>JBBDHG010000138.1:1685000-1840000 GCA_037951165.1 Lophius americanus
TGCAGGGGATTGGGGGCTTTTCGGCGTAGGCCCAGGTTTTTACGTTCTGTTTCCCCTCAATGTGAAGAGAGGCCAGCACTAAATGAAACAAACATCCAGTTGGTTGCATTAATAGTCGCTGGAGGTCATGCATAATGAATGATCACATGACCAGAGAGAAGGAAGTACAGCATTGGAAAGGTCATTTGACCCGACTGGGAGCAGAACTCCCAGATGACAGGATCCACACTTTGCTGCTGAAGTAGGCCAAGAACCCGCCGTACAATCAAACGTGACCGGAATGGTAACGGAATCACGCAGGAGGTGGAGAAAAGCCGATTGGCGCCGGTATTATGTCACTCACATCTCATTCTCTCAGGAAATCTCAATTCCTCGGCGCCTGGAAAGTTAAGGCTCTTATCTGACTGCGGTGATATTTGGAAAATAGACAAATTGCACTTAATCGTCCAAGAGAACGACCCGGGCGGACCTGCCCTACATAAAACACATCCCTCCTGAGAGGAAGGTTTCGTCTGCCTTCAACAAATATAGGCAACATAAATTATTGATGCTTCTTCCCTCAGCCAGAAATGAGGTTATCCATCTTCTGGGTCTGGTCAGAAAAAAAAAAAAAAAAAAAGGAGCGATATCCTCTCTCCTCCGCCTTTATTTTAATTTCTATGTGCTTCTTCCCCTCCTCCCCCATCCCCTCCGACCGTTTCTCTCCTCTCCTCACCCTGACTCCCTTTTCATTTCTCTCCCGACTGAATCTGTATTCCCGGCGCATTAAACTCACCCCGCCGGAGATGAAGATGCGACTACACAGAATCAATGCCTGCTGATGCCGCCGATGATGATTTACATCACAGTCCTGGTCCAGTCCGCTCACATCATCTGCTTCGTATGAAGAAGGTTTTGGGTTTTTTTGGTTTCCAGCTGCCAAAATCCCAACCGAGAGGCCTTTGAATGACTTTCTTTTTCTCATTCAAAATTGAACAGGCTTGATTTCATAAAACCCAGAAATCCTCAGAGGAACTATGCAGTAATAAAAACCGACAAATGTCAATTCTGGTAATCGATTCACCAGCGTCACCGTTCAGTAACTCTATCGCCGTGTCTGACTCTGAGACGCGTCTCTCTCTTTCTCTTCAGGTGATCCTTCAAAAACCTGACATTTAAATCTGATATTCATGACAGAAGCTATGAATCCTGGGCACACTGTAAAAAAAAAAAGCGTTTCATCTTCTTGCCGTAAAACTAGCCTAATGCCTTCGTCCCGGACAGTAAGGGTACATCCCTGAAAGGCCTCAAATCCCCTGCATAGTACAAGCTTAATAGAACTCCTCAAATTAAATGTGAAGTTATGTCTGAAAAACATAAAAGATAATAAAACCTCCTCTAGTCAGTAAAATATGAACTTTAAGAGTAATATATGATAAAAATACGTGATAAATCTCCTCAAGTCGATTCAGATGCAACAATCTTGGACTTAATCGAACGGTTAAGAAGCTATGTCCACAAAACACTGTTTTTGTAAAAACAGCTCCCTCTAGTGAGTAAAAAATGAACTACGAAATATTTTTCCAGTTATCGCGTTAACACAAAGGATCGGATGACAATTTCATAATATCCTTAATTATTGGGAATATAATAATGTACAGTAATATAGTGGTCACATGTTCCAGAATACAAGGACATCATATAAAATAACATTAAAGGACCTTGAACGTAAACTTTATCTTGGAACCAACATTATTTAGCAATTCATACCACATTTTAAAATATAGTTTCTGCAAATGATTATATTATTATTAAATAATCAAACTGTAGAGTGAAATAATACTCTCACTTTGAGGATCATTAGTCACATCATGGTTTTTTCTTTAGAACTTTAATCCAAAGTTTTTACTTTCCCTCTACTGTGTGTTTTCCACATATTCTAAAATATAAAAATAAAGTAATATACTGGTTCCTTATTTACGCTAATTCAGTCTGTCTACTACGCTGATGTACTACTTTTTAAGTAATCTTATAGTCTCTTACTTTTCCCTTTGGGTAGTTTTTAAAGTAAATTTTTTATTGCTTTTTCTATTTTTATAGTGTATATATCAGTGATTTAATTATCTTACAGTATGACCCCAGTGTCCCACAGGGGTAAACATGTTTCAACACAGGAAAACACACCCAACTATACCAAACATCAGCAAATTAAGAAAACATCTCATCAATTTGACAACATGTCCGCTAAAAGAGCTACAACACAAAACAAAAAATGGAGAAAAAACACGTAAAGAACCACAACACAACAGAAGTGTTTCCAGAGGACACTTAAAAGCGATGCACCCTCGGACGCGCATTATAATGTTCCTTTTAAAGAATAGAACCGATATGATACACAAACTACTCATGACATGTTCATCCACCGTTAGCTTAGCTTAAGTTCTGGGTCCTACAGTCATGTGACTCGGAATAAAACCTTAATAAACATTCTGTTTACGATAAATGAACTTAATAATGACACCCAGTACCCAACTAGTATAAACTAGTTTAAGAAAACTCTTATGCGCCATGAAGTCACCATATTGACTTCAGGTGTCGCCATGGTAACGGCGATGACGGAAACTCCTTTTCATCTTGAATCAGAATCCTGATCCCTGATCAGCAGTAAGGAAATAAAAGTAAACAACCTTTTGTTCCAGAAAACCATTTCCTGTTGTAGCTTGGGGTCCTGTGTGTGTTCGGGCCATTATTACCTTTATTTTTTGGGGAGTTTTCACATGATGTTAACTAAGGTTTTATGTGAAGTCACGTGACTGCTCAACCTGGAACTTAAGCTAAGCTAACAGTGTATAGTAAATTATTGTGTATGAAATATGTTCTATTATCTAAATGGAGCATTAAAAAGCAAATCTGGGCGTGCGTCACTTTAAAAATGTCCCCTGGAAACACTTCTGTTGTGTTGTGGCCGTCGTTGTTCTTAACCTGTTGTGTTGTGGCTTTCGCGGCGATTTTTCCAAATGCTGCTCACGTGCCGTCAGCTTGATGAAGATCTTTACCTAGTTTTCTTGTGTTTTCTCTGTTTGTACGTGTTTCTTAAATTGCAGCGTTTTTCTGTTTGTCGGCCACCGCAGTCCAGCCTTGGTGCAACCTGTTACTGAAGAACCTTAAATCTAATCAAGTATTCAATCAATTTAAACAGGAAGTTACATTTCTTATACTGTTCTCTTTTTTTTTTTATGTATAAAGGATTTATTCTTATATTCGTGTTTCCTTCAGCAACAAGCAATTAGTTTAGACAAAGTAATTCTACTACTACATAATGAGTTGGACAAACCCAATGAAATAAAGTTGGAGGTATTGAATTAACCCTGATAAATTAAGTTGTACCAAATCCAAGTAATGAACTTGAATCAAACCTAATAAATTGCATTGACTCAACCCAAGTATATAATAATAACAATAATAATACATTTAATTTATAATATATCAAGTAAGACCAACTTGATACTAAACTAAACCTTTTTTCATCCTTTCAGCTCATTTGGTCATTTTTCTTCAGTGTATGAGTCTAGGGGGTTAAAGGAAATGAGGAGATTGAGTAGCCCATGTGGTTTTCTGCAGTAATTCTATCATTTCTACACTAATCCTTGTTTTAACCCTTTAATGTCCTGCTCAACTGTTTGGTTGAGAAACTTTTGAGTCTTTATCTGTTATTGAAAAATGTTTACCTTGTTTATAATATGACCCAGGGACAGCATGTGTACGCTAAAGAGTAAGCCGAGATCGGAGCCCTGGGGGACGCCACAGGTCAAAGGGGCCACAGAGGAGGAGGCGTTAAACATGACTATTGAGAAAGTCCTTCTCAATGAGTGGGATTATTAAGGGGATATTAAAGCATGCGAGCGCTTATTAAACAGTATCATGTGACTTGACACAACAAAAGAAATCCTAATAATGGTCAAGTAGTTTAGTAAAAATTAATTCTCGCCTAAAAGGTTGAGATCATTTCAATCAAATGGACTTTTTTCCAAGAAATATGAATTTTATTATGAAATAATTTTATTATTCTGATTTTTTTTTTTTTACGGTTCAAAAACGTGCTTGACCAAATTATTTTTATTGTAAATTTGAGCGTCTAAATTATTCATTTTAAACATCACTCAAAGAAATAAAATACGCAATAATGATTTATTAATAGTAATAATAATAATTATTATTATTATTTATCATCGTTTTTTTTTTCTAGGTGAGGACATTAAATAAACATTTTCGTTTTAACCATTATGCTTTCTATTTATTATTCTATTTAATTGATACAATATCTATATTTCACTGTCCTCAGAAGTACAAGTTGCTGTTTCCGACACCGTGATCGAAACCGTCCTGTTGGACCGGTCCGGCCCGCATGAGGACCTCTCCATACCTCCAGCCTCTCGATGCGGTCTTTGAGCTGGATGATCGCCTGCTCCAGTTCATCCACAGCCCTCACCGTGAGGACGTGGACGGTATCGGATGTGGACGCCGGGCTGTCCCGGACCATGACCCGCTCCAGGTGCCTCCTCTCTGCGGCGTTTTTGCTCCCTAACAGCCCGGCTGCGTCTCCTCGTCTGTCTGCGGAGCTGCTCCTGCCGTCCATCCCCTTCTCACACTCGGACAGTTTCCCCGTCAGCTCCCTGATGGTCTTCCGGTCCGTTAGGATCTGGTCCTTCTGCTGCAGGACCGTCAGCCGGAGCTCCTCGGCGGTGGAGCGGAGCGAACCCCAGTCTTCCCCCGCGTGCGCCGAGGGGTCGTCCGCTTGTTGCTGAAAGTTTTTCGGGTTGCATTCACTGGCCGGGATCGGCGTGCAGATCAGCCGACTGACGGTCGGGTCGTGCCCGGTGAGACCGCTGACCCCGTCCAGCCCGCCGAGCCCGATGTTGAAGGTCGGCGCTTCAGGATCGGGGGTTTCAGAACCATGGAGAGCTCCCAGAGATCCGACCCGGGCTACCGACCCCCCCGCCGCGGGGGACTGCGCCGCGTTCGAATACAGCGTGTGATTGTCGGTTGCCGTTTGCTGCTTAGCCGCGGCAGCTCGAGCGGACCCGGTGTGGACCGCCGCGATGATGCAGATGACCGCTCCGATGAAGGCCACCATCCCGGCGGCCAGGATTATCACGATGAACTTCAGGGTGGCGGCGGAGGCGCGCGATTCTTAGAAAAAAAAACAATAACAACTAATCCCACTGAAACTCCTGGAGGAGAAAAGCAACAAAAACAACCCGGATATCAAAATATATGTAGGTCGACAAAAGGAGATTAAAAACACCTCATCACTTTATCCTCTCTCCCAAAAAAAGCCTTGAGGATAAAAAGAGAGTTCTGCACCGCAACATTGATCATGGAGGCAACATCTACGAACAACAGCCAGACTGAGCTTCACCTCCTCCTCCTCCTCCGACAGTGCAGCGCGCATGTCCCGGTATTCAAGCAAAATCCAGCTTATTAATACTGAGGCAGAATCAGGAAGGAGGGGGGGGGGGGGGTTGAAGGGAGGGAGGGAGGGGTGAAGGGAGGGAGGGAGGGAGGGGGGGAGGGGGGCCGCTCCTCTGTTTCTCTCTCCTCCTGCAGGCTTAAACTGTAATCTCCGTCTTTAAATATTGTGACAGGAGATCCATCACATCTGCTGGATGCAGCCTGGTGTCGGAGCCTCCTATAATTGTTTCCGTCTCTTATTTTTTTAATACAAGCTTTTACCTAAGATGCAGTTTTAACCCTCTAATGTCCTGCTCAGCGGTTTGGTTGAGCTTCATTTTGAGTCTCCATTCCTTCTTGAAAAATGTGAATGGACCTTTTCATGATAGGACCTCAATGGAAGCATTTATATGCTGAAGAGCAAGGGGCCGAGGACGGAGCCCTGGGGGACACCACGGGTCGAAGGGGCTACAGAGGTGGGGGTATTAGCTGTGGCTTTTGACAAAGTCCTATATGATAAGAAGGATTTATTTTCTTTCTTCTTTTTTTTTAGATGTATTTGTCATTTTAAAGCAACGCCATAAACAGAATTATTTAACTTGAAACAAGCAAATAATTCTAATAAGATGAAATAGTTTTCAAAATAAATAAATCTTTTACCAAACGGTTGAACTTATCTAATTAAAACTGACTAACATTTATTAAAATTGACTACACCTTGACATGATCAAATAATTGCATAAGTCTGATTTTCCATTTTTACTGTTTAAGATGTAAACAGTTTCTCACTTTACGTTAAATTTAGATTGTCTAAGATTTCCAATTAATTAATACCACAGAGAAATGAAATATGCAAAGAAATAATTAAAGGAAAAATGCTTGGGGAGGATATGAAAGGGTTAAACAGGATCCTTGCCTGCATAAAAATATGTAAATTGTTTTTTCCTCTCCCTGCTTTAATATTTCTTCGAGCAGAAACACATTAAACACCGACTCTGATGTCGTATGAGGCCATAAGTCAGCCTCAGGGCCCCCACTGGACCCACTCCAGCGCAGCAGGGCCCACAGCATGATGAGTGTGTGTGTGAGAATGTGTGTGTGTGTGTGTGTGGGTGAGAATGTGTGTGTGTGTGGGTGAGAATGTCAGTGTGTGAGTGTGTGTGCGTGACAGAGCGTGAGTGTGTGTGTGAGAGTGTGTGCGTGTAGGAGTGTGTGTTAGTGTTTGAGAGAGTGTGTGTGTGAGAATGTGTGTGTGTGTGTGTGTGTGTGTGTGCGTGAGAGCGTGAGTGTGTAGTTTGAGAGTGCGTGTGTGCGTGAGAAAGCGTGAGTGTGTAGTTTGAGAGTGTGTGTGTGCGTGAGAAAGCGTGAGTGTGTAGTTTGAGAGTGTGTGTGTGTGCGCGAGAAAGCGTGAGTGTGTAGTTTGAGAGTGTGTGTGTGTGTGAGAAAGCGCGAGTGTGTAGTTTGAGAGTGTGTGTGTGCGTGAGAAAGCGTGAGTGTGTAGATTGAGAGTGTGTGTGTGTGCGCGAGAAAGCGTGAGTGTGTAGTTTGAGAGTGTGTGTGTGTGTGCGTGAGAAAGCGTGAGTGTGTAGTTTGAGAGTGTGTGTGTGCGTGAGAAAGCGTGAGTGTGTAGTTTGAGAGTGTGTGTGTGCGTGAGAAAGCGTGAGTGTGTAGTTTGAGAGTGTGTGTGTGCGTGAGAAAGCGTGAGTGTTTGGTTTGAGAGTGTGTGTGTGCGTGAGAAAGCGTGAGTGTGTAGTTTGAGAGTGTGTGTGCGCGTGAGAAAGCGTGAGTGTGTAGTTTGAGAGTGCGTGTGTGCTTGAGAAAGCGTGAGTGTGTCGTTTGAGAGTGTGTGTGTGCGTGAGAAAGTGTGAGTGTGTAGTTTGAGAGTGTGTGTGTGCGTGAGAAAGCGTGAATGTGTAGTTTGAGAGTGTGTTTGTGTGAGAAAGCGTGAGTGTGTAGTTTGAGAGTGTGTGTGTGTGCGTGAGAAAGCGTGAGTGTGTACTTTGAGAGTGTGTGTGTGCGTGAGAAAGCGTGAGTGTGTAGTTTGAGAGTGTGTGTGTGTGAGAAAGCGTGAGTGTGTAGTTTGAGAGTGTGTGTGTGTGAGAAAGCGTGAGTGTGTAGTTTGAGAGTGTGTGTGTGTGCGTGCGTGAGAAAGCGTGAGTGTGTAGTTTGAGAGTGTGTGTGTGAGAAAGCGTGAGTGTGTAGTTTGAGAGTGTTTGTGAGAAAGCGTGAGTGTGTAGTTTGAGAGTGTGTGTGTGCGTGAGAAAGCGTGAGTGTGTAGTTTGAGAGTGTGTGTGTGTGTGAGAAAGCGTGAGTGTGTAGTTTGAGAGTGTGTGTGTGTGCGTGAGAAAGCGTGAGTGTGTACTTTGAGAGTGTGTGTGTGCGTGAGAAAGCGTGAGTGTGTAGTTTGAGAGTGTGTGTGTGTGCGTGAGAAAGCGTGAGTGTGTACTTTGAGAGTGTGTGTGTGCGTGAGAAAGCGTGAGTGTGTAGTTTGAGAGTGTGTGTTGGGAGGTAGTTTTATTACAGATTTTCATTAGACCAGGCTTGCCAGTAAAAATGTGTGTTAATTTCCACATGGACAACCGCCCCCACCCCCTCGACACTCACACATACACACACACAAATACACTCACAACCACATATACACACTCACACACACACACACGTACACACACACACACACTCACACAGATTCTCGCAAACATTCACAAACAGACACACGTACACACTCACACCCATATATACACACATACACACGCACACACACACACACGCACACGCACACACACACGCACGCACACGCACACACACGCACACACACGCACACGCACACACACACACACACTCACAGATTCTCGCACATATTCACAAAAAGACACACGTACACACTCACACCCAAATATACACACACACGCACACACACACACACACACACACACGCACACACACACGCACTCACACATAAACACACTCACAGATTCTCGCACATATTCACAAACAGACACACGTACACACTCACACCCAAATATACACACACACACACACATGCTCACACATACACACAAACACACACACACACACACGCACTCACACATAAACACACTCACAGATTCTCGCACATATTCACAAACAGACACACGTACACACACACACACACACACACACACACACACACACACACACACGTATTGTATTAATGACCCTTCCAGAAATCAATCCAGTCCTTCCTTCCACCAATGTCTGTGCGGGTTTAGAATTTCAAATGATCCATGAAAGAGTTTCTGAGTTATCACATTAACAGGAAGGAGGGGAGAGACGCCATGACAGTTTCACAATATCCTCCACTCTTCCGGGACATAAAGATTTCCTGTAAACCTTTTTTACAAGGACGTTACATTAAAACAACAGTAAAATTACCGTTAATTCAGAATAATGCGTTCAATATTTTTATTTATTTTTAACACATTCGTTTCAAAATTACGATAAACAAACAGCAGGGGGCAGCAGCGGTCAAAACAGTGACCGCCAAATCAATCAATATGCTTACTTCACTTTTTTACAGTTGGAATATATTGAAAATCAAATTTTTACAGTAAGAATACAAACATTTGATAAAAACACAGAACAATAACAGAAAAAAATACAAAAAATGGACTGAACTTCTGATTTCGCTGGCAAGCACACTAAAAAGTACAATAAAAACCGTTTAACCATTTAGAGCATCCCTTCATTACTGTTGATTTTACGGTATTACAGTAAATGATCACATGCCTATCACCATATCATATGTGCACATTTACAGTAACCAAAAGGTATTATTGAAAAATCACAGTTACGCATAATGTAAAATTATAGCAAGTGGTCATATAATGTAAAAAAATCACATTAACAAAATATAAAAAGAATTACAGTGAGTGGTCACATACTGTAAAATATCACAATAAGAAAATGATGTAGAGACTTACATAAATGATCATATATTGTAGAGAATAATTAGAATTGGTATTATTAAGAATCTGTTTTGTCCCCTACACGATTACAGTAGCCATCGACGTATTGAAGAAAATAACAGTAGCCAGTGATGTTTCATATAAAGTAAAAACAACAACAACACAGCATTGCAGAAAATCATAGTTACAGACAATGTAGAGAATTACAGTAAGTGATCACATTCTGTAGAAAATGTACCAAATATATACAGTCACAGTAACCGAATGTACTGTAGAAAATCAACGGTTATTAATGTGTTATTACCAACAAAAATAACCGATATCACCTTGACTCCATTGAAGGATTGGATTTGTAGCTGTGGCGTCACACTATGTCCCATTAACTCTCCAAACGGGAGGTTCTTACAGTGAGCAGTATTAGTGTGTACATGGTGTGTTTGCATTGTGGAATAATAAACCTAAGTCAACATGTCGGATCATTTTCTTCAGGGAATGGAAGAGCAAAGAAGAGGGAACAGGATGCTGAACATTTCTGTCATTCTGTTTAAAATTCCAGTCAGATCGTCGGTTTGTTGATGGTGCCACCTAGTGTAGGCCTATGTCTCTCTCTCTCTCTCTCTCTCTCTCTCTCTCTCTCTCTGCGGTCTTTCACACGTACATGAAACCACATAGAATGAAATATAATACAATCATCCCCACGTTGTTCTACATGCATTCACCCTCGTCTTCGTCCACGCGCCGCCTGCATTCTTCTTCAAGGGGTTCACGGTGAGTTCACTGACTCCGACAGATGAACGTTCTGCAGTTCGCTAATAATAAATCCATCAGAGCTGCGGGGTCGAGTGCTGCTCACAGACGTACGTATTTCAGCTTGGCAACAAGGGGCCGGCGATATTTTGGGCCCAGAGGTAACACATAATGGCACAAGTAAAGGAAATCCATGGCGCTGCCTTTTCTCATCCGAGGCTTTTTCAGCTATGATGTCAGAGAATCCACCTTTTTTCTGCATTTCACGTAAAAGCCTAGAGGCTGCCGCGCGTTACTGCGTCTCCTTCATGACGTTCAAAAGTTGATTCAATGCCTTGGAAACTGGATCAATGCCTTCGTCGTCCAAGAGCCGCTGACAAACTCCGGCTTTGTCGTGCACCAAAGAGAACCCAGTATCTACGGCACCAGCCTCAGTCCGACAATGGACAGTACCGGTACCTGCAGCAGCCAAGGTACCCTTGGGCTAGCCGATGGAGGTCTGTGCGGCCCTCCAAGGATATGCCTCCCCAGATCATCACTGACCCATCGCCAAACCGGTCATACCTGATATACCTGATCTCACCTGTAGAGAGAACCGATCGCCAGTGGAAAATCTGCCAATTCTGTTGCTCTTCGGTACGAGCAAATCCGGCTGCACGGCGCCGGGCTGCGACCACAGAGCCCACTTGAGGACGTCGGGCCCTCATGCCACCCCCATGGAGTCTGTTTCTGACAGTTTTGGCAGAACTGTCAACATGACATCAGAGTAGAAAACAACAATGTCAACAAAACAACAGTGGCATAAAAACAATAACTTTTAAAAAATAATAATTCTATTTCAATTATATGGACAGCGTCAAAACACAAAATGTTGCGTTTGAACAAAAGGTTTTAAAATAAATAAATTATTCAATAAATTTTATTGGGATAAAAAAAGAAAAACTAAAATAAAGTAAAAGTAAAGTAACTCATTTGTGGGGGGAAAATAATAATAGTGATTTAAAAAAGGTCCACATTCCCTATAAAAATACACAAACACAATACCCAAATACATGCCTGAATGAATACTACATAAATAAACATTAACATAACATACAAACATATGAATATTTCACCTCTTGATCTCTTTTCACATTTTCACATTTTCACATTTTCACATTTTCACATTTTCGCATTTTCACATTTTCGCATTTTCACATTTTCGCATTTTCGCATTTTCACATTTTCACATTTTCACATAATGCGGTAACAGGAAAACTACAAGACAGATTTGCATGAGCTTTTACCCGGAGAGAGGTTACAGTATATCTTAGAGCTCGTTCAATTTTGGTGACGTTAAAAAACACAGAAATAATAAGCCGTTTGGATTAGAAACGTCGCAAAGTGGCCATTGCTGCCTTTACTCCTTTTATGCTCTTTTGGGGTGGATCTGGGGGCTCAGTTTCAGGAGTTCCTTGATTCCTTTGATGTTCATTGCATACGGACTTAAAGGCTGCTTGGACAGTGCCTTTGATTCCTTTGATGTTTCTTTCAGGGTGGCGTGGAGGGCTCAGTGGGCTGAACAGAGACGCTGCAGTGGATACAACCGGCTACAGAGTATTTGAGAGATACTCTGAGAGTTTGTCGGAGTTGTGGGTAGATTTGGAAGGCTGGCATAAGTCAGACATTACTGGAGAAATCTGCGTGAAGTTTTCCTAAACCTCAGGTTCCGTTGGGCCATGGCAGAGGTTTTTTGTTCTCGGGGGTTTTTGATAGAACTGTTGCGTAAAAGGTTTGAGGCAGCGCTGACTAGAGAACGAATATGAAAGTTATGAGACTCCGCTTAAACCAACTCTGTCAGAATGTCATCAGAGTGACCCTTGACCCGAAATATGACTTGGTGGATGTCATTCACCCAGAAATAACATAAAATACTAGGCATGATATTTGCATATTTCAGACACCAGGGGAAGTTTTCAGGCATTCATTT
This sequence comes from Lophius americanus, assembly GCA_037951165.1. Classification (NCBI taxonomy): domain Eukaryota; kingdom Metazoa; phylum Chordata; class Actinopteri; order Lophiiformes; family Lophiidae; genus Lophius; species Lophius americanus. Next base: position 1,697,094 of record JBBDHG010000138.1, read on the forward strand.
CACAATTGTTTGTCCAATTTAGTCCAAATTAGATGACTCAAATCTATCTTGTAGGTATCACATTTTATTTTAGTACGTCATGTTTGTGTAAAATGTGAACTATTAGAGTGACTAGTCAGAATTTTTTTTTTTACGAAAATCACTGTTTTCCTGGAATAAGTTCCTAATTGTTGGTTCAGTTTAGTCAAAATGATGTGCATATGAATCAACTGGAGGAAATCTATCTCGCAGATGTCACATTTAACTTTAATAGTTCATTCTCGAGTAGAAGTGTGAACTATTAGAGGGTCTGCTGAGAGTTTTTTTTGTTTTTGTGTTTTTTTTACGAAAATTACTGTTTTCCGGAAATAAGTTCCTAATTGTTGGATCAACTAAGTCCAATTTGACGCATATGAATCTACTCGCGGTGATCTGGTACATTTTACTCACAATATAATGTATAATTGTACAATATTTCATATTCAAAACTACTACTAGGAATTTTTTCTTCTTTTTTTTCCCCCCAAAAAACTGTTTTTCGGACATTAACTTTCACATTCAAGAGTTCAATCGTTCTTGCTTGTAGAACAGAGGGGGACCTGGGGGCTTTTTCAGGGTCGTACCCACGCTGCAGACAGGGACGACGGGGCGGAGGCCTTTACGCTGTCAACAAATCCCAGCGAGATAACAATGATTTATTACAAAGAGTAGGTTATAGACCCATGAGCCAAAGATGAACAACGGACGATTAATCAGGAGTCACACCTTTTCTCCAGGTGGTTTGGTAGTTGATGATGAAGACAACCATCGATAGGTTTCATGGAGCCGAACGCTACTCTCATAAATAAGCCACAACACACTGTTGATTACAGGGCGAGGCAGAAAAACAGATCAGTGGTTCAGTCTTGAATAAAACATATAAAGTGTCAAACGCACTTAGTCACAGACACACACACACACGCACACACACGCACACACACACACACACGCACACACACACACACACACACACACACACACACACACACACACACACGAACCGCCTGGGTTTATAGCATTTGTCAGTGTGTTTTATGGTCGAGCCATGTTTAATTATTTACCCCTGTCTCCTTCAGACCACAGGGGTGTCGATTACCGACACTCCTCTCTTCAGATCCACATCCACCTTAATGCGGTTCAGTCCGTTCTCACAGAGGCCCTGCTGCTTTTAGCTGTGTGACACACGAGCCGCCGCCAGAACCTCTCAAGGTTTGGACAGTTTGCAACATTCTGGATATGAACATGTCGGACGTGAACGTCGATCAGCTGCATCGCTCCACCATGGGGATTTTCTCCGTAAGTAGCAGATAAGTGTGTGTGATGTGTGCGGTTCAGATAGACAACAACCTCTGAGGACAGACGGGAGTAAGAAACAACACATGATTGAAGGAGCTGGTGTGGAGCCCTGTCCTCCGTCTGGGATTCCTCCTCGGGGCGCCGTCTGAGGAGGAGGTGTTGGAGTTTTTAATGGGATTTAATGCCAGTCAAACATGTTTTCACAGAGTCAAAGTGAAAAAGTGAAAGTGATGTTAGGAGGGGGAGACTAAAGAACACAAACTGAATCAAAATCTGATTGTATTCATCCTCCTCCAGGTCTTTTTCTGCCTTTTTCAAAACGCAACAGAAAGTGTGTTAAGTCTGTGTGTGTGTGTGTGTGTGTGTGTGTGTGCGTGTGTGTTTCCCAACCAGAGCTTGATAGAGGACTTCAACCCAAGCCTACAGAAACTGGTTCTACTGGGTAACAGCTACATTAAAGCTTTTCAAGGTAAGATAAATCTCTCCTCGGCCTCTCATGTGTTGAATTCACACACACACCAACTCTTCTTTCACTTTTTATATGCGCCATAAATTAAACAAACTGTGATGGTAGCACTGGATATGGGAGTTTGCCGATAAGTCCACAGCCCACTGGGAACATCCTGCTGATGTTATAGCCTCGGTTATGGGTCGGTACCTGGGGCCCGCAGAAGCTGCTATGATTACAGGCACACAGGGCCTCACATGCAGAATCTGGTTTTACATCTCGGATGCAGGGATTCAGGTTATTGAATGCATCTTGGAGTGACTTCTTTATGTCTTCTTCGATTTATGATTGTGTTTCTACGCAACGGGATATTTCAGAGCCGGGATTTTATATTCAATCTGAATGTATCTATTTTTTTGTTGATTTGATTGTTTACAACTTACATGCAGATCAGTGATACAAATACTTTTATTGTGAAAGGGCCTCAAGTGCTGAAATGCAAACTAGGCCTATTCTGTCGCCCCTGGCAGCAAGAGAATATCCCCCTAAAAATCCCCAATCCCCTGCATTGTGCAAACAATCCACCACTGATTGAACTTCTGAAATGTTTCAATGTTTGAAAAACGGTGTTTTCCATGATAAAGCTAGTGAGTAAAATATGAAATATTAGAATATGTTATAGACAGATGTCCTTGAGTCGATTCCTATGCACCGGATTTTGACTAAGTAGAAACGACGGTTAGGAAGCTATTGCTGGAAAACCATTGTTTTTCGTGAAAAGCTCCCCCTAGTGAGTAAAATATGAACTATTAGAGTAAAACATGACATATAGAAGCGAGATTGCCTGAGGTTGATTCATATGCACTAAATTTGGACTAAATCACACCACAATGGAGAATTTATTGCCCGAAAACTTTTGAAAGTAAAGCTACACCTAGTGTCATAAATATACAACTGACCTCTCTCATAAACACTCCAGCTCTTCCTCGCACTGAGGTCTATGTTGGTAAAAGATTTGAAAAGGATCCATGAAATATATTTGGAGTTATGGTGGTCAATGTGCTGCAATGAAGATTCCCGGACTTTTCTGGAATATAATTGCATCCCTGGTTGTAATTTGGAAGGAAGTCTTTTTTGACCCCGACGACAAGGGTGTATAACCCCCGAAAATGCCAGAAACACAGTGTTTTCATTCAAAAGAAAGTTCCCCCTAATGACTAAAATATGAACTATTCAAGTAAAATACTATACATAAAAGATAAACCTCCTTTAGTCAATTCATTTGCACCAAATGTGGATTAAATCAGACTAACAATTAAGAAATTATGAGCCCAAAAACTTTTAGAGACCCCCCCTCTCTGGCGGAAATATTCCATATAGCTTTCCCCAAATCAGTGCAGTTCTTCCTCACACCAAGGTCTATGTGAGAATGAAATTAGAAAATGATCCACGAAACAATTTGTGAGTTACTGCGTTGACAGGAAGTATCCGCAGGTCTGGACGCGGACTTTCAGGGATATCATTAAGCTTAAATCGTTATTAATTTTACAGGATTATAGAAATGTGATTTCATAAACGTAACGACTTCCACGATAACCAGGGACTTTGGATCGAATTTCTTTTTTTTACTGTATTCTAGCTGAGATGTTTTTATTCTCCGAGACAGGATTTGCCTTTTACATAATATTAACTTTCTGTCACGATCAACCAAGAAGCAGCTGCAGCGCCTCCTATGGAGTGGTAACACTTCACATAATTAATGATGGGGAAACCTAGACTGGGCATCTTAAAAACAGCTGCTTGCCTTGTCTGAACCCGAGCACCTGTAACCCTTGGTAACCTCGGGCTATTCAAACAAATGTAATTAGGCTAGAATGCAAATATAACGTAACATAACGCAACTTTCATATAAGCTAACGCCTGCTAGCTAGCTGATCACCAGCCGGTGGTTAGCTGGATCAGGCAGAGGGGACAGCTGCCAGACCTGGTCAACCTACATGTGATTGAGGGGGGGCGGTCCGGCGGAGCTCACTGTCCGTTGGATCTTTAACGACTATATAGTCCCACATTATAAAGCAGGGACTGGATCGGCTACATGGAGAACTGATCCGGTATTCTAGCCACACACCCATCGTTATCCACTACTGGACCCTCCCCCTGAAGCTGCCCCCCCGATTCTTTTTGTGATGGTCCCAAACAGAATCTTAAGGCTCAGGAGAACATCTGTTTCAGGAACCTTTCAGGGCATCTGTCTCTCCCTTATGTGGTTCTGTTCGCGTCGATAAGCGGCGACCTTCAGAACTCAGTAGCGATGATTGAAAGGGTGAGACACTGCAGCTCCGAGTCACTATCGGAAAAAAAAGTCCATTTCTGTAAAATCCCATAAAAAAACAGATCTACTGACATTTTTTTATTCTAACCTTAAATGTACGATAAAGATACGATTAAAAAAAAAACTGTCAGGCATAAGCATACTTTTGACAAATTATGTGTATAATTGTGAATACTGTTGACTTGATTGGTTGCATTGATTGTACTTTACTGTGATTTTATGTACCGTAAACAAGTTTACACTCGATCTGTTTTTCTTTATTCATGGTAATTTACCATAATATCTTGCAATTGGTCGCTGTATTTTTTGAAGGAGGAAACTCCGGCAACCACAGCTGCCAGTATTTAAGCATAACTTCTAAGAGACTGAAAAGATGAGGTTGTGGTTGACTTTCCCTCACAGAGTAGTTAGCTCAGAGTCACTGACAGGAACCAGTTGAGGTGGTCTTTGAACCCAGTTAGGAGGCTGGTTGGCGTGAATGGTGATTTAAATGATTGAATAGAGAGAGGGAAATTAAAGAATGAGCAATTTCCTCCCCTTTCCATTCCATTTCATGTGTAGTGATTAATCATTCTGTTGACCGGCTTTCTTCGCCGGGGGAATGAGTTGTGCCGTATTTATCTGCATCTCTAACGACTGATGTGTTTGCGTGTTTCAGCCCTCGCCGTAACGAGTGAGGCTTACTTCGGCGCACTCGCCAAGATTGGAGAGCAGGCTTTGCACTCCATGTCCTCTCAAGCTCTAGGTAAGACTCAGCATACATTCACGCACAGCTGGCCGGTGCAATCTGACCATTACTCAATCTACAAAGAGGTCCTTTCTATAAGTTCGCTATCGTACTGAGACTCTCAAATCTCTCTAAGACTCTAATCTCTCATCTCTAGCCACAGGAATGGGCTTCTGTCCCAGCTTTCTGTCACTGTGGTGATTGATCGTAAGACACTCCAACTGTGCCGGGGGGACACCTTAACCAAATTGTTAGGGTACATATTTGGCTAGGGGCGGTCCTGCTGGGACCCCGGCTGGACTGCCTGCTGCTGGCCCCCTTTGAGCCTTCGGAGGTAACTAGTTTTATTACGCAGGCAGCCGTTCACTTGTTCAGAGCAGGTGTTGCGTAATTCCCAATGGCAGCCGTCCGCCAACAAAATGAAAGAAAGAAAGAAAAAGTGCTGATGGCGAGAAAGATACCATCCGCGTCAACCATTAACCGGCCCTGCGGATGGCGGACTAGCTGAGCGCGGCCGGCGGGATGGGTGGCTTCGGCATCTAACGGGGCCAGAGATGTTTTGAAACAGCATCTTGCATGCGAGTTTGCAAGCGGCAGTTGGTCGCCACCGCTGTTGAGGCGGCTCGTTTATATTGTATATTCGTGGAGAGTTAACTTGTCACTGGTTCTTCATTTGGTTCCTGCACTGATTCTTCACAAGATGCGTCACAGCGGTCCCTTTACGTATGAACATTTAGCGGCGCGGGGAGATGGTCTCAGTACGATAGAGAACTGTAGGTTACCCTGTAACCATTGTTCTCCGAGTGAAGAGGTCTCTACACTTAAGTGTCTTACAAACAGTCAATCAGCACATATGTACCAAACCATGACTACCGAATGATACTAAAGATACAAAAGACAATAAAATCAAACTTAGAAGAGAAACATATTTCAAACCACTTTTGCTTCCTGGTGGACTAAGAAGGGATTTCTTGAGTTGTTGATGTTGATCAGTTGATAACTTGACTTGAGACATTTCCTGAAACTTTTGGCAGAGCCATGAGGTTCTTGAGGTGGCCTCTATAAATCACGTGCTCGCTCAAAAGGAAGTGGCACGGCTGCCACACAGGAAGTGATACGATTCGGATCAAAATAAGCATTCAGATAAAGAAATACGTGTTAAACAATAGTGAGATTAAGAAAAAAACATACACGTATAAAAAAGTTAATAACCGCCGACACACATAGAATTTACAGCGGCCATATGCAAAACAATACGTTTAAATTCCATAAAAAACAGAGCTACAGTAAATTATGTTACGGTACAAGGGCATTACATAAAATGACACTAAACATTTTTATAACTTGAAATCGACGGTGGCTCACAATTATGCACTAAGTAGTCTGTACAAATGGTCTTGCTTGTTCATGACTTTTTTCGACTGTAAATTTAAACACCCCACCGTAAAAATTGTCAGTGAAAATGACAGTGAGAGACTACTCTCTCTCACTTTATCTCTACAGCGACACACATGCATACTGTATGTCTCCACTCAGAGAACAAGGGTTACTGAGTAACATAAAGTACTTCCCTGCTCTGAAGATAAAAGTCTATCAAACAGTAATTAAGACTCTTTGCATTTGTGTCAATGGAATTTATACGATCATCAGACTCTTTAATTATCTACGGAATAACATAAGAAGTTATTGATTCAGCGTATTTTACCCTCCCTATTACATGAAGGACTTAAAGCTAATATTAGTCCTGGAATCAGGTCAGTCTAATAATGTGACAGAAATGTGTCCTTACATTTATATTTCTCCAGAGCTGGGTTATAACACAGTGTGTGTGTTATGTGTGTGTGTCATCCATGGACGATGTGGGAGTGTTGGCGGTGCTGGTATCAGATGTCAGCAGACGGCATGAATATTGGATGATGACAGGCAGCGGGCCGTGAGCCAATCACTTAACCCGCCTCTGTAAATGGGAGTTGTGTTCCATTTAGTAGCTTGAGTCAAAGATGTTGACTGAATTAGAGCATCGGTTTTCGACTGCGAGCAAATGAGCCCACATAACATGTCCAACATCTTCACGCTTTTTGTCTTATTGTCTGTGCTTATTACCAAAAACCTGAATATTGCCCCCAATGCTTCAAAGGTGGGTAACCTGGTCTTCTTTGAGCCTCTCTAAATCATCCGAAAATGTCACATATATGTCCTTAACGCAGACGGACACGCTAATCTCAGAAGCGAAAGCAGAGTCATCATCTCTTTGTCGGACTAATGGTCGTGGTAATAATGAAACCTTGCACGGATAAATGGGTATTAATGAGTAAAAGAATGGCTCCTTAAATAGTTACACATTGTTCTCCGTATCAGGGTTGAAGAGGTATCATGAGTTCAACAATAAAACAATAAAAGGATGTCCCAATTAGAAGGCCGGCCCAATGATGGATCTACATCTGTACAAAGTCCACTAGAGTTAAAACAAAAACATTAAACAATCAGGAAAATAAACCATCCGTCATGAACAATAATTAGCTATTATTTTTGCTCCCTTTAACCCTTTCATGTCCGGCTCAGCTGTTTGGTTAAAACGGTTTGATCTTGCAGCAGATAGTTATCATTTCTGTCCGTGTGACTGTGGTCATGTGACCTACAAAAAGGCGTCCATGAAAGACTCTCCTATCACTCTTTGTTTGGCACTAATCCCCATTTCCCGTGAAAGAGGGCGTGATCCGCCGTATGTGAAACGTAGAGACAAAACACCGAACAGATAGTCTGGCATGGGGCGGACCCGAAGGACATGAAGGACGGCGCCCGCTGAATGTCCATCCCCATTCAAACATGTGCACCAACTGACTGAACCTGTTCATAATCTGACCCGGTATCAGCATGTATATGCTAACGAGCAAGGGGCCAAGGATGGAACCCTGGGGGACACCAACGGCAAAAAGGGTTGGTTTTAACAAAGGTTTTAACCAGGGCTATTTAGAAAGTACTGTTTAATAAGTCGGATTTATTCGGGGGCATATTATAATACATTTTAACTTGATGCAACTTAAAAAAATAGTTTAGTCTGAAAACGTGTTTCACCAAATGTTCCATGAATGTATGAAATAAATGATAACTACTAAACCTATGCGGTCGCATATCCCTGAAAAGCCCCCAGTCCCCTGCGTTCTACAAGAAATCCCCCTGAGTGACCTCCACAAATTAAATGTAAAGTTATATCAACAGTCTTTTTAGTAAAAACGTGTGAAATATGAACTATAAGATTAAAAATATATTTTAATCAAGATAGATCCACCCGAGTTTAAACATATGCACCAAATGTCAGAAGTGTCAGAAATATAAAGCTCCCCTTTCCCCAAATCAATACAGTTCTTCCTCTCACTGTGGTCTATGTGGGTGTAAAGTTTGAAAGTGTTACATGAAACAGTTTTAGAGATATGTCTGGAAAAACAGTGTTTTTCGTAAAAGTAAAGTTCACCCTAGTCAATAAAATATGAGCCATAAAAGTAAAATGCGATATACATGAGGTGAATCTCCTCGAGTCGATTCATGGGTGCTGAATTTGGACTAAATCGGACCAACGGTTGATTAATTATTGCCGAAAACATTTACAGTTGAAGCTTCTCATATATCGCTGGAAATAAAACAACCGAACGTTCGAAAAAAACCCCAAAACACTCCAGTTCTTCCTCACACTAAAGTCTATACGGGTCCAAAATTTGAAAATGATCCATGAGCCTTCCGCCATAAAGAGCAGAACATGTTGAATTGGGTCGACAAAAATCCACAATCAACAAAAAAGTCTAATAAAACTCAAAAATACGGAAAAAGCCCAAAATGTGTTGGCGAGACAACTGGATCAGAACGTCTCCGAGACTGCTACGTCCTGCAGGGTGTTGCCAGTCCGCCGTATTTAGTACCTACCAAAGAGGTCTAAGGAAGTAGAACTCGGGTACCGGCCCCTGATCTCCGCTTGCGTAAATGTCCTGTGATTACCCGCACAGACGCGTCGGTGTTGACTCTGAAATCTTCCCTCCTTCAGGCGACGTGATAATTCAGGTGGCCGAGAACCAAAGGACACTCACCATGGAGATGATGTCGGTTGTAAGTATGTAAACCACAACCGTTAGAGATGATCTAACTGCTACAGCCGCTGAAGTGTGGTCCACATATCCGTGTTTGCAGTTACGCTGGTTCAGTGTGGAGGTGGTTCAGGGGATGGACACCAGCATCAGACTGGACAAAGACTACATATCGGTGAGTGTGTCCACAAACAAAAATAAATAAAAAAAAGACCTGGCACGCAACAACACACCCTCATACGGAGGTTACCTCCAGGGAAGGGAGAGTGAAGATGAGTTATTGGGTCAGTTAGCTGATACAAGCGGGAATAGAAATATCATTATTCCTGGGTAAGTACTTGGGATGAGTGGGAAAAGTCACGAGGTGAGTTCTGTCCATGCAGGGCAGTAAGATGCAGTACCAGATGGAGGTCCACAGCCAGGCAGCAGCTCTGGAGCGGCAGCGGTTGAGAGGAGCCCATCAGGTTTGTGTTTCTGTCCGTCTGCATCCTGGAGGAAGATCAGGCCCGCGTATTATATATATATATACTGTATATAAATATATATATATATGCGTCATTTGAAATGTGTACCCTTCAGGATTGCAGTGACTACGTTGAGTTCCTGAGGAGGAGCCACGGCGCCGTTCTGCAGGAGGAGGAGAGGAGGTATCGCTTCGTGGCGGAGAAACACTGCGGCCTTACACAATCCATGGCTCGGCTCATGAATACGGTATGAAGCTCCGCCGAAAGAACGTTCCTCAACAAAATGTCTCTGCCTTTGTTCCGGCTATGATGTCCCCAAAAAAAGAATCAGGGCATTAAGAACGCGTGCACGTTTTTTTTTTTTCTCACAATGGCGCTTACGCTCAACCGCTGGTCGATGTGATGGACGAAAAAGAATTTTGGCCCCCCCCTTAAAAGTTCTCCATTTAGACACTTAAAGGTTTGAATACACCTCATACACATAATGGAGAAGAGGCCATTAGGGGGCGCTCAACCCATTTTTACCCTGATCCTCCAATACTTTCCTGTCAATGGATCAGCAGGGGTCAAATCACATCCCCTCTCCTCCGGGCCTCGAGCTAATGTCCTGTCTTTCTGGTTGATGTCATATCAGGTCCAGTCTCATGACAAGCAACACGATAAACACTGTTCATACTAGCCTTGGTGCTGGCTTTGATCTCTATGATATCCATTCACCCTTAGAACTAAAATCTGAGTGCTATGAAAATGCCTAGGGATGGCTTTGATCTCCTTTTCCTATTCCCCCCTTTGATGCCATTTCTGACCACTTCGAAATGACGATCAATGGCTTGGATCTCTATGATCCCCATTCAAACCTAGAACTAATTTCTGACCACTAATAACTGTGTGTCAATGGCTTTGGTCTCCCTGCTCTTCATTCACCCTTAGAACAAAAATTTGAGTGCTATGAAAATGCCTGGGGATGGCTTTGATCTCCTTTTCCTGTTCACGCTTTGATAACATTTCTGACCACCTCTAAATGACGATCAATGGCTTTGATCTCTATGATCCCCATTCAAACCTAGAACTAATTTCTGAGCACTATAAACTGCTGGCCAATAGCTTTAATCACTTGGATCTTCATTCACCCTCAGATGCAATTTTCTGACAAAGGGGGTTAAGTAGTTCTTTCATCCCTCCCCCAAACAATCTCCTCGTTAGAAAATATCTTTGCGGGGAGATGAGGTCGTAGCGTAGACACAAAACCGCGTCTTTGTCCTGGCTGCTATATTTCCATACTGATAAGCACGATTATTATAGTGTATTACAATGTAACGACAAATTCAATAAGTCTAAATATATCCATATAATTAAAGCTGCAATCTGCGTTGAACGGGACCTCGCACACTGCCACCAGAACATAAACGTTTGTATTATCATTCAAATGATATTTGTCACTGAGGATTAAATCCTGTTGCCTGAAGGTGGCGCTTTTACTGTACCTGAGTATTGTTGTATGGACGTCTGCAGGGCAGGACTTTTATCCAACATGTCCGTTGGATGTACGTTTGCGACAGATTGGACGATGGATGAATGGATAGTCTTTTAATCCTTATGCTCCTAACTTGTTAATTTAAATAAATAAGTAAATTTAAAGTTTATCAGGCTAAAATTGTTGGAGGAGGCAGTTAAAATAAAATCAGGAAACGCTAAAAAAACAAAAAAAACACCTCAGTATCATTACATCATTTAAAAAATGGCTGACTTCCTGTCAGGTTTACATCAAAGCACCAAGAGACTTTTTGGTAGATCCCGAAGACTAGATCAAGTCAAAGGAAGTAAAAAAAAAAGTTTGTTGGCTTCTTCTTAAATCAAGCATATAAATCTATCCACTGAAACACCTGAACGGGCCTCAGAGCTAGACAAAAATGCTGATAAAGCAGTGGGCGGAGCCTCTGAGGAGCTGCTCAAGGAGCCCACAACATGCAGGCTTCTGGATTTGAACCTTTAAAGCTAAAGCTGATGACATTTTCAGATATGGCAGCAAAAAGAACAACCATATTTTAGGATGGAGGAGGAAGAAGAAGAATAGATGGATATACTTTTAACTGTAACAACACAACCCTTGTTTACATTTATGTATTTGTGTGTTTGTCCTGCAGAAGGGGGTCACGCTCCAGCCGAGCGCCGACGCCTGGGTAAACGAGGTGAACGCCACCAGACGACCGGAGGCCGGACGACTCCCTAATGTCGACTACTCTGTGAGTTTATAGCAGACTTTACCAAAAACATCTGTAATATTTGCTGAATTATTCAAGCAGGGTTGGAACTGGATCATATTTGAAACTTTCAAAACTGAAGGAATGTGCTGCTGGTGAAAATGTGGGGGGAAGGGGGGGTCAGAAAATAAAGTAAAGAAGAGATAAATTTACACCCAACAGATGATGAGAGAAATCAACCAGGGGAAACGCTGAAATACAGTAATATTTTTGACACCAGGGCGCCCTCTGCTGGTCGGAGCCTGGTAGATCCTTGATCATGAAAACTCTTTCTGGAGGATCAAACATGTAGAAGATAAGCAGGGCAGATACTTGATATGTTATTATATTGTATTATGCTTTAAATAAATATGTATATATATATATATATATATATATATATATATATATATATATATATATATTATTGTATAAAATGATTTTATATCGAATTATGATTTAGATTTTCTCCTTCAAACACTTAATTTACATCATTAAATGAGCAAAAATCATCATGAAGTGGCTTTACAACCGCCACAAAAAACAAAAAAACGAAAACAAAGGTGTATTTACATGAGTGTAGCTTCAATTTAACAGTTAGGAAAAGTAAAAACCACTACATGTGACTTTTGTATGAAGACCGTTGAACTCACCATTTGCGTAGCACTAAATGAATGACGTGCGTCAAAAACAGGCCCGTCTTGTTGAGAAACAGCTAAGAGTCGTTACCATGGAAACACCAAAACAGAAAAAATGTAAATATTTCTAAGCGGGAAGAGTGACCTCTCCAGCTCGTTATATGTGTAATTATAAAACAGTTATTAAGAGTCTCTCCGGACACAAAAACAAACACTCTATACCAAAAATAGACCAGCGTTGAACATTTCCCCCCATATGATAAAAAATAACATTGTTAAATTCCAAATATATCAAAAGGGAAGATTACTGCTAAGTGAAATAAAAAAACAGAAGAAGGAATCACAGGCGCGAGAAAAGTCAGTTTAGAGTCTGAAGGACAAAGAAACTGAATTCAGACAGAAGAATGAGTCTTTACATTCAGACCGTCTAAAGATGTCTGTAAAGACTCATTCAAAGAGTCTTTACATTCAGAGAACCCACTGACCTTCAATGTTCAAATATCTTCTCAAGACACACCGTCTCAGGTCTGATGTTAATATGTAACCAATCAATCTATCTATCTATCTATCTATCTATCTATCTATCTATCTATCTATCTATCTATCTATCTATCTATCTATCTATCTATCTATCTATCTATCTATCTATCTATCTATCTATCTATCTATCTATCTATCTATCTATCTATCTATCTATCTATCTATCTATCTATCTGTCTATCTGTCTATCTGTCTGTCTGTCTGTCTATCTATCTATCTATCTATCTATCTATCTGTCTATCTATCTATCTATCTGTCTATCTGTCTATCTGTCTGTCTGTCTATCAATCTATCTATCTATCTATCTATCTATCTATCTATCTATCTATCTATCTATCTATCTATCTATCTATCTATCTATCTATCTATCTATCTATCTATCTATCTATCTGTCTATCTGTCTATCTGTCTGTCTGTCTGTCTATCTATCTATCTATCTATCTATCTGTCTATCTATCTATCTATCTGTCTATCTGTCTATCTGTCTGTCTGTCTATCAATCTATCTATCTATCTATCTATCTATCTATCTATCTATCTATCTATCTATCTATCTATCTATCTATCTATCTATCAGTCTGTCTGTCTATCTTCATATATATATATATATATATATATATATATATATATATATATATATATATATACTGTACTGTACTGTACCTCACTGGGTCGGACTAAAAATCATTTCTTATACTTTCAACTTACAAAATTATAAGATTCTCCAATCGTAGTATTGTATAATAATACAATATATAGTATAATAGACAGTATAAGGTAGTAAATTGTACTCTTCTTAAAATAAGATTGTTTTTCTAAAGTGAGACATTCTTAATTAACAAGATTTTTTTTTTCTTGTCTTGAAAAAAAACTTTTGGACTTTCTTCAAATTCATGTTTTGCAGTGTCTATTATAATATTATAATATTATATATGTATTATGTATTATATAAGTATTATGTATTATATATATTATATATTATATTGTCTTTATGGTCACATGATCTCTCTGTCAAGCTTTTCTACGGATGATGTCATACAGAACCACTGAGGATCATTTCCCAGACAAGGATATCCTGATATAAATTTTATTATATCCCATAAAAGCAAAATATTCTCTCCTCGAATCGATTTATTCGTATATATTCTGCCATTTTTGCTCCAATAGTTCATATTTTACTCACTCCGGTGACGTTTTTTTAAGGAAAAAAAAAACAGTGGGAACCACTTCATATTTAATTAGAGGATTTCAATCAGGGGGATCGTTTGTAAGATGCAGGGGATTGGGGACTCTTCATGGTTAGACCTTTGCTGGCGGTGGTATCGGCCGGATAGAGGGTTACACCACCGACTCTGGTCTTGGTGACTGGGGTTCAAATCCCAGTCAGAAGAGGGCGTGGCAGAAATCCTGTGTGAAGGCGAGGGTCTTCAGTGGTACCGGCCCGCTCAGCCACATCTGGTGCCGGTCCCAAACCCAGATAAATAGGAGGCTTGTGTCAGGACGGACAACCGATCTTAGTTATAGTTAGAAATCGTTCTAATCTCAGCGTTCCTTTAATCGCCATAGTCAAACCTTGACTTTACTGCAGTGCTGCTGTCAGTGAACGCATCATCTCTGGTATCTCTCTGTCATGATGATGTCATGATACAGGAAACGATGGACCGTGAAGGAGTTTATTTCACCTATGTATTCAAACATTGATTTATTCAATGACTCCCTTCCCTGCGGTCCGACTCCAGCTTTCGACTCCAGGTTTCCTCCACCCGCTAAATCCCACTTTAATCCCCCGAAGTCCTCCACAGCACGCCGGAACCTGTGATGGAGGGGTAACCGGAGAGTCACGCTGTCTGTATAGAGCTTCAATGCCTGATGTGATGTTCATTCTGCAGATGGGGATGAGGGAGGAGGACATCAGAAAGAACAGGGAGGAGCCCGTCCTCGGCCGCATTCCATCAAGAGGTGAGCGGTTTCATTCCATACGTCTCTGCCCTGACCTTCTATCTGAGTACATGGGAATCATAAACCCCTGAGAAGTTGAAAGGTTCCAAACTCCAAACAGCGAATCCATAAAAGCTTTTGAGTGCCACATATTTCATGCTATGTTTGGAATGTCGTCTGTAAATCATTTACAGCCCCTAGTTCCACCGCCTTTATCTCAGAGCTCATTTTGCCTTCGCTCCACCAACCTCTTCATCATTCTCCCAGCGTTTCCTGTCCTGCTCTCTCTAACTTCTATTCTTCTCTCTGCCTCCTCATAAGTTGAACGTCAGGAAAACTCCTGCCTCGAAATGTTTGTGTTTCCCTCTGCATGCGATCTATCTAAATATTTGACTTACGTATCCCGAGAAAACCATATAAAGCAACAAAGTGCCTTTTTTTAATACTCTGGATGAGCAAAGAGCAATAAACAAAATAGAGAAAGCACTCAGAGATCGCAAAAGTCTGAGTTATTGCCATCCTCTAAAACTACTGAAAACTCCAAAAAACTCTCTGAATACAACACAAATAATCATCACATCTCCTGCGCCTTCCACTTCAGTGACTCTGCTCAGCCCACGGAGCCCCAGCCCCACCCCCAACAATGTCTGACTTATTGCAAACCTCTAAAACTACTGAAAACTCCAAAAACTCTCTGAATATCACTCAAATACTCAAAACAACTCCTGTGCCTTCCACTTCAGTGTCTCTGTTCAGCCCACGGAGCCCCAGCTCCACCCCCAAAGAAATATCCAAGGAGTCAAAGGGAAAAAGGCAGCAATAATCATATTGTGACGTCACTCCTCCAAACGGCTTTTTAAATTTTTTTTATTTGGGGGTTCAGTGGGCTCAACAGAGACGCTGAAGTGGAAGTTGCAGTAGACGAGTGGGTAGATTCAGGGGCTGGCAATAACTCAGGCATAAATGGAGGAATGTGCATGAATTTGAATTCTTAAACCATCGATACTACTTTGGAGTTTAGAGGTTTTCTCTCTCTGAGTTCTTTCTAGTTTTATTTAATTTTAAACGCTAATAAAAACATGTAACGTCACCAATATTTAATCTAATAAAACCAACCTCTGCGTCAAATTTCATGCAAATACGTCATGTAATTTTTTCCGTTATCCTGCCAAATAACAAACAAACAAACAAACACACAAACAAACAATCGGACAAAAGCACAGGAGTGAGAACATAACCTCCTTCCTTGATGGAGACAAGAAGCGAGAAAAGAAAACGTTGAAACATTACACGTCTGGTTCTCTTTAGAGACAATAACTCCACTCGCCTCGGTATTCTTCAGTAAACTACACCCATCCAACAAAAACACTTACCCACTGAAAGTCTTCCCCCCTCTGACTCCTGAACACCAGGTCCAGCATTAATACAGAAATAAATCACACGCATAATTATGTTTCATCAATCACTCACACCAGAGATCCATCTTTGCCATTTAAGAGGCTTAATCGGCCCTCAAGCTCTCATCCCTCCACCCGGGGGTCTCGTATGTCATCTCTGCAGCTCCGTCACCCGTGGGAAGCGTGTCTCGCTCCACAACGGGCCCGGCGGGGGCCGGCACTGGACGGGCCATGAGGGCACGGGTGGCCCACCAGCCTGGTGCCTCCAGCCCAACCTTGCTGCCCTTCTCCAAGGGGGAAGTGATCACGGTTCTGGTGCAGCAACCCAGGAACGGCTGGCTGTACGGGAGCAGCGACAGCAGCTCACAGTGAGTCCCGTTCAAACTAGAGCGGGTCACAGTTAGAGTGTCTGTCTGGTAAACAGTTAGAGTGTCCAGAAACAACTTTACATTTCATTTGAGGAGATCAATCCCAGGCATTACATGTACCTTGCAGGGGGATTGGGGGCTTTGTGGGGACATAAAGAACCCTTACATTTGGTCGTATGTTGGGTGATCGTATGGTGAGAGTTTACAGCCATGCTAGTAATACTACCGGGCTGTCCTAAATATATTATTAAACATGTATTCTACATGAGTTATACATGAGTTATACATGTATTATACATGTATTACACATGTATAATACATGTAAAATACATGTATTATACATGTATTATACATGTATAATACATGTATAATACATGTATTATACATGTATTATACATGTATTACACATGTATTATACAAATGATCTGTTCTCAGATTTCTCGACCATGTCACAATTTAGTCCAAACTTGGTGTATTATATATATATAAACATATATAAACATGATATATTATTATATTACACTTATAGTTCATATTTTACTCACTAAGGGAAACTTTTTATAAAAAATAAGTTTTGGACATAACTCTAAAAAATATATCATGGATGATTTTCAAGTTTTATCCCACATAATCGTTGGGCCGCGGAAGAACTGGATTCATTTTGAGAAAGGTCGGTTGTACTTTGCTGACACTAGGGGGAGCTATATCTCGGATGACCACAATTTTTTCAACCCTTGGTGTGATTTAATCCAAATTTGGAGCATATCAATCGACAGAAGTAGATATAATATAACTAGTCTTAATTATTATACTCTAACAACAATAACAATAAAGATATTCTATTCTATTCTTTTCTATGTATGCATAAAACATCAGTTTTATCGTGTCCGCTGCAAAAAAGTTGAGTAGGCCGTGTTAGCCTTACAGCGTTTATTGATTAGCGCTAAAAAGTAGAACCGAGTCATCTGTTCCCACCAAATCATTGGATGTCATCGTGCTGATATATATATTCTTTTAAATTGTTGAAGGACGTTAGAATCTAATCAACATTTGTCTTTTCTGTCCGCCTCTCCTGCCGCCAGTCCGGGATGGTTTCCTGGCTCCTACGTGGAAGCGTTGGACGAGCCGCCGCTGACGACACCCAGCCCCCGGTAAGCAGCCTGATGGAAGAACCTGCCGTCATCTATCACAGACATTAACCCTCATTTAGTTCTGATGGAACCCAACCGAGATGCTGTAGAACCTTCAGGATTTTTGAAGAGCGGGTTTCGTCATATGTTGGAAAACGCTGAGTTTGCAGAATTTTTGACCGAAAAATCTGCATTTTGCAGATGCTTGAATGTGGTTCTCCCACACTTTATTCATTTATTTATTCATTTATTTATTTCTACACCGCTCTTCACGTCAGGCCTGACCGAAAAAAAACACAACTCTTTATTTTAATTGGCTTTCCAGACTCCTGCTTCACCTTTATCGTTCACTCCTAATGGAAGTGAGTTGTCGCATCTCCCCCCGGCTGTTATGGGCCCGACATTAAAAAATAAAAATAAAAGAGGGTCAGGATTAAATCGGGGCCTCCAATATGAACCATTTGAGATAACTGGGTGACCCATCGCTGTGAGGAACGAAACAGTTTGAGAGAAAAAGCGGAGACGGCGACTTCAACTGTGAGCGTAAATATATTTGATGTGGAATGTCTGAAAACTTCCTTTTTTGTACAAATATGATCCTTTCAGTATCAAGAACATTCACCGTTTTCAAATGTCACTTTTATTTAAGAGCATCCAGTCATTACCTGATTCCTGATCATATGTAATTATGGGATGTCGTTGTGATTCCAGCAGCTCCGCCCTCCGGAGCGACCCGCTCAACCAGTCACGGGGCAGAAGCCAGAGCGGGGCCCCGCCTCCTCCACCCCCTCCTCCAGCGGATTCTCCTCACAGGGCGCCGAACACACAGAGTCTAAAGTCCTCTTCAGACAGAAAGGTCCGTTTGACATTTATCAGTGTGGCCCGTTTGGGTTTCTGTTTGAAGATCAGAACTCTCAAAAGTGTTACACAAACACAACAACATGATTATTGATCACTAGATAATAACTTTGAGGTCAAACGTTTCTTTCTTTTTAGGATTTGTAGGGATTGTTTTACATTTTGGATATTAATGTCTGGATATTTCATCTTTTTCTCTCTTATAAAAAAAACGGCTCAAAGTTATTTTACAGTTTTAATAAAGGAATATCTGTAACAAGAACAAAATATATCTTTAATATAGATTTGCATATTGAGTTTTTCTTTGTTTTGTTATATCTTAGACACTCTAAATTTACCCTAAAATGACAAATTGTTCGGTCAAGCATGTTTTTAAACAGCTAAAACAAAAAGATCTGACTTATAAAACCACTTTATGATGAAAGGTTGTATTTTTGGACAACAGTGGATTTTAAAAGTATTAGCTCAACCTTTACGTAAAAACATGTTTCTACAAAACAATTAGACTTATTTCCTCACACACTTAAGCAAACCGAATAAAATCCTACTTATTGAATAGCACTTTCTTAATAGTCACGGTCAACGCCTCCTCCTCGGTGACCCCTTTGACCTTTGGTGTCCCACAGGGTTCTGTCTTTGGCCCCTTACTCGTTAGCATATACATGCTAGCACTGGGTGATATTACAGCTGAGCGTGAGATTAAAGAGTTAACGCATCACATCTATAGATGTAGCATTAAAGATGTCTAAATAACAATAAAGTAATTTATAAAAAAGACCGTAGATCCTTTTTCAGCCTGGCATTCCAGATGAAATATCCTCCCAGTCTGGCTTTGACCAGTTTTGACTTTGATCGCTCCGTTGCGTTAATTAACAACCTATAAATGCCGGCTGTTGGTCCTATTTAGATAAAAGTGAGGTGAGGTGAGTCATAAAAAGAGGTTTTATTAAAACGGGTTTCGGTATCACACAGGGGTTTGATTTAAGTTTTTATTACTAGAGTATTAAAATTCTTTAACGTCTTATTATTTGATAAGCCTCTCCGTTTAGTACACTAAACGGTGGAAAAATGATTCGTTTGCATAGTTTATTTCTCCGGGGCATTCATTAATTCAATATTTTAGACACTCAAAATTAACCTTAAAAGGACAAATTGTTTGGTCAAACATGTTTTTAACTAGAAAAATAAATCTTACTTCTAAAAATATTTCACAATGTCATTTTGTATTCTTCATTGAAAATAATCAAATATAATTCGATTATCTCAACCTTTAATAAAGGATGTTTTCAGAAATCTATTTGACCTTTATTAGACTTTTTGGTTGAATCAAGTTAGATAATTCTCTTTAGTAAGTTGTCACATGTCCAAATAATCCTATGAACTGTTTTAATAGCCACCTCCTTTGAACTGTGGTGTCCCCCAGGGCTCCATTCTTGGCCCTTTGTGCTTTGGCATATACATGCTGCCACTGAGTCGTACTATAAACAGGTTCTGGGACATTTTTTAATATAGAAATAGAGTCTCAAAATGAGCAGGACATCAAAGGGTTAAACGTTTTGAGGAATAATTTCACAACAATGAAGGCACAGTTCACACACTGAGGCACAAACACATTGCTGGTTTGATAGTTACTGCAAAACTGAACATTTTTAGCGTTTTGGAAGTCAAGATTGTGAAAAATAATAATAAGTGACGGTTCAGATGAGAGAAAGTACATTTATGTTGTATTTCCCAGTCTGTCCAGCAGGGGCGCTGTGGTACATTGCTCTTCTCAATGGCACCAACGCCCTCCTTCTGGTGGATGCAGGGTGGAAGCTCCAGCTGCTGATGGTGGA
Organism: Lophius americanus; assembly: GCA_037951165.1. Classification (NCBI taxonomy): domain Eukaryota; kingdom Metazoa; phylum Chordata; class Actinopteri; order Lophiiformes; family Lophiidae; genus Lophius; species Lophius americanus. Next base: position 1,717,398 of record JBBDHG010000138.1, read on the forward strand.
CGGTCAAGGGGTGTGTGTGCATGTGTGTGTGTGTGTGTTATGTGCGTGTGCGCTCTTGTTTGAACATGCTGTCACTCACACACGGGCGATAGTTTCAATCAACTCTGACTGCGGGTCAGAACCGGCTTCTTCTCTAACATTGCGGTATTGTTAACTTGATCTAACTTAAGCTAGTATGGACCACCGTAAATTTGAAACCGAAGCTAAAGTCCAACTTCCACCTGTAGCTAGACACCAGGATTGAGTTAGTTAAAAGTTAGTTTACGTAGGACCATATCATATTTTTCATTAACAGTTTATATATTATTCACTAGATGAAGCTATTTTACAAAAACATCTGTTACTCAGAAACAACTTCTTACCTGTCGGTCCAACTTCCTCTAAATTTGGTGCACGAGAATCGACCGGAGGAGATCCATCATGTAAACGTCCGATTTTATTCTAATACATTTTTTTTTATTCTCGCGCCTTTTTTTTTTTTCTTCTTTTTTTTTCACCAAAACCCCTTTTTTTTTTTTTTTACTCGCTTGTATCGACAGGAGGTTTTTCGGGGACATGCCCTGAAAAGCGAGAGCGTAGGCCTGGTTGTGGAGAAGTTCTGCCTCCGTCTCGCTCCACCCAGACAAACTGGAGAGAGATGGATTATGGGATGGATGGATTAGATATTCGATAAACAATTCATTCCCATCTGAGTTGATGAAGTGTTCCCGGCGTGTGACTGTTTACTAAAGTATTAAACACATTCATAATGGAGGTTTGTGCCGCTCTCGGCCGTGGAACTCCTTCTCAAGTCAAAGTCCTAAACGACAGGAAACAGATTTATTATTTATTATGAATGTGTGTTTTTTTTCTCCTCGTGATGCGTTTTCAATGGCTCTCCGCCTGGCCTGCTGTCCAAACGTGTGATTCTGCCGGGTCGAGGGGAGGAGGGCGTGCCGGGCCTCCATTAGTGCACGGGTCTAGGTTTCCTGGTTCTTTTGGACCGTCTCTGACCCCCACCTTTCTTTCTTTCTCCCGCAGACACCGAAACCACATGGAGCCCAACCGGAATTCTTCCCCAGGTAATATTATCGCCACTCTGGCTCGGCGCTGAAAGCAGGCTATGAAACCCTGAAATGGGCGCCGCTCATGTGACCCAGAAACGAATGATACATTTCCCGAGTATATCACGGCGCCATTAAAGCAGAGAAGAATATGTGCGGGGGGAGATCTCCGTTTTATGGGATGGCTCTCCCGCCATTAAGGTTTATGGTGCACTTCAGAGACCATTTGTGACGTTGCCGTTCGGGGGTCATGTGACCCTCACTAAAGCAGTTCGCTCGATGATGCTGCACAGTGTGAAATATTCCATCTTTCCTCTGGTTACAACTGGTTTTCTAATAACGTTTTTCTCTCTCTCTCTCTTTATTTTCATTTCACTCCCCTTCTTTGCTGTTTATATAAATTCTGAAGGGGTACCAACCCGTTTGCTACAATCAAGCTGAAGCCCACGGCCACCAACGACAGATCGGCTCCGCGTTTTAATCACTGAGGTCGTCCTCGCCCCGACTCCTCATCGCTGACAGTGGAAATTCCGGAACCGGCGGTAGAACGGACCTTGAGTGATGTTGGTCCACAAGTCCTTCAGTACACGACTTCGGCGCAAGAGAACAGAACTTTGGATGTCTAACTCCGTGTGTTTTTGTATGTCGCTGCTTTAATACCTTATTTTTTAATGTTTTAATTGTGTATTTCTGTTGAATCTCTGTCGTTTGTCTGTCTATGGACGACTGGGATATATCCATCAATAAATGTTATTTGCATTACATCGTTAAGCTGCTGACATCCGTTTGTTAGCGTTGAATTTTTAGCGTGACCTTAGTGTGAGGAAGAACTGGAGTGATTTCGGGGAATGTTGGGTGTATATTTCTGACACTAGGGCGAGTTTTTTTTGGGGTCAGTTTCAAGAGTTGGTCCTTTCAGGTTTGGATCATTTGAAAGGACTTGAGGAGATCTATGTTGTCATGTTTTACTCTAGTAGTTCCTATCTCACTCTGTAGGGGGAGCTGTTTAAAATAAAAAACAAACAAACACTGTTCTCCGGACATAAGAAGATATAGGAACTATTTCATGGATCATTTTTGAATTTTATGCCCACATTCACCCTGATGCGCGAAAGAACTGGAATGATTTTAGCCAGGTGTATATTTCCAACACTAGGGGGAGCTTTATCTCCAAACTTTTTTCGGTCCATAATTTCTAAACCTTTGGGCTTATTTAGTCCAAATTTGGTACACATGAATCGACTAAAGGATATTTAGTTGTATAAATTATATATTCCTCTAATCGTCGTCATCATACTCACTTTTATTCTTCCACAATCACAGTTCAATCAGGAGGATTGTTTGTACAACGCAGGGGATTTGGGTCCCTGTTGCTGCCGGGGACGACAGCGTGAGCCTGGTAGAACATTTTGACGGCTGCACCGCCTTTGGAGTGGCCACTGGCTCAAGATTTCCATCCCATAATCCATCTCTCTCCAGTTTGCATTTGTCTTCATGCTGATGACATCCTCCGTCTTCGGAGGCTCATCTGAGCAACGCCGAACTCGTCCTCCTCGTTTAAGAGTTAACCTCAAAGCTTCACACATTTTTTTTATTTGCTCAGGCAGTGCAATGGCCTACTAAAGCAGATCGAGATCCCTGCGTTGCCTGTTTGGGTCGTCCGCTGGGGATACTTAACCCAAATTGAACCTCAGTGTGAATCCAATTCTGTTAATGGCTTGACAAGATGCTGCTGCTAAACTGGCACGGCACTTCAGAGGAAGGACGCTTTGGCTAGTGGGATAATGAGGTCTCGTCTCCTTTTTGTCTTTCACTGAAATTGCATTCATAATGTAATAAGGTCCGTGAAGAAAACACTGGCAGAGAAAGAGAGAGAGAGGGAGAGAGAGAGAGAGAGAGAGAGAGAGACAAGTTTGTCGGCAGGAAGTTCCTCTGCTGAGACGCTAATGAATCCTAACCACCGACACCGAGAGCTAATTCTGACCTTAAAGCACACGGCTTCATATATTCTTAGGTTCCTGTCAGGATACGCTTCGCTCGTTGCGCTCGCTTTGAGTCTAAGTGACAACAGAGTAATAAGAGGCGGAGTAAAACCATAGACATCAAAGGAAAGGATTACCCATGAGGCTTTGTTTTTTTTTTGTCTTTCATTTCATTTTATTGGATTATTTCACAGCTTGACCTCTTTCTGCTTAGGTGTGTTTTACAACGGCTCATTAACGGAGGAGAAATGATAGATAGATAGGTAGATAGATGGATGGATGGATGGATGGATGGATGGATGGATGGATGATGGATGGAAGGATGGATGGATGGATGGATGGATGGATGGAAGGATGGATGGATGGATGGATGATGGATGGAAGGATGGATGGATGGATGGATGGATGGATGGAAGGATGGATGGATGGATGGATGATGGATGATAGATAGATAGATAAATAGATAGATAGATTGAGAGAGAGAAGAGAGAGAGAGAGAGAGAGAGAGAGAGAGAGAGAGAGAGAGAGAGAGAGAGAGAGAGAGAGATTGATTGATTGATTGATTGATGGTTGGATGCTGGACGGACAAAGAAGATCCGAGGCAAAAGTGGAAGAGTGGCAGAAAGTGAAATCCACAAGTAGAAGGAAAAAAAAAAGGGTAAAAGGAGAGTGTTGGGATAAAGAATGTGAAGAGGAGGGTGTCATGAAGAGAGCAAGGTCTGGTGTAATCTCTGTGTACCTTCAAACGTCTACGACTAAACGTCAGCTTCTACTCCAGCAGACATCTTTTATAACTATGCATAAACGAGAGCAAATGTGTAGAAAAAGGATTAAACAGATATTAAGACGGGTGTAGCAGTGGGACCGATACGGAGATGCATGGGGGGGGGGGGGGTCACTTCCTATAGTGCAACAACATGGCACTCAGTAAAGCCAGCGGAGGGGGGAGGGGGAGGAAGAGGCGCGGGTGTGGCAGGAGTCGGCTGCATACTGGTCAGCTGGGAGTCAGCGTTGGGCGGAGAGGTGGAGGTGCTGCTGCGAAGGAGGAGGAGGAGGAAGAGGGGTCTGGGAGTGTCAGGATGTAGCGGTGGTTAGGCGATGGTCTCACAGGGGTGAGCGTTTATTCATTCACCAGGCAGGCAAACTCTGCAAGACAAGAAGGAAGAACAAGGGCCGTCAGTCATCATCTGTCAAGAATTCTACAAATTCTACAAGCTGCACTTTTACTAAATTGCTTTCATAAGAAGGAACATAAACGCCGTTTTGACAAAACATTTCAAAAAGGAGATAACTAGATTTAAGTGGCAATTTTTACGAGAATAAAGTCTTAATCTCAGACTTATCATTGGAGGGGGTACGAGGAAGGTGGAGCGTCTCGTCAAGATTTATTTCAATAATAACATTCAGTAAGTTTGACAAATCAATAAATATTGAATCTTTGGGCACCAAAACAACATGATCATAAGTATCAGAAGTTTCCCACGGACAGTCGTCACATCCTGTAGTGGGAGGCTTAAATACCGTAAACAGTAATCCTAAAGTAATCTAATTACTTTGGTCTTAACATTACAACTTTATTCTTGTAATGTGAGATATTTTCAATATATTTCAAGTTGGCCCTTAAACTTAAATTCAATATAGACTCAACATAATATCTCAGCCTTAAGGGGTGAAGTGAGAAGTGATTCCGACTGGAGGCACTTCCTGCCTGTTTCCTTTTTGAAGAGGAAGAGGAAGAGGAAGAGGAAGAGGAAGCACCACTTGATTCTATATGTACCAGAGTTTTGACTCGGGCTGATTGCACTCTGAATATTTAATGAGGCGTTATGTCACACGTGAGGTTCAAGACTAAATTAATCCCTTTTTAATCATACAAACTAATTTTTTCAGCCGCCCTGGCGCTCATGTAGGCGTGAGGAAGAGGGCCTTTGGAAAGACGAAGACGATATCAGTACATTTAGCACTCATGCCAATTATGCAACTCACAAATGAAGATTTGCTTCTTCATGAAGAATTTCAAACCAACTACAAAACTAGAAATGTGCTGTCGTCCCCCGACAGCAAGGGGATATCCCCGAAAAGTCCCCAATCCTCTGCGTTGTACAATTAATCCCCCTGATTGAGCCCCTCAAGTTAAATATGGCGTTATGGCCACAGAAGTCCACCCAGTAGGTAAAATATTTACTATTAAAGTAAAAACCAAAGTATAAAAGATCTCCTCGAAAAAGACCCCCCCCCCCTAATGTTGGAAATGTAGAAGGAATTTTTCCCGAAATCAATCCAGTTCTTCCTTGAACTAAGATCTATGGCATATAAAGTCTGAAATTGATCCGTGAAATAGTCTTTCTTTACAGTGTTTTTTCATAAAATAAAATATAAGCTCCCCCTAGTGAGTAAAATATCAACTATTCAATTAAAACATGGTATTTATCAGATGGATCTCCTCCAGTCGATTCATAGGCACCAAACCTGACCAACTATTCAGAAAAGATTGCCCGAAAACATTTGGAAATGAAGCTCCCTCTAGCGTCATAAATTCCGAAATCACTCCAGTTCTTCCACGCACTAAGGTCCATGTAAGAACAAAATTTGAAAATGATCCATGAATTAGTTTTGGAGTTATCGCATTCATAGTTCCATAATATTCCCGACTTTTTGGGGATATAGAAAGGATAGATCTCATAACTATAATGATATTATAGTCTATAAACTTTCCCTGGTAAAAGTTAAATCGATCAAACAAACATCGGTGAATCTGAAACATCGTCTGCCTGAGTTTGTTGTTTGTGTGACAGTTACTGCTGTCTGCTTGTGTGACCTCTTGACATTCCCTCCACAGGAAATAGACGTTTACCATCAACTCCGATTTTGCCGTCTCCGTCCTTGTCGGCTGCTTTTAAAAATGCCGTTGTTTCTTTGTCGGTCAGGTCCCTGCCTTCTTTGGCGAAACCCTTCAGGACGAATCTAGACAGGGATAGAGATGGAGAAGATAACTGGGTTATAAAACGCCGACGTTCCACGGTCAGCACCATCCATTCGTTGCATCTACGTGGGTTTGTGTGGATCCGTGTGGATCCTTGTGTGCGTCTCACTTCAGTTCCTCCTCCTCGATGAAGCCGCTGTTGTCAGCGTCCAGGACTGTGAAGACCTTCTTCACGTCAACAGAGGACTTGCTCTTCAGACCCACCATCTCGAAAAACTTCTGGTGGTCAAAGGAGTCAGCAACTACACACACACACACACACACAAACACACATACACACACACACACACAAATGTAAACGTCTGCTTTGTATTTGATGTGGGAGTCAGAAATTCGCCTGAATTCACAAAATCTATTGAAGGCGGACACAAAACACAAAAAACCTCAGAAGCTTCCTCAACTTTCCACCCCAACTCTCCGATTTGGTGACATCATCAGCCATACACACAAGTGACCACGTTATTTAATAATAATAATAATAATAATAATAATAATAATAATAATAATAATAATAATAATAAAACATTTAATTGATAACGCACTTTACATTTGGATCGAATCTCAAAGTGCTAATTGCACCTAGAGGAGGCTATAAATAAACACAGGACAGCCTCAGGCATGCTATCATGAGCGCTCTATTATTGTGTCCCCTGTGTAACACTTAACACATAAAAAAGGTTCCTACCACTGTAGTTCCTATTACTGCAACAACAGCTATGCAGATGATACACTGCTGTACTTGTTATGGCGACACGCTTGGCCTCTCGTGGATCGACGAGACACAACTTTTTAAAAGTTGATAGAGAATGAAATTAAAATAATCTTACTCCTTCTTGGAAAGCCTGCCACATAATACATAAAATAGTCAAAAATGTCTGGGTCTCATTTTGACTCATTTCAATAGACATAGTAGTAAGGGTACCCAGTGGGCTTCAGTCAGACTTTTAATATCAGGAAGTTTAGAGAACTGTAAGGTTTTATCTTCGCTGGTCTCCACAAAAAGTCTATAAAGAAGGTGAAACTCAGAAGAGGAGAATTCTGCAATCAGACCTTTAAAGAAGACCAAGAAGTGAGAACTACACGGAAGATCTTAAGGGGCTTATAATGTCAAAGCACCGTCGCGCTAGTCTCACCTTTTAACCCCTGTTTATTTCTGTTATTTATTATCAGCCTTTTAAAATGCATTCCCTTCTCATTTGTTTTAATCCACTTTCATTTTTCTCCCATTTATTTGTTTCTTGATTCTTGATGTTTCAATGTGAAGAACTTTACCTGCTACCTCCTCCTAAAGCTATTATTAGTAGTAGTAGTAGTGGTAATAGTAGGAGTAATTAAAAAACGAGTGAAATCTAGTTCCATTGTAACTGAGAAAAAACAAACGTTTCTGCAACTCACATCTCCAGAACTCTCTTCTCAACCGGGACACAGTGAAGCAAAGGGATGGAGCGTGTTCTAGCAGCCCATTTGTTTTTTTCTCATAGATAATATTATGCGACTCATAGTTGGAGTATTTCCACAAAAAATTAAGCACAAAACTCTGGAATCATAAGCTTCAAAAGTTAATTGTGTTCAAATGTATTTTCTTATTTGATAAGTCCAGAGTATTAACTTTGAGCACGTTTAAAGTTATCTACCACTGCCAATTTGTATTTGACAGGAAAGCCCAATCAGAGAGCTTCAAAAGTCTGTAAAATCATTTGGAAGCTAATTTTCATGGACTCTTGGTCACTTTTTGATGAGTCAGCTATTTCTTCTGATCTAGCTCTGCAAAGTTAACTTAATATAATATGAATAGTTTTATATTAATGCAGCTCTGGTTTGTCTCTGGTTTATGTCTTGGCCTTAGTGTCTGTGAACAATGAACACAAGCAGACATTTTACCTGACTTCCTGTTAGAGTCCCTCTCTCTCTTTTTTTCCCTCCACAGCGATTAACTGAAAAATGCACTTTTCCCTTGTTACCTTTCCTAATAAAGTCTTTTTTTTTCTTTGTCAGTCTGTTGTTCGATGTGGATGTAAAGTTAGTTCACGGGGTCAAGTTCTTCTCCTCCTCATTCTCTTGTAAGTTAGTGGAATATCTCAATTATTCAGACTTTTTTCATGAGATTTTGAATTACTATCACTGACTTGGATTTCCTTTATTTATTCACCTTCCTTCTGGATCTTTTATATGATCAAATTTATTAACAAAATGTTCCTACTATCTATTTTTAATGACCCTTTAATAACCAGAGACTGTGGTGATTCTTCTGTACTAGACTACGATCTTATCGTTCCATTCGAGATGTTACCCAGCAGGCTTCGGTGATCGGGCTTCGTCCAATGCCCCACTCCGATGTGGAACTCTCCAGGGTTCTATTATTGGGCCGATCCTTATTTTATTCTCGCTTTCTTCTCCCCTAAAGTAGATTCTTAAGAAACATCTTGTACCACTTTTATGCAGACGACTGCCGAGTGTTCCTGGCCCCGTAAATCAAAGTCTGGATTCCACCGAACCTTTAAAAATGTTCATGAAAGCAAAATTAAAGACCTCTCTGCAGAAGTCACAGTGTTTGGACCCAGTGGTGTCTTTGATGCTTCTTTTATGGACCCGGGCTTCCTGCCGACATTTTCTTAATCCCACGGTTCTCAACCTTGGTGTCAACCTGGACAGTGATTTTAAACCGCACACGTTGGTAAAATCCAGTTTTTACCAGTTGAGGGATTTATCCAAGGTTAAGACCCCTTTTTTTTATTTTATTCAATGATAAACTTACTCCTACTTTTATCACCACCCGACTGCCAACTACTCCTCTCACGTCTCCATTGGGACCCAAACGCCAACACTCTGCATTTTTACCTGCACACATATTCAAAAATACAGTTCCACCATTCTGGCCTCCCTCCACCGGCTCCCAGCGCGTTTTAGGATTCGTTTAAGATTTTATTCTTTGCTTATAAATCTTTTTAATGAGCCAGCACCGTCTTAACATCTAGATGCAAACATCTAGAGGGCACCGAGGTCTGCTGATCAACTGTCTCTGGTCCTCCCTAAGACCAAGCTGAAGACCAGGGGCCACTGAACTTCTTTCCCCAACATACTAATACGGCCCCCCATACTGCTTTTTAACCCTTTAATGTCCTGGACAACTGTTTGTTGAGCACATTTTTGGTCCCTATATCTTATTGGAAACATGTGACTGGACTGTTTATAATATGACCCAGTGGCAGAATACATATTCTAAAGAGTAAAGGGCCAAAGATGGAGCCCTGGGGGACACCACTGATTAAGAAAAGGGGCCATGAAGGAGGAGGCATGTGCCATGGCCATAGAAGTCCTATTCTATTCTAAGTAGGATTTGGTTTTGTCAAAAGGCTGAGCTAAATTAGTCATATACTAATTTCACCCAAATACATCCCAGTTCAGGGCACGGCAAATCAAACTGATTTTGGGGGACCCTCAGCTCATCGCACACTGTAAACCCCTTTACCTGAAAATGCATCCAGAGCCTTCTTGATGTCGTCACCGTTGAGGATGCTGTTCATTGCCATCTTAGCTGTGGGAGAAGAAAGAGAGGAAGACGAGAAAGAAACGTCAGACGGAGAGGGTCCAAGGTTAAAACCAAGGTGGTCACACACCATTGAGAAAACATTCTCCCATTACGCCGGTGACACTCCAGAAATGGAGCTGGCAATCAGAACACGTGAGAAGAGGATGAGTGACAGCGTGTATTAGTGACGGTTGAAGAGGAGTAACAAAGGAAGGGGGGAGGGGTTAAGTTGTAGGACTGGGAACGAAGGTGGTACCTGGGTTATTAGAATTGAAAAAAGAAAAAGAAGAAAGGCATGAAAGGCAGCATAGATCAACAACTTTTCAGTCTTTTTTAATTAAATCCTTGAAAAGTCGGATATATTGTAGAATCTTCATCGCCGCAAATCCTTCGTGTTCACAAGATAACGCTGTATGTTTTCAGCTCGTGGTCCAATGTAGTCTAAATGCGGTGCACATGAATGGACTCCAGGCGATCTGTCTTGTAAATGTCGTATTTCACAGCAGTTCATAGTGTACTCACCAGAGGGAGCTTTTTCATGAAAAACACTGTTTTTTCATGAAAAACACTGTTTTTCAGATGTAACTACAAAAACTATTTCAAGGATAATTTAAACTTCTTTTTTTTCTTTTTTCAATTTTTCAATTATCTTATACCCGCATAAGCCTCGGTCTGAGGAAGAACTGAGTTGATTTTGAGAGAGGTCAATTGTATACCACTGACAATAGGGGCAGCTTTTCTGTCCAAACGTCTCAGGGCAATAATATTTTAACCGTTTTGCCGATTTAGACCAAATTATGTGCTTATGAATCAACCTGAGGAGATCTTTCTCGTAAACATCGTGTTTTACTCTCAAAATTCATATTTTACTCACTAGGAGGAGCTTTTTCGTAAAAAAAACATTATTTTTCGGACATAACTTCTTAACTGTTCATCTGATTTAGTCCAAATTTTTTTGATGCATATGAATCGACTTGCGGATATGTAACTTTTTATATATAAACTGTTTTTCATATACGACTTCAAATCAAATTTAATGGAGTTCAATCAGGGGATTTTTTTGTACAACACAGGGGATTGGAGGCTCTTCGGGGACATACCCTTTCTGTCTGGGACGACAGCCTAGGACTAGTTCATGCTGAGATGTTACAGGTGACAGAAAGAAACCAGAACCTGCGGTCCAGTCAGAAAGAACCCCGAGGCGAGGTCAGGGAACCACCTCTGCCTGGTGAATTCAGTGATGTCATCCAGAGGGACACTCTTCTCTTACATGACATGACAGGGTTTTATAGCACTTTGACCTTTTGCTCCATGTGTGACTGACCCTCACCCCTCTGCTGACTGATGTCCTCCTGTCCTCTCTTGCTAACACGCACAAATACAGCATGGACACACTTGACGCTGAGCAGCGAGAAGGACGAATCACACAGTCAGTGAAAAAGAAAGACTTAAGGCAGAGAGGCTGTGAAGTTCTGAAGGAGTGGACGACATGAAGATGATTTTACTTTACTCATAGTGGTTTAAAAAAACCCATGAATCTGCACAAAGATGCAAGTGTACTCATGGAATTCCTTGATTTGCGAAACAGTGTTTGCATTTTCACAAATACCTCCTGCCCCAGTCCTAATATTCTAATATTTTTGACCTCATAGTCGATAACGACGGCTTTATTTGGCTGCAAGTCTGGCACGACAAATCAAGTGTAAGTGAATCATTTCTTCAATTTAACATGAATCAGAGCTTTTCTGAAGGTTTCCTATGTATTTGTTTATTTCTTTAAAAGGCTGTTGAGGCTGTTAAAAGTTAATAATAATAATCATAATAATAATAATGATAATACAATATCAATAATCACTAGGAGCATCGTTTAGCTGTATTAGCAAAAAATGGTCAACGGTTGTCAGTGTCGCAACATTAGCAGCACTCACGCCACAGGCAAATCTCACGTGATTTGCTTCTGCCAGAGGCTAATCTCACGTGATTAGCGTCTACCAGATTCAAATCTCACGTGATTTGCGTCTACCAGATTCAAATCTCGCGTGATTTGCGTCTACCAGATTCAAATCTCATGTGATTTGTTTCTGCCGGGGGCAAATCTTGCATGATTTGCTTCTACCAGAGGCTAATCTCACGTGATTTGCTCAGGCCTCAGGGGGATCTCATGTGAGTTTGAATGTTTTAACCGTGAGAAAGTTTAGCTAGCTAGTTGCCATTATAGCACTAGTAATGGCGCGGGATTGAAGCCACTCACATGAGGGCGCCCCCAACACTCACGCTAGAATTATTTTGTACGACTGCTAAGGAGTATATAGTCATACCGAGTAAACATTAGTTTTATGTAAAATGCGACACCTGAGAGTCTGAGGGATGAAGGGATATTTCATTTTCATGCAGGTTTGATATTGTTTGTGATAATGTTGGTTCTGAGTTCGTCAGACAATCAGAGTCTGTGGGCCGGAGAAAAGCCGATAACACTGTGCAGCGATAAACTGAATAAGAAGGTTATTTTTGCTACTTTTCAGAAATACAAGAACTAAATGTGGATAATATGGTCTGAGCCTGTCGGTTCTTATTCTGCAGCCCCGCTACACATGCAGGGGTAATATCCAAATACGCAGAGATTACTCTCACGGATTCAGTTCTTGGGTAATCTGTAACAGAGTGTGGGGGAGTGATGATGAGACGAAGATGAGGAAGGATTGTTTACAGGGCCGACATCAGACGTCTAGTCATTAAAAACGCATCAGGACATCTGAGACAATTTAAAATACACTCACAGTTATTAAATTCTATCATCCTAAATCTTCGCTGTAAGCTCGCTCCTGATAGATGTAGCGTTAGCCGCCGGCTGAGGGAGTCGATTCCCGCAGCTCCCCTGATGTATGAGCGTCCTTTAATGGTAGCATGTTATCTACTCCGGCTGCACGCAGATCGATGCTCAACACCGCTTAACGCGTGTGGCCGCGCCCCCCATCCTTCATCAACCGTTCTCTCTGTGACCTTTACCACAAAGGTGTCCAAGGGGGAGAAGAAACAATGGGCTGTGAAAGGAGGAGGATGAGATTGATTCAGTGCGTTTGCTCAGTCAGTCGTTGTGCTGCCAGTGGACTCGTACAAGGTTTACCAAATTGATTGATTTACACGCCAGTGTGAAGAGCATTCGTAGCCGGCGCCGATCCAATGTCTGTCTCTGAACTCAGTCTTTATCTGAAATGCTTTGTTTTCTCTCGGTTTATTGACACCTAGATATCACAAAAAAGTTCCGTCAGGATGACTCTCCTCTTGTACACTCGGGCCACAGTTATCCCTAACACCGCCCTGTCTCAACACAATCCCCACTTCTCAGTCTGGGGGCGCCATTTCATATCAGCCGAACTCATCAGCTGGTCACATTTATCTAACAACCCTGTGGCTCTCCTTCATCATCAGCACATCATCATCAGCTGAAGTCTTTCTTAATGTGATTCTCTCCATCCAATATAGTTCTTCCATGCTGCTGGTAAGAACGCCTTCCACTTCCCCATCTCCACCTAATCCTCATAGATTCATCCGCTTCAGCAGAGTCATCAGCCACCACCACCTGTATCCAGACTCCAATACCTGCTGCTGCTGCAGAGACACAATCTCCCCAAAGAGTCCAAGCACCAAAGACTTTCCGAGAGACCAATTGAGTAAATTGTGAACTAAATCTGTGAACTGAATTCTGTTGGGCAGGTTCTGAGGAGGAGATGTTCTGAACTCTACCTTATGGACGTATCTCACCCAACAGGCAGGCTTTGGCGGAACCATAAAAAAAGAAAGGATAGGGAAACCTCATTAGTCACCTTTTGACTGCGAAGGCTTTGGCGTTCTGATGTCTGTGAGACGCATTGTTCCGACAACTAGTCTTTAAGACAAATTAAAGATGTTTTAAACCTGTTCTTTTTCAGTATTTTTCTTGGTATTGTGTGTTTTATCCGTCTACTTTAACATGGTTTTTGGATTTGATAATCAAACTGACAGATTTTTACTTTCGAGCTTCCTGACCAGGATAGCTCGGTTTAACCCGAGTGGATGCTAGCTCACCTGTGTGGTTTTAGCAGGGGAGCTAGCTAAGTAACGCGACAGCCTGCCTGCCGTACAACAACACCGGCGGCAACACGATCCACCCTCAGGAATCTGAGGCCTATGGGATGTTGATACTTCTCAGCAAGCCCTGTTTCTGGGCTCTTGTTGGAGGCATTTCCACCAGCGGAGGTTAGTCATGTGACGTTAGTCATGTGACGCCCCGGCAGCAGATGTAGCCGAACTCCTACAATCTAATTTCCCGGGTAGTCTGTATTGGTTCTTCTTATTTGCGATTATTTACATTAATTGGTTGTGTCTAGAATATTTTTCACGGGTTTCATGGATCTGTGACGGTTGAGAAGTTCTAGATCTAGATGGAGAAATGATTTGAATACTCATATTCTACTGATATGAACCCACATGATTCCAGGAACAATGGGATTACAGTACCGGATCAAAGAATCAGTGGCATTACTTAATTTGTTTTAAGGCAGATCCAGTTCGTCAAGCGTAGGTGACAATGTGAGTGGAATTCTTCAGCTCTTTAACTCCACCCTCTTTGTTTGGGTTAAGTCAGTAGTGTTCCTCTTCCTCCTCCTCTGAGGTAACATTCTTTTTATCCCGAGTAGATTTAGTCTTTGTGCTCTCTCTCTCTCTCTCTCTCTCTCTCTCTCTCTCTCTCTCTCTCTCCGTTCGGCGGTTCTGTGTGGAAGCACTTTCAGCGGGCTTCAGATTGTTTGACCCGTTTCTCTGACCTCGCCTTTCTTGTTCCTTGTGGATATTTCTTGGATTGCTCCTTTGGATTTGGCCTTTGCCCGCCTCCACTTCCTCCACCGCTCCAGTTTGTGTCATCGAGTCCGTCTGCGGCACCAGTCCCACGTCAGAACCCGTCCCCGGCACTAATGAGATTATGTTCACTGGCTAAACTGGAAATAAAAAAAGGTCCAATAATAGTGTACGTGCTCAGCAGGCAGAGTAGAATTGATTTCTAGAGCCGTTCAAATAATCGTTTTATTTTCTTTTCTGCAATTTAATACATTGTCAAATTAAAAAGTATAGTTTTTTTTTTTACTGCTTTAAAAATATGGTTTTCATGGAAGGAGGTAATAATAATAATAATGATAATAATAATAATATCTGTTCCCTTTAAAAAAGGAATAGCTTGAAGAATTTGAATGATTTATTTATTTATTTTGGCATATAAGCTAATGAGTTTCCCAGAATGTTAAACTATAGCTTTAAACCCTCTAATGGCAGTAGATCTAGACAGAACCACCACTCTAGTAGATCTAGACAGAACCACCACTCTAGTAGATGTAGACAGAACCGACACTCTCTAGTAGATGTAGACAGAACCACCACTCTAGTAGATGTAGACAGAACCACCACTCTAGTAGATGTAGACAGAACCGACACTCTCTAGTAGATGTAGACAGAACCACCACTCTAGTTGATGTAGACAGAACCACCACTCTAGTAGATGTAGACAGAACCACCACTCTAGTAGATGTAGACAGAACCACCACTCTATTAGATCTAGACAGAACCACCACTCTAGTAGATGTAGACAGAACCGACACTCTCTAGTAGATGTAGACAGAACCACCACTCTAGTAGATCTAGACAGAACCACCACTCTAGTAGATGTAGACAGAACCACCACTCTATTAGATGTAGACAGAACCACCACTCTAGTAGATGTAGACAGAACCACCACTCTAGTAGATGTAGACAGAACCACCACTCTATTAGATGTAGACAGAACCACCACTCTAGTAGATGTAGACAGAACCACCACTCTATTAGATGTAGACAGAACCACCACTCTATTAGATGTAGACAGAACCACCACTCTAGTAGATGTAGACAGAACCACCACTCTAGTAGATGTAGACAGAACCGACACTCTCTAGTAGATGTAGACAGAACCACCACTCTAGTTGATGTAGACAGACCCACCCATCTCTAGTGGATGTAGACAGAACCGACACTCTCTAGTAGATGTAGACAGAACCGACACTCTCTAGTAGATGCAGACAGACCCACCACTCTCTAGTGGATGTAGACAGAACCGACACCCTCTAGTAGATGTAGACAGAACCACCACTCTCTAGTGGATGTAGACAGAACCGACACCCTCTAGTAGATGTAGACAGAACCACCACTCTCTAGTAGATGTAGACAGAACCACCACTCTCTAGTTGATGTAGACAGACCCACCACTCTCTAGTGGATGTAGACAGAACCGACACCCTCTAGTAGATGTAGACAGAACCACCACTCTCTAGTAGATGTAGACAGAACCACCACTCTCTAGTTGATGTAGACAGACCCACCACTCTCTAGTAGATGTAGACAGAACCACCACTCTCTAGTAGATGTAGACAGAACCACCACTCTCTAGTAGATGTAGACAGAACCACCACTCTCTATGGAAGACCAATAATAAGACTCAAATCATTATTTTCTTTTTGCTTGATATTTCCTCTAAATTGTTGCCGAGACAAAATGTTTCAACTGGAGTGCCCTCGGTTCCTAACTTCCCCCATCACTACACTGATTCCGGCAGTTTTAAAACTCTGTCCCTGAGGGACGCCTTTTACCTCAAATCAGCATTTTCATCACCGAAGAAGAACGCGTAGGCGAGATGTTCTCACGAAAAAAAACCTAAGGGAAGCTTCTGCAGCATAATGATTGCGTCAACCTGTGAAGCCTGTGCACCGTGTGCGCTGGGGTTCCTTCTGTGGGAATTCCCTTCACCCTCAAGCTGCAGGAGAGCTAAGCGTGCGGCAGCTACGCTAACACCCCAGCCTGCTGTACCGGCTGCATGAAGGTGAGAACATGTGATACATGAGTGTATGTATGCGACGTACAGGTCAGGGTTAGAAGGCAGGGGGGCTTACAGAAGAACAACATTTGAAGAAACTCTCTATTTTTACGTTCTCGGAAAAGTCTGGGATATTTTAAAACCGCCAACGTGTCTGCAGATCCTTTGTTTAAAAGGTATAACTCCAAAAAGATTTCATAGATCATTTTCAAATTGCATGCCTGTATAGACTTTAGAGTGAAGAAGAACTGGATTGGTTTTTAGTAGAGGTCGGTTCTGCTGCTGGTGAACTTTAACTGAACTCTTGCCTTCTACAGCAGCAGGGTCTGCAGGTATTGGGGGTGTTTTTGGTCTTTCTGCAGCTGAGTCAGGTTCCTGCGATCAGGTATTTCACAAGGAGCATAGTCATATTGAGTCAGGGTTTTTTATGTGACTCACACTCCCCTCAGCTTCATGTTGTTCACCTTAATACCAGTTTCGGTATTTTTCCGTTTTATTGGCGTTAGAAGTGACCCTCTGCCTCTGGTCGCTTCTTTCCTGAGAAAAAAACAAGACTTTTTTCGTTTTAGATGATATTTTTCTGGCTGGTTCCCATCAATACAAACTGGTGGAAGTGCAAAACTATTTTATTTAAGATTGTAAAATGATCATTGTGTAATGAACTGGGAGAGAAGATCAAAGACAGACCATGGTTTTACAGCGCGATGTCATTTTTCATGCTCACCTCATGTCTCTGATTATTGTATTGTTTTCGGTCAGTCACTTGTTGAAGCCTTTTTTCTGTGGGGTCACTGTATCTGATAGTAATGAAATACTATAATACTAATACTATAATCAATTAAAGTACTGCTGGTTTCCAGCAGAGTGGAGTTAACACTGGATAGTTTTGAATTTCCAGTCATTATATCATACAACAATTTTTATGTGTCAGGAAAGATCGGACGACAAACAGACGGCCACACAGACAGCAGACGGACAGGCATGGTTCATAGACAGACAATCAGACAGACAGCCAGACAGTAGACAGGCAGACAGGCAGACAGACAGGCACAAAGACTGATAGAATGACAGACAGCAGACAGACAGGCAGGCAGGCAGGCAGACAGACACACAGCACACAGACAGAATTCATACAGACAGACAGACAGACAGAGTGATTTGACTGTTTCACAATTGGCAGCAATTCTAAAACAATCTCAAAAATGTTTTTCTACATCGATTTGGTCGGTTTTATATCCTCCATTGTTTTCATCTGGGGAGAAACGGGTCTGGGTTCTGATGGCTGGACCGGTCTCCCGTGTTGCTGCATTGGTTTATGAATTCTAAATGCTTTACTGCCTCTGCTCAGGAGGCAATCAGCATTTAGAAACATTCTCTTGCATGTCTGTGATCGGTGAAAAGAGGAGAATTCTCCTCACGTCTGGTGTGCATCAACGTTCTGACAGGATTCATCACCCGGCAGCAGGGAGGAGGCCCGGCTCCATCTCTGAGGAGTTCTGTGAGGTTCTGTGGCAGGATCACACATAAACTACAGTATCTGATGGAGTAGAACCCGGTGGAACTAGTGTTGGAATAGATTCCAGAATAAAGCTTTATGGAGGAATGTTCTCCACTTCTCATCATGTTTTGTTTTCTTTTTAACAAATGGGATATAAAGTACGAAGAATTTGAAGTAGATCCTGCCTAAGAGGTCGATCCATTACTTCCTCCGTAAACATTTATCAGAAGTCAATGGGATCGATCCTCCGGCCCATAAGAGGGAATCAAACCCGTGTCCAGATCTGGATGAGATTGAGTAGGGCTACGAATGTGTATGATTATAAATGCACGAAGCACATTCTCTGTATCGCCATGGTTACACCTTCCCAATTAACACACTAAGATCCATCACCTGATAACGCCACAGCACTCATGAGATGACTTAACGGAAGACGTGAGCGCACTCGCAGACCAAACACACATTTGCATAAAATATTAGAAAACAAATTAAGGATGTAAATTCAACTTAATCTACGGCTCTAATCTGCCGGATCACGACAGATTTAATTGCGACACACAAACAAAATATTGTGCCTCCAAATCATTAATCGGCTGAGAAGCCGTCTACTTGAGTAACCCTCGCTGACTGTGAATATTCATGACCCTGACGACTCAACCGTGAGAGTCCATGAAACATCGCTGCGTCTCTCTGATCGATGGAAAGAAGAGAATCCTCCGGAGGAACTTCGGGCCTTGAATGCATCAGCGTTCTGACAGAACTGCATTACCCAGCAGCAGGGGGGCGGCCGCTGCTCCGTCTCATTAGACGTAATTAAGATTTGACCTTGACAGTCATCACAAGTACGCAACGCAACCAAATTACACCTGCGCCCCTCACTGCGCTGCTGTCGGGGGGTAATTACCTCGTTGATTGTCTCGGTTTCTGAGTCTAATTCTGATCTCATTTCAGGAGCCGGGATAAGAAGGTAAATCACGTTTCTGGACAAACACCTCTGTCACCCGCTGTTTGGTTCATCATCGCCGCGTTTCACCACACAAATTCTACGCTGTCCTCCCCGACCGCGAGGATATATCCCCGGAAAAGTCCCCCAATCCCCTTCATTGCACAAGAAATCCCCCCCGATTGAACTAAATTAAACGGGAAGTTACGTCCCAAAAAAGGGTCTTTTGTGAAGAAGCTCCCCCTAGTGTGTAAAATACAAACTATTATGGTAAAATGTGATACATGCAAGATAGACTTCCTCGAGTCGATGCACCAAATTTGGACTAAATCGAACAGATGGTTAATTTCAAACGTCCAAAAGAGTTTCTTCCTTATGCTGTTTTCTGAAGTGCAGTTGCTCCTGACTGCAGGAACAGATACGAGGAGCAACAGCCGACTTTTCCTGTTTTTTTTGTGACAAAGTAAAGAAACCGCTAAATCAGCCCAACCATTTACCAAGGGACACGAAAATTGACATTCTTGGTTACAAACAGAATGATTTTATATGTAACTGTTAAAATATAGTTTCATAGCTGATACTGATGCGTTTGAATAAAAACTTTTCGTTGGAAATGATTCTGTCAAACACCGCAGACAGAGAGGGAGACGTAACAATTAATCAGGCTTATCTATTTGTTCTTCTTTTCTGTAATTGTAATATTTTCTGATCCCTTGGTTTGTTCAGAATTCTATAAAATGAGTGAATCAAAATATAAAATAATTAGTAACCTCAGATTAAACCAATGTGAATCCTGGTCGGCGCACGATTTGGATCCCTCTGTGATTGAGTTGGAAGTCTAATCCCGTTTATATTCATAGGTTGATTCTGGATTTATAAGCCAGTCAGTTGAACCTGATCACCAGTTTGTTTCATTACATTCGTACCGTCGATCACGTAAAGTTAATGACGTATAAAACCAACCATTCACATCGCTTGGAACATAAATCCATGCCGGGTCAGGGAGGTCTCTAGTGGATACTGGGGGCCATCTGGGTCGTTTTACCTCAGGGATCAGTCAATTTGAGTGTTTGCATAATTGTGATAAATGAAAGCGGTATCTGTGCAGAGACCCAGAAGAACCTCCACGGCCCACTCTGCAGACACCGCTGGCTGAACAGAACACAGAGGGGGCCTTACTCTTCTCCATCACTGAACTCAGTAGCATCACACTCAGGTACTGGAAGCAGAAACATCTACTCACTGAGGCCACGCCCACACTGCAGGAAACATGCCGCTCGGGTCCGACAGTGTGAACGGCAACATGGAGCCTCATCTTTTCCAGTTCTGATCTGGGCCTCCTCCATACGTGGTTCTGAATCAGACACATGTCTGAGTTCTCTCAGCGAGACATCAGTCTGAACCGTCAGAATTCAAACGACTCTCACGTCAACTTCAAAGGACATTCGTCACAAAGGTGCGCTTCGCTTTTCAACATGCCACAAACACCACTACAAACACCGTAAAAACCACAAACGTCACTATGAACACTATAAACGCCACTATAAACACTACAAACGTCACTACAAACACCGTAAAAACCACAAACGTCACTATGAACACTATAAACACCACTATAAACACTACAAACGTCACTACAAACAATGTAAAAACCACAAACGTCACTATGAACACTATAAAAAAACACTATAAACACTACAAACGTCACTATAAACACTATAAACACTACAAACATCACTATAAACACCACTATAAACACTAAAAACATTATAAAAACCACTACAAACACCGTAAAAACCACAAACGTCACTATGAACACTATAAACACCACTATAAACACTACAAACGTCACTATAAACACCACTATTAACACTAAAAACATTATAAACACCGCTACAAACACTGTAAAAACCACAAACGTCGCTATGAACACTATAAACTCCACTATAAACACTAAAAACATTATAAACACCACTACAAACACTGTAAAAACCACAAACGTCACTATGAACACTATAAACACCACTATAAACACTACAAACGTCACTATAAACACTATAAACACTACAAACATCACTATAAACACCACTATAAACACTAAAACATTATAAACACCACTACAAACACCATAAAAACCACAAACGTCACTATGAACACTATAAACACCACTATAAACACTACAAACGTCACTATAAATACTATAAACACTACAAACATCACTATAAACACCACTATAAACACTGTAAAAACCACAAACGTCACTATGAAATTGATAGACACCACTATAAACACCACTATATATATACACTGTAAACACTATAAACACCACTATTAAGTCGGTAAACACTACAAATGTCACTATAAACACTGTAACCTCCACTGTTAAGACTGTAAACACCACTGTAAACACTAAAAACATTATAAACACCAATATAAAAACCACAAACGTCACTATGAACACTATAAACACCAATATAAACACTACAAACATCACTACAAACACTATAAACACTACAAACATCAATATAAACACCACTATAAACACTAAAAACATTATAAACACCACTACAAACACTGTAAAAACCACAAACATCACTATGAACACTATAAACACCACTATAAACACTACAAACTATACTATAAACACTATAAACATCACTATAAACACCACTATAAACACTGTAAAAACCACAAACGTCACTATGAAATCTATAGACACCACTATAAACACCATTATATATATACACTGTAAACACTATAAACACCACTATTAAGTCGGTAAACACTACAAATGTCACTATAAACACTGTAACCTCCACTGTTAAGACTGTAAACACCACTGTAAACACTAAAAACATTATAAACACCAATATAAAAACCACAAACGTCACTATGAACACTATAAACACCAATATAAACACTACAAACATCACTACAAACACTATAAACACTACAAACATCAATATAAACACCACTATAAACACTAAAAACATTATAAACACCACTACAAACACTGTAAAAACCACAAACATCACTATGAACACTATAAACACCACTATAAACACTACAAACTATACTATAAACACTATAAACATCACTATAAACACCACTATAAACACTGTAAAAACCACAAACGTCACTATGAAATCTATAGACACCACTATAAACACCATTATATATATACACTGTAAACACTATAAACACCACTATTAAGTCGGTAAACACTACAAATGTCACTATAAACACTGTAACCTCCACTATAAACACTGTAAACACCAATGTAAACACTAAAAACATTATAAACACCAATATAAACACTATATTTGTCACTAAAAACACTACAAATGTCACTATAAACACTATAAGCACTACAAACCTCACTATAAACACTATAAAGATCCCTATAAACACTATTAACATCACTATAAACACCACTATTAACTCGGTAAACACTACAAATGTCACTATAAACACTTTAACCACCACTATAAACACTGTAAACACCACTATAAACACTAAAAACATTATAAACACCACTATAAAAGTCACTATAAACACTATAAAAGTCACTTTAAACACTAAAAACGTCACTATAAACACAATAAACACTACAAACATCACTAAAAACACTATGAAATTACTATAAACACTATAAAAACTATAAACATCCCTATAAACACTATTAACATCACTATAAAGATTTTTTCTCCAAACAAAAGCGTTGAAACTAACTTCAGTGGCTTCCATTCCGCTTCTGTATTGACAGAACGCCGTGTGTGACCAGTATGAACGTCCACACTGGAGTCTGATATACGACACATTTTAAACGCCATGTGAAGAGCTACACAAAATAAAACTGATCTCAGAAAAAATGGGAACTGAGCGTAAAGCCTGGCAGTGAGAACTAGGCCTTATAGATAATAATAGAGTTATAATAATAACGATCACAGCAGCAAATATCTCTGGAGAACCTCTCCTCTGACCGTTACGTTGTGTTGGAGCGAGTAAGTAGCATTCAAGTCTAAAGTGGCTGCGTTTAGCTTGTGAACACTCATTCCTGTGATGGACTGACGTGTTGTGGAGTTGAGACCGGTGAACCTTTGACCCGAGGTATTAATGAAGCTACACGCGGTATTGCTTTCATGAGTCATCTGTCAGCTATTAATAATAGATGTTTTTAATTATCTTTAATGCTTTTATTTCCTTCTGCTGGAATCATTGACGCTGACAGAGATTTATTATCTTTACGAAAATAATCATGGAATGTTCCGTAGATGATCTCACACCCCGGGGAATGTCCTCAATAATGCAGGACACAGAGTGATTTGTCAGGAGGGGGAGTTTGCAGAACTTTGATTGACAAACACGCTCCCTAACCAATTAACTTGCGGTACCCGCTAACACACTTGAGGCGTCAGTGCGGCTGCCTGTTTCAAATTCACGGGGAGTTTACTGCTGAATTATCAGGTGGAGCTGCTGTTTGTCCAGACCCCTTAATGTCCCCCTCAGCTGGCAGCTTGTATGTGGTAAAGAGTAAGGGGCCGATGATGGAGCCCTGGAGGACACCACAGGTCAAAGGGTCCACATAGGAGGAGGCATTAACCATGACTATTAAGAAAGTCCTGTAAGTCTAAACTCCAGGTTTCAAACAGTCAAACAGTCCAGACATACAGACCAGGTTCAAATTGTCTATAGTCCAGGTTCATACAGTCAAAAAGTCAAACAGTGCAGGTGAAGATTTACTAAACAGAATTATGTAAGTTGATACGACTATACAAAGTTTAATGAGGGTCAAACAGTTTTTCCGAAAAAACGTTAAATTTGACTCATTTCTATGATTTACAAGATTTCAGGAAATAATGAAATATTTTGAAAGTCCGATTGTTTTTTACTCTTTAAAAACAGTCTTGACAAAATATTTTTTGTTCATTTTGTGGTAAGTTTAGAGTGAATAAGATATTAATAAATGCCCCAAAGGAAAAACAAAAAAAGAAGCTTTTTCCCTAATTATATCTCTTGATATAATTTTGTTCCTGTAAATATTATTTTTAATATAATATTAATAGGACGTGCTGTTCAGCTTTGTTTGTACAAACACAGCCAACAGGAATGTCCTTTTTTGGGGCTATTGTTTTTTACTTTAATACGGTATGTGCGAAGTGTTAAACCGTACTTTTTCACTTTCACTTGAGAAAAGAAGTTGAAGTGTTTTTGTACAGAAACTCTACTTCTACTCTCAGAAATGACATATTAAGATTAATGACTAGGCCTACGCTGTCGTCCTCGAAAGCACGGCCACCGAAAAGCCCCCTATCCCCTGCAACAACACCTCAAATTAAATCATCTCAAACAGTCAATTACAACATACAAACTCAACCTGACTATTTCTAAGAAATACTAATAATCATAATTATTATTATTATTACTTTTCCTTCTGGGCTCAGTAATACAACAAGACAGAACTCCTTGTGTCAATTCATTTAGCAAAATTTGGAAACTCAAACTCGGGCGGTGGTTGGGAAGTAGCGGCTGAGAAACCCTTTTTTCAGAAAAATCTCCCTTTAGTGAGTAAAATATGAACTATTATAGTTAAAATAATAAATATACGAGATATGTCTCGTTGTGTGGATCCATAGGAACCAATTTGGACATAATCGGACATGTACCGTGAGGTAAGTAAGTGTTTTATGCAGCAAAAAATCATGCTAGTGAGTGAAATAGTAATAATTAAAGTAAAATATGACAAATAATTGATTGATTGTTTGATCTCCTTGAGGCGGATCATATTTGCTCTATTTGGACTAATCTAATCGGACTAACGGTTCAGAAGCTATTACAGAAAACGGTATCTTCATTAAAAAACAAAATGAGTAAAGTATGAACTACTAGAATCAAAATATTATATTAACAGGATAAACCGGCTTGAGTTGATTCGTTTGCACCAGATTGGACTGAACCGGACCAACGATTAGGAAGTTATGGCCCAAAAATATTTGGAGATGAAGCTCCACCTAGTGGCCGAAATATGCAACTGATCTTCCCCAATTATCGCCTTAAGGTCGGATTATTAGGGTTATTTTGAAGATGTTACGTCAAATACATTTTGGTTTATCGCGTTAACATGACGGATCAACGCCGGCGGACGCGGATGTAGAATCGGCAGCGGCGGAGAAAATTCTATAATATCCACAACTTTTCTGCAATTTATTTATTCTTCCACATCAGGAAACACTCATGAGGCATTCCGGGAACATTGGCGTCAGGGAAAATGTGAGACCTATTTGAGGACCGGTTGATCTGCTCAGTTCTGTCAAACCTCGCGGGTTTGAACTCCCTCACTTCCTTCTATTTGTCTCTGCAGCCTTTTGAATACAAAAGTCACCCGGAGATGCAAGATGTTGTTGTTTGGGGTTTTTTTCTACAAGGATAAGACGACTAAAAATAGGCTATTGACTCCTTTCCTCTTGCCACCAGACGAGCTCGCCTCCTTATTTCTAGCACATCATGTTCATCATCACAACCACGCTGCAGAACCGGGGGGCGGGGGGATCAATAGGAAGGCCAGTGACATTCATTATGCTGTTATTTTTGTTTTTTTTACGATATGGTTCGCTTCAGGCTCGCTTTAAAAAAAAGGGGCCAAAAATAGATCGTAAACCCGGGTGTCTTCTTTCCATCGCCGACTGAAACCAGTGCCCAGGTTGAAATGGGTATTTGTGTCACCGCCTCAGTATTCCCTATATAGAAACTCAAAATATCAAAACTTTTTAAACATTCCGGGTCATTTTTTTAAAATCTCTATCTCCCTTCAGGTCCGCTGAAGGGAGCGGCCTTGGTTCCGTGTGCCGTAGTGCTTCTTCCAGTCCTGACAGGCGGATCAGCAGGAGGCGGGCGGGAAGCAGTGAAAGAGGAGTGACCACCGAAGTCAGGAAAGTGTTGAAGGTGGAAAATAAAAGGGGAGAAACTAAAGAGGACCGAGAAATGCTGAGAGGTGAAAAGAGAGAGGTGGAGGCGGCTCAAGGTCGGGGATGGTGGTTGGAGGTTAGTGATGAGAAAGCAGAACTACTGGGGGGGAAAAAATGAGCGAGGTTTTAAAATGAAGCAGGGGAAACCGATAGGGCCCAGATTTCATAGACGCTTTTGTTCTACTCACTAATCAACGGCTCCCTCCAAACTTTACTGGCAAACATTACAAAAAAACAGTTAAATGAAATGTAGACAATATCTTTGTTGTTGTCTAAAAGTTCTACTTTGGTCTCATCTGACCTCTGACCTCTTCCATAGGAAGACCCAGAGGTGTTTGTCAAACGCTAAGAGCTTTAGCAGATGCTTTCTTCTTGCTACCCACCCAAACAGCTGGTGTTGGTGTCGGCGCCATCTGATGGTGGTTAGGGAGACTTTCAGACCCCAAGATTGAGCTGACCTCTTTGCAGACATATCCTCTTCCAGGCCGATGAGAGTTCTTGTCTCCAATGCCAGATTTGTGTAGCTCTACAATTTTTCTTTTCACATCATTGCTGTGTTCTCTGGGACTTTCCCATTCTGAAGAATTCACAGAGAATCAGCCCTGTGTCACCTCATATTTATGCCCCAGTAAAACAGGAAGTCACTCTTCACCACTTAAGAGTTCCTACCCAAACAGGAGAATCTAAAATGATAAAATATGGATATTGGCTTCCGATACCTCTTAATTGTAAGATATGTTCATGTGACAAAATGTTTTAGAAAAATAAATAGTTTTACGGTAAGAATTGAATGTCTTTTTCATATTTTGTTAAGTAAAGGTTAGAGTTTTGTGAATAATATGAATTAAAGATGGGTATAGACAATAAAGACCTTTTTTGGATCTCATTTCACCCGACCAGAACCGGACGGGTCCCATCAGGACGTGCCGGGATCGCATAAATATTTCGTAAATATATTCGCTGCTCTGTCACATCCACTATTATTGATCTCACACTGTTTCATCCTGCTAATGTGGGCAGCCTGCAGCAAAATGATTACAATACTGACTCACGTGACTGATTAGGTAGAAGGTGGGGGGTAAATGTGGAGGTTTGCCCAGGGCGCCACACAAGCTAAGACCGGACCTGGCAGCGGTCATGCAAAGCTGCCAAAGACCAGGAGTGAATCAGAAAAGTGAATAATGATCTCGCTGGAATTCACCACTTAGTATGTAACTTAAATTCGTCAGTCAAATTATAATCTTTAGTGGATTACGAAACATCTATAACTGTCATGGTAGATGTATTAGGGGGTTATAAGCACTGTACACACTCTGAAGGTCCCCAGTTAATCAGTCGGCGACACAAAGAGGCAAACATAACTGGAGTCACCAGTTCACCTTCACATGTCACATGATGCAGGTTTTCACAGGCAAATTTAAGATTTGAGCACATACCTGTGTATGTGTGACTGACCATTGACTGTCGCCAATGTCGGTGTGACATTGGCCAGAATGTGCAGCGAGATAGTCCAAGTAGAGCAGACAGAATCTAATCTCTTATGTTTAAGGAGTTAAATGTTAGATTACCTAATGTAACTTCAACAACAAAAATGAAAGGTTCATTTTGGTATCAGGTTCTGAGACCAAGCTATTTATTTATTGTCTTAGATTTGCTTAATTGACAGTTTTCTCCTGGGCGTATGACTGGATATGAACATCTGCTAAATGCCTGGATAGCTTATGATAGAGAGCCGAGAAATTTGGGCTATTTAGAATATAGATTCCTTCTCAGCACTTTTTCTGACTTTTCATACAGTTGGAAAAAGTTTGCCTGATGTGTTTTGTTCAGAACAATATTCAGAGGCAGCAAACGGTGAAAGGTGACGGGCCTGACAGAAACGAGAGCGGGAGAATGAGGTGAAAGAACAAGACTGCTTGGAAAAAGACGCTGACGCGGCGAATGATTTCCGTAAAGGTACATCTCATGGGAACGATGGATTTCCTTAGAGCGAAAGGCATCTAGATTTACAGCATGCTCCAAGATTATGGTACCTTTGTGTGAGGCTAATGCCACGGGTCGTTTGTGCAAGCTTCACCGCTTCATTACTGATGCGAGGACATTAAGCCCTCCGTATTAGACCGTTAACAGCTAATCAATAAGAATTTATGTGGAGTATGTTCTGCTCCTACTCCAGCCACCAGAGCCGGAGTACAACCGTCGCCCACTCCTCCTCTCAGATGGACTAAAGGCAGAGAATTTCACTCTCCTGTAGTGAGTAAAGGAATCTCCACTCATCTCAACCAATGCAAAGAGAGATAAAACAAATCAAAAGGAGCACACAGTGTGTGTCAGAGAGTGTGTTACTGTGTCACTCTGCCTGAGCAGATTCCTTCTGTTCCTGCCACACTGGAAAAGATGCAGCGTGAGAACATGGGCCCAAGAATAATGAGAAAAACATGTCGGAAGAGACAGAAGAAACATTTCAGAGGAAATTAGAGGAGAGATAAGACTTCTGCTGAGCAAGAAGAAAGAGAGGAGAGTGAGGTAGAGAGTTAATGAGAGAGGTGAGATAGAGAGTGGGTAGATAGAGAGAATGGGTAGATAAGTAGATAACCAGCTAGAGATGGAGATAAAGGGATATATATATATATAGAGAGAGAGAGAGAGAGAAAGAGAGAGAGAGAGAGAGATAGAGAGAGCTGTAAATATATATATATATATATATATAGAGAGAGAGAGAGAGAGAGAGAGATACACATGTGTATATAGATAGAGACAGAGAAATATAAAAAGACTTAGACTGGAACACAACTTTATTTCATGAACAAAGAGAGAGACTGTGAGAGATAGAGGCAGACATTTATAGAGATCAGCAGAGAGAGATATAGAGAGATAGATAGAGAGAGAGAGCTGTAAATATATATAATATATATATATATATATATAGAGAGAGAGAGAGATAGAGAGAGAGAGCTGTAAATATATATATATAGAGAGAGAGATAGAGAGAGCTGTAAATAGATATATATATATATATATATAGAGAGAGAGAGAGATAGAGAGATAGAGCTGTAAATAGATATATATATATATATATATATAGAGAGAGAGAGAGACACTGGGAGTGACAGCGGCAGACAAAGATAAAGAGAGAAAAAGAGAGAGAAACAGAGATAGATAGAGATATATTCTCCGTGTTTTGACTTTTGTCAAATAAACTGTCTTTTATTTATTGTAACACTTTGGCAATTCTGCAAATGTTCATGCCAATAAACCCTGTTGAAATTGATGGGGCAATCAAGACGGCGGGAGATAGAGAGACAGAGACAGACGGAGGGATGGATGGATGGATATTGGAGGGGAGAGTTGACAACAGTAATGACAAAGAGACAGGAGGAGAGGGGGATGATTTGCCTGTTAATAAGAAATCCAATCCAATCTCGTCTGCAGTCTGTTTTTATCCGTGTGTGTCCAATGTGTAATATTCGTGCAGCCCGATCCAACGGCCTAATCAGACTTCCTTCTCCAGAGACATTAGAAGCTTCAGACATCAGAGACACAACAAGACTCAGAAGGTCAACAGAACTGACCTGGAGGCCCAGACAGAAGCTGGCAGAAAAAGAGGAGGTGAATTTGTTAGATGTTATTGAAGGATGAAGATTGTTGACTGTCAGGTATCTTCATCTCTCTCTCTCTCTCTCGCTCTCTCTCTCTCTCTCTCTCTCTCTCTCTCTCTCTCTCTCTCTCTCTCTCTCTCTCTCTCTCTCTATTCTGGACAGATTGGAAAATGTATATCTTTTAGATCAAAGTCTGAATCATCCAAGCCGCGAGGTTTGTGTCATGGTTGTAACCACCTTCAGCGTCTATCACCGTGAAAACACTTCATCATCAGTGAATCTCTCTGCCGGCTGAAAAACCTGAGTCTAGGAGTCTGTACAGATTTTGAGTCTCAGGTCAGGTCTATGTCTTTTTTCAGTTTTGGTATTGGGTATTTCGTATCAGAATAAAGAAATTTTTTTGCATTTCAAACCGAATAAGGATTGAGAGAATTGTGGGAAATGTTTTTGTTTTTTTTCACCATTACGAAACCAGACGTTTATGAGGAACTGAGAGAGCAGCGCACTGAGTCCAGTCAATGACTTTATTCCCCAGCAGTAGTTTATTTATAAGTGAAATGAAGAAGTTAAGCTCAGATTCTAGACTCTTCCTTCTGGTCTTGTCTGCATCACTTTTTACGTTCTTTTATACGTCAGCGAACCAGAAATCAACGTTCTAACCGCTCACACACACACCCATCTGCCAGATAATTAGCACCAGTTAGTGGTTCTAATGTTATTCTCCAGATGTGTGTCCCATAATAACTGTTCAATTCCGCTCTAGTTCCTCATATCAGAATGATATGATTTATGTTCTGGCAAATGGGTGGACTGACACCAGCTACCAGACGCTACTACTGCATGATCCCTCCTGGAGCTGATGTGACACCAGTACTACTGGTTTTATTGCATGAATCATCCTGGAGCTGATGAGACACCAGTACTACTAGTTTACTGCATGTTCCAACATGAAGCTGATGAGACACCAGTACTACTGGTTTACTGCATGATCCGTCCTGGAGCTGATGAGACACCAGTACTACTGGTTTACTGCATGATCCAATATGAAGCTGATGAGACACCAGTACTACTGGTTTACTACATGATCCGTCCTGGAGCTGATGAGACACCAGTACTACTGGTTTACTGCATGATCCGTCCTGGAGCTGATGAGACACCAGTACTACTGGTTTACTGCATGATCCAATATGAAGCTGATGGGACACCAGTACTACTGGTTTACTGCATGATCCGTCCTGGAGCTGATGAGACACCAGTACTACTAGTTTACTGCATGATCAATCCTGGAGCTGATGAGACACCAGTACTACTGGTTTTATTGCATGATCCGTCCTGGAACTGATGAGACACCAGTACTACTGGTTTACTGCATGATCCGTCCTGGAGCTGATGAGACACCAGTACTACTGGTTTACTGCATGATCCGTCCTGGAACTGATGAGACACCAGTAGTACTAGTTTACTGGATGATCCAACCAATCATACGTTGGTTTTTCAAATTCTAATTCTTGTATCTAAAAAAAATGGAAAAATCAAATCCACTCTCAGTTTTCCTTATTCGTTTCTGAAACGAAAAACAAAACGAAGAAACAGACACTGACTCGGTCGCCGCTAACGCAAAGAATCGTGCGGCTGTGTCTCTGGAGGCAGAGGAGGCGGCGGCTTGTGGTGATATAAATATATTGAAGCGTGAATTGAAAACATCGGGGATGCTGAGGAGGTGCGGGGTTTAGATGCGAGGACAGCGATGACTGCGGGACTCAGGTGAATCCTGCAGCAGGTGTCCGGAGATTCTTACCGGGGACTTCAGAGGCAAGGAGCGACTTTTCAAAGGATGAAGGGGGGCGGAGGAGAAAGAGAGACTGAACTATAAAGGCGGGGGACGGGAGCACAGAGTAAGTGTGTCGGCGTGATGATGAAGAAAAAGGGAAGAGGCCTTTGTGAGAGTGGACGATAAGAAGCTCAGGGAAGAGGAGGGTCAAGAGAGGAAGATGGAGATAAATGTAGTAGAGATTAAACCTGCTTGTTTCTGGATTATTGTGGCGTCACCATGACGACAGCTCTGTACTCCGATAAGAAAAACAAAGAGAAGAAACTAAACTAATAAAAGTTTAAAAACTAATAAAAACTGATGACATTTTGTTCAAATCAATAATATTCATTTTGCTTATGATGTAAATCTGCAAGGATTTTCAGCAGGATTTTTCTTTTTATGTTGTAGCAAGCTGAGATTTCTTCATGCGACTCAAACTATTCACTTCTCAGCCGATTTAATGTAAATAGACTTTTCTATTTACATCGAGGGCACCCTTGCGTGACTCGTGCGGAATCTCACTATCGCAGAAGGGAAGTTAGCGCAAGGTGCAAGAACACACATAATCCCAAGGCATGCTGGGAAATTCCGAGCACCAATCTTCCCAGCATGTACAATATAAAAACTAAAATCCCGACTTACATTGACTTGGACTTAATTAACAGAATCAATTTTATTGAATCTAATTAGTCAGTTGAAAAATGAAAAAACTTAATACTATAAAATACTTATTTGAAAGAGTATTCCTGGTTTAAGTATTTTTTAAGCTCATCAACATAAACATCACTTTTTACAGTGTAGTTGTCCGTCCTGCAGCTGAACATATATTTGTATAAAAAAACTCCAAAGAGAAAACTGTCGATTAATTAACAACAACAACAAATACTTCAATTAAACAGAATTCAATTTAGTAAGTGTTTTTCAACTTCAATTAATAATCCAGCTTGGGGTGATATAATAATAAATAATAATAATAAATTTAATTTACAAGGCACTTTACATTTCGATCAAATTTCAGAGTGCTACAAGGTAAAAGCAGATAAAAGCATCAACAAAAAATATAATTACGATTATATAAAAATGAGCTAAAAGCAGCAATGTTAATTAAAAGATATAGGTTCTGCTGAAAAGGAGAGTTTTAAGTCCTTTTTTAAGAGTCTCAGTCGTCTGTGGAGCCCTCAGATGGTTCGGAATGCCCGATCACCCATGGTGCTGAGCTAAATCCGGGGAAGGAGGCCTAAGATATAATATATATGTTGCTTGAAAAGCAAAAATATATAATATATATATATGCAGTATGTGTGTGTGTGTGTAATGACATAATAATATAACATGTATATATCGTATTATTATATATACCTAGTAAATGTATACATGTATGAACTGTAAGTTTAGATATATATGTATAATAATGTATACGTACATACGTATAATAAATATATATTTTTAATAACTTTACATATGTATAATAAGTATATATGTTTAATAATTGAACATATGTATAAAACTAAATATCTATAGTAAGTTTATAAATTATAAAAATAATGTATGATAACCTGATTTATGTCACATAAGTATAATAATTTTATAAATGCATGTACAATAAGTATATATGTATAATACACTTTACATAAAAACATAGAATAAGTATAAGTTTTAATGTGTATATTAAGTAAATGTATGTAAAATTACTTTAAACAGCTATTATTATTATTAAATATATTTGCTATTCAGATAACCCATCATGAACATTACCCACGTAGTGTGACGTGGCTGTACTGTAGTACTGTAGTACTGTAGTGTACTGTGATGTACTGTAGTACTGTAGTACTGTAGTACTGTAGTGTACTGTAGTACTGTAGTGTACCGTGATGTACTGTAGTACTGTAGTACTGTAGTACTGTAGTGTACTGTAGTACTGTAGTGTACTGTAGTACCGTGATGTACTGTAGTACTGTAGTGTATTGTAGTACTGTAGTGTACTGTAGTACTGTAGTGTACTGTAGTACCGTGATGTACTGTAGTACTGTGATGTACTGTAGTACTGTGATGTACTGTAGTACTGTAGTACTGTGATGTACTGTAGTACTGTAGTGTACTGTAGTACTGTGATGTACTGTAGTACTGTAGTACTGTAGTACTGTAGTGTACTGTAGTACTGTAGTGTACTGTAGTACCGTGATGTACTGTAGTACTGTGATGTACTGTAGTACTGTGATGTACTGTAGTACTGTAGTACTGTGATGTACTGTAGTACTGTAGTGTATTGTAATACTGTAGTGTACTGTAGTACTGTAGTGTACTGTAGTACTGTGATGTACTGTAGTGCTGTGATGTACTGTAGTGCTGTGATGTACTGTAGTACTGTAGTGTACTGTAGTACTGTAGTGTACTGTAGTAACGTGATGTACTGTAGTACTGTAGTACTGTGATGTACTGTAGTACTGTGATGTACTGTAGTACTGTAGTGTACTGTAGTACCGTGATGTACTGTAGTACTGTAGTACTGTGATGTACTGTAGTACCGTGATGTACTGTAGTACTGTAGTACCGTGATGTACTGTAGTACCGTGATGTACTGTAGTACTGTAGTACTGTAGTACTGTAGTGTACTGTAGTACTGTAGTGTACTGTAGTACCGTGATGTACTGTAGTACTGTGATGTACTGTAGTACTGTGATGTACTGTAGTACTGTAGTACTGTGATGTACTGTAGTACTGTAGTGTATTGTAGTACTGTAGTGTACTGTAGTACTGTAGTGTACTGTAGTACTTTGATGTACTGTAGTACTGTGATGTACTGTAGTGCTGTGATGTACTGTAGTGCTGTGATGTACTGTAGTACTGTAGTGTACTGTAGTACTGTAGTGTACTGTAGTACCGTGATGTACTGTAGTACTGTAGTACTGTGATGTACTGTAGTACTGTGATGTACTGTAGTACTGTAGTGTACTGTAGTACCGTGATGTACTGTAGTACTGTAGTACTGTGATGTACTGTAGTACCGTGATGTACTGTAGTACTGTAGTACCGTGATGTACTGTAGTACCGTGATGTACTGTAGTACTGTAGTGTACTGTAGTACTGTAGTACTGTGATGTACTGTAGTACTGTAGTGTACTGTAGTACTGTAGTGTACTGTTGTACTGTAGTGTACTGTTGTATAATGTACATGCAGAGGCTGAACTTCCATCAGCATGTGATCTGAATATGAACCGTGTGCCGTCATGTGAGGGGTGGACAGAAAACATTGTTAACAAGCCAGAAATCCAGTTCAGTGTTTGAACTATGGCTCACAGGCACACACACGCACACACACACACACACACACACACACACCCACACACACACACACACACACACACACACACGGTAGTGTTCCACTCGTCCACATCTTCAAGCAGCTGTCCAGAATAACTACACAGACAGCAATTAAAGGAGCTGGCAGCTGAGGACAGATTGTCTTTACCTGGGAGCCCTCACACAAACGTGGACACGGACAGAACGCGTTCTACATTCCACCAACCCCGCCTTCACGCCGTCTTCGCCTGAGTAAACATGCAAGTATGCAAATGTCCACACATGCAGCAGAACATCACACATGCTGCACATTTCCAGAGTCTTTTAACGAAGCGTTTGACCTTGAAGTTTGCAGCGGTGCCTGTGAGCAGTAACGAATCAGTCGTCTCAGGCAGGACCCTCCAGAGATTACCCATAAATCCTGCCAAGCAGGAGTCCCAGACGCCGCACCCGGCCGCATCTGCATGTTGTGATAGTAACCAAAAACGACTGCCACAGGCGGCCTGACGTTCACGGGTTCCTTTTATTAATCCTGAGGTTTCTTGGCTCCATCTTTCTACTAAACGCCAGAAATGATGAAAGAAATAGAACCAGGATCAGGCTGATACTCATGCATAAAACCGCAGCTGTTCTAGACGCCATCATGACGGCGTGCAACCTCATATACATGATTACCTACTATAATATAATATAATATAATATAATATAATATAATATAATTTAATATAATATAATATAATTTAATATAATATAATATAATATAATATAATATAATATAATATTATATAATATAATATAATATAATATAATATAATATAATATAATATAATATAATATAATGTAATACAGAACATCCCTGTAATGCTCGACATTTCTTAGTTATTAAACCATCTTCATCATCTCATCCGACTCATCAGCCGCCACCACCACCACCAGATTCTGGACTGCGACAGAGGGTTTTATGTTTCACAGATTCCAATAACCAAAGACCAATTGTCACCAACAGTAGCAGTAATAAACAATGATCTTGTCTCGGCTCAGAGAAATCTCCTCATATCCATCAATCAATTAAAGAACAAAGGGAAGTCATCAGTTTACTTTAAATAGGAGGCGTGTGTCAGTGTCATTCTGTGCTCATATTCATCGTATTAGGAAGGACGGAGGTGTCGATGTTGATGTGGTAATAGATACAAAAAGACGGGCCTTATAAACGATTTTAAAATCACGTATATGTAGTTTAGTAATTAAGATGTAAACACTTTGCAATCATTAATAAGCTGCTGTAACTCATTCGATATAAATGGTATTAGAGAGCTGATGCTTGCCAAAAAGTGAGCAGATTTATCTCTACTGGTAACTAGATATTGCCAAATAGTGACCCGCACTGATGAATTGAGAGCTATGTTATAAGCTGTTCATAAACTTTATGTAATGTCTTATAAAGTGGTTCCAACCACATTTATAACCTATTAATAATCCATTAATGAATCCTATGAAAAGCTAAGAGTGAATATTCGTCACATTTAGATCTATAAACTGTAAAATATGAACTATTAGACCAAAGTGTATTATTATATACAAGATAAATCTCCTTTAGTTAATTCATATGGATCAATTCTGGAGTAAAGTGGAACGACGGTAAAGAAACAATGGCCCGAAAACTTTGGTAGAAAAGCTCCTCAATCCATCGAAAAATCAATACAGTTCTTCCTCAAACTGAGTTCTTAAATTTGAAAATGACGCATTCAATATTTTTAGAGTTTTGATTCTTCTTAAAAAAATGAAACAAAGAGGAAACAGATTATGTCCCCACCACACCTAGCCAGTTAGCTTGGTAGCGCTACTACCTCACCAAATCACGCAGCCTTTCAAATAAATTAATATAGAAATAAGTTTGGAGTAGTGACATCACAATGTGGTTCTAGCTGCCTTTAATGTTCCTTTAAGGTCAGAGCTTGGGCTGCAGTGAGCTGAAAAAAGACACTGAAGTGGACGGTGCAGGAGTCGACTGTCGACACAGTATTTGAGAGGGTTTGATGGAGTTGTCCCTAGAGTGAGAATCTAGCATTAACTCAGACTTTTATGGAGGAATCCGAACTAAGTTTTGTTTAATCTTTGATGATGTTATTCCTTGGCAGAGATTTGCGGCTCCCTGAATCCTTTCTCTAGTTTTTCTCTGGTTTCAGTTGTTCAGCCTGCGCCAAATTACCACACACCCTATACATGTCCCTTTTTAAAATCAAAATCCAATGTTCCCTGAGATATTCAATGTTAATGTCGGGATCCAATCTGTAGTTTTAACGTAATCCTGCCGATGATCCAGCCAACAAAACCAACACAAAACATTTTCTCAACAGAAAAGTGTTTGGAGCAGAACCGGATTTGAATTGATCTTAGAATGAAGCTGAATCGCGGGCGGATCTTTGGTTCCGTGTGCAGCAGGGAGGAAGTTGGGGAGGAGGTTGGATTTGACGTGAGAAGGACACTATAATTAAGTCAACTTAACGTAAATACTGCCGTCGCATTGATCCACTTCCTGCCGGTGTCTCACGCTGTTCACATCTTCAGCTACAGCAGAACGTAGGATTAGATAAAAGGGAGTGTCTGCTGCTGTCACTGACAGGAAAGACGGTTAGATAAATTATGGACTTTTTTTTGTTCTGCCCGGCCCATTAGAGGAAAACAAAAAAAAACCCACATTACTTTTATTTTAATTCCGGTGCTGAAATGGTTTTACTGACACTCAGACGGGGTGGAGAGATAATTGAGGAGTTGAGGTGAAGCGATGTCAAGTCAAACAAGAACAGCTTGCTCTCGCTGGTCTTTGAAAAAAAAACAAGAAGCTAGTCTGTCAAAGTTATATCCCTGAAAAGCCCTCAAATCCCCTGCGTTGTACAAGGAATCCCCCTCAAATTAAAAGCCAAAAAAAAACGTCCAAAAAAACCTGTTTTTCATGAAAAGCTATTAGAGTGTATGCGTGTGTGTGTGTGTGTGTGTGTGTGTGTGTGTTTCTGTGTGTGTGTGTGTGTGTACAGACAAAAGAAACATCTGGTTACACTAAATCTGAGCGCTCGTTTGAATAATCAATAATTGGACTTTTGTTGTTGCCACCTGAGAAGTCGGCGCTGAACCCGAGGGAGTTTAAGCTCCGAGGCCCGGATCAAACTTCTGCACCTCACTGCTGCATGTCTGGGTTCACCAGTGTTAATGTGTGTGTGTTTTTGCCTCACACACAGCTTTGGGGTATACTCCACTAGCTACATCCTGTACAAAGAAGATCTCTGGCTTAGAAAGGGATGAAAGAAGTCAGATCTGATCAGATAATTAAAGATGGAGGGAGAAGCCGGGGTGGTGAATAGAAGAAAGGGAGTGTATCATTCATTCAGCAGCACTTCTCTGTCCTGCCCGCCTCACAGCAGTATCCAAAAACCCGGATCCAATCAGGTTTGAGCCCAGCCCCTGACGCAAGCAACCAGACCCTGACCCCCAGCTCCCCGGGCGTTTGACAGGCTCCGCCCACTGCTCCCTCAGGGATGGGTTTAATGCAGAGAATACATTTGATAAAGTTGTACAGTATGTATATATGTGTATGACAAGTGATAAATAAAGTTAAAACTAGAATCATTAAAACAACATTAAGTCTTTTGATGTCCTTTAGTCGTCTTAAGAACGCCCCCCCCCCTCGGTGGGAGGCGACTCTTTGCATCCTGAGCAGCCGCCGAGAAAACGATTTCGAGCAGACGTCTGTTGAATGCAGAGTGACAAAAAAAGTCTGTAAATTCTAATAGTTTTGGCCTCAAGTTCAATCGACTTTTGTGAAATAAGAAAAGTGTAAATGCAAGAAGAAGAAAAAAAAAGGGCTTTTGCAATTCCCCCGTAAGGAGGAGATAACAACAAACGAGTGAAGACGAGCCTCGGATGAAAAGTGCCTCTTCAGACTTCCTGCTCTTCCTCCAGCCTCGCTGAAAGTATTTACAGCGCAGGACTTTTCTTCAGCACATTTAATTCATTGTGTTTCGGTTGATGGAAGCGTCTCCTGGACGGATTTAAGAGAATGTCAATCAGGAATCCTCTGATTATTACATCTTTCTTTTTTATGTATATATATATATATATATATATACATATATATATGAATATACGCTTTGACTCTGATTTGATTTTGATGGTCGGACATTCTTCGTCACGGAGGGAAAAGCTCGTCCTTCTCAGTGATACCGCCGCCGCCGCCGCCGCCGCCGCCGCCGCGTGATTCAGTTTGACGGAAGGGTTGAAAAACGATACAAAATCAATGAAAGTAAAGAATGGAGTGGCGTCGGACACGCGCGTCCAGAAGACGTTTGTAAACAACGGATTGACATGGAACAGATTCATGGTGGTCGGGCGCCGAGGCCTGAGACGTTTGATTGATGTTTTTCTTCTTCATTGCTGCATTTAAAGTTTTTTAACACCATCATCCATCTGTCCCGCCTTTTCTTTCCCATTTACGCACGTTTATGATGTTCCTCTTTCGCTACCGGCGACTCAGGCTGGACTCCGCCTCCCGCCCAGCTGTCATTATTTAGATGTGATGACGAATTAAAATGGGGAGGGGGTTGGTTTTATTTCGGGTAAAATAACAAAAGGATGGTAAGTAGGATTTTATTGGTGAAATCTTTTTTACGATTCTTCTATATTTGTCAAACTCTACTTTTCTGAATGTTTTAAAAATGCAGGTTTGTGGTTCAGGGAGGTCATAAACTTTCCCAGAACCCCCGC
The DNA here is from genome assembly GCA_037951165.1 of Lophius americanus. Lineage (NCBI taxonomy): Eukaryota > Metazoa > Chordata > Actinopteri > Lophiiformes > Lophiidae > Lophius > Lophius americanus. The sequence continues at coordinate 1,756,685 of JBBDHG010000138.1, forward strand.
TAGGAGGTTAGATGTTTTTTTCGGGGTGACGCGGTGATGGATGTAGGCGTGTCCTTGACTTTTATCCATTTAATGCCTGAATGAGGTAAAAGTAGCTCCAAACCCAGAGTTGGTGTCGTTCCAGGCCACCGGCGCCGGCCGGGCCGGCAGGAAGAAAAAAAAAACGTGTTTTATTTTAATTACATTTCGACCTCATCCCCTCGCCGCTCCAATATCTGTGCGCCTCTGTTTTCTTCTTAAATTCCATTTCCCACATTTGTCCGTGTGTTTCCATTCGATCCTCTGGAAGCGGCAGAGACAACGTGTCCCGGTAAATTAACGGCCTCATCTATCTCTCCGACTCTTCATCCATCGCCTCTTTCTCGTTTGGCCGAACCCTCCACTCTCTCTATTATCGTGTTGTATTAATTTATACACTTTGATTTTCTGTTTGGCAACGCACACACACACACACACACACACAGACACACAGACACACACACACACGCACACGCACACACACGCACACACACGCACACACAAATCAACCTTTGTGGACACATCATTCCCCTCATAGCACATTTTGTCGGCCCCGTTCATCCACACCTACATCTTTGATCCCCCCACCCACCCCCACCCCCCCCCCCCCCCCCCCCCCCCCCCACCCCCCACCCCCACCCCACCCCCACCGTTTTATCTCTCCTCATTCATTTCGGCGTCCCTCCATGCAGGATTACTTGGCTGCAGCAGAAGAGTCTCACACTCAAGCTGTGGTGAATGGAATGATGACCAGTGGAGGACCAAAATATGAACCACACATACACACAGGTACACATATACATATACACACATAAACACACAAACACATACACACAGGTACACATATACATATACACACATAAACACACAAACACATACACACAGGTACACATATACATATACACACATAAACACACAAACACATATGGAAAACATACTCAAACACATACACACAGGTACGCATGTACATATACACACATAAACACACAAACACATATGGAAAACATACTCAAACACATACACACAGGTACACATATACATATACACACATAAACACACAAACACATACACACAGGTACACATGTACATATACACACATAAACACACACACACATATAGAAACATACTCAAACACATACACACAGGTACACATATACATATACACACATAAACACACAAACACATACACACAGGTACACATATACATATACACACATAAACATACACACTTACACACACAGACATACACGCACACACAGACACATACACACGCGCACACATAGTAACATATACACACACATATATGCATACACATAGACACATATACACACACACAAACACACATAAATGCAAACACACACACAAATATATATTCACACACATTTACACACACATACACACATAAACACACAGACACTCCGACATACACATACACACATACACACACACATATATACACACACACACACACACACACACATACATACACACACATACATATATACACACACACACACACACACACACACACACACACACACACTCACACACACACACACACATTTCTTTGGTAAAAACATCTCCCTCTCCTCGTTTTCCTACCAGAAGGGTTCACACGTGTTGTTGCGGCGGCCTGCTGACATGTGGCTGCTTCAGAGAACAGGGCCGTCACACATAGATGGTTTTATATAATATCAAGTATAGACGGGTAGAACATTCCAGGTAGAAAGCGTAACACACATCCGAGCGCGGCCCAGGTTACCCACGTGACTAATAAGTATTCACCTCCACCCCTAGGTTCCTCCGCCGATCCATTACCGTCTCCGCCTCTCCCCCTACCCTCAAACGGATTCATCCATTGAGCCGATTAAACAGGCAGAAGCATCGATAGTCTCCAGGACTGCGCTGACATCATTTTGCTTCTAGACTCAATGAGGTGTAAAAATGGCCATTATAACGTGTTTGGCAGGAGGGAGAGGAGAACCGCCGCATCTGAACCTGAGCCTCAGAACGGAGGTGATGCGTCACGGCAGAAATCAGCGAGTCATTTAGAAGCGCTGGAGGAGAGTGTCTGAATGAACCTCCGCTCCTGTAGATTTCTACATTTGTGGCCGGCTGAGTTGAGCGACAGACTTAGAGCTGCTTCACTTATCGCTCCATGACAGGCGGCTCCATAATGAGGAATTTCAATCAAGCCGAAGTAGATAAAAAAAAGTTGTGTCTGCGTGGAAAACAAGAATATGACATTATGCAAATAAACACTGGATGTATGTATTCAGGTATATTTCTGACTCTAGGGGGAGATTTATCTCTAAAAGTTCTGCCCTAAATTCTCAATTTTTCATCCAATTTAGTCCAATTTCTTTCATAAAAACATTTTTTTTCTGGACTCCACCTCCTACCTGATAGTCCAAATATAATCCAGATTTATTTTACTCACTGGGAGGAGTTTTTTTTGCAAAAAAACACTGTTTTATGGTCATAACCTCCTACCTGATAGTCTGATATAGTCCAGATTTTGCTGCAAGCGATGAGATTTATCTTCTTTATGTCATATTTAGTATTTTTTGACATAAATACTTCATGTTTTAATCACTAGGAGGAGTTTTTTTTGCGACATCGCATTCAATCAGGGGGATTCCTTGCACACTGCAGGGGACGGGGGTCTTTTTTCTGATATATGCTTGCTGTCGGGGACGATAGCGTGCTTTCTGGTTTCTTCGTGTTGGACTAACCCGTTCACGATTCACGATTCAAGATTAACTTTATTGCCGTTCAGACTATCCACCAGACGGGAAAACAGCAGAAAAAAAAATGACGGCGCATTTGACTCCATAACAAAATAAAGAAGAAGACAAAAGTAAAAAAAAGCACAAGCTGATAAATATAAAGTTAGGAAAAAGAAATGAGCAAGTCTGTAGATAAAGTGGCGGGGACTTTGCACAAGGAGCGGGATAATTGCAATCCCGCGTAATAAAGTTAATAACTGTAAGAATAATAAGGGGAATAATGAATTTGGACTATTAAACAAATGAAAAAGAAAAAAGTTCTGCGTCGCTCCGGAATGTATCGAGTGTCTGGAAAGTCACGACGAGGCTGAAAAAAAACCCATGAGAGCGAGACGCTGCAAATAAGTATGATAACGTCTGATTTAAGATTAAGAAAATAAGTGAATATCTGGACATAGGAACATCTGAAAGTGGATCTTTTGTTACATTTGGCCTCACCTCCTACATTTGAACCAAAAAGGTTAGTTAATACCGAAGATCTCACCAGTGGTGGACTGTGCCGAAGTCAAAGGGAATTCCTGAGGAGAAGAGGAAGAAGGAACGTTTCAGGAAAAAAGACTCTGAGGTTATCTTCAAGAGAGGGAGACCTTCCCAGAAGTTCTCCACCTTCCAGAAGGAGCGTGAGGAAGGATTCTATGTTTGAAGGACAGGGGGTCCAGTTACATCCGGCAGAACCGAACCCGGTTTCCTATCGAGCTCAAAGAAAACGTTCAGTCATCAGGGACGGCAGGATCAAGTCTGGAGGAGAATGTCAGGTCATCATGTCAGTCGTAGCAAAAACCCAACCGGGTCAGTTATTAAGGTAGTGACACCAAGACTATGTCAGCCTAACCGCTGTACCAATCAGCCATAACATTACAACCGATGACAGATTAACACATTTACATACATGACGAGCGAAAACAATTACCATTAAGTCCCACAACGGTTTGGTGTCACTACCATGGTTACCACGGCAACATGGCGAATTCTGTTTCTTCCCTGCCAGACAGGAAATTGCCAAAACGCCACTGTCCATGGTCCAATTTGGCCAAAACATCACATGTGGGCTAAATAGTTACTACCTGAAGACAGCCAGCTGATCGTAACCATGGCAACATGGCAGATTTGGATCCTTGGCCGTAAAAAGTAAACTACTTAGCACTGACAATATCAGCATACAAACCAGGCATCAGGCGCTCGTTAACATCTCTGGCAGAGTGTTCCAGTACAAAGCTATTGTACCGACATGACAACTAATACACCGAAATGAGCAGAACTCAGCAGCTGGTTGAATACTTTTGTCCTCTTTTATACCTAATTAACCTTTTTTCGCGGCCGTGAGCAGCGGAGTGGCTGAAATCAATCCCAGCATGCAAGGGGCAGTTGGCAATGGGTCGGCTTGCCAGTCCATCATGGGGCAGACGCACTCACAACCACCAGAGCCCGGTTCTGTAAACTGACAGCTGGGTTGGGTTTTGATTGAAATGAGAGACGTTACCTTGACTTTGAGCGGGAGTGTCTGCAGACAGCACGTCCCTCAGAGTGTCCTCCCCGCCGCTGTGTCTTTACTGCACTGCCTCCTCCTTTTCACTGTCTGCTTCTCCTGCTTTATGGTTCCGAGAGACCCAGTAGCTCCCCACACACATTCATGAGTTGACCCAAACGCTCAAAAACCCACCCGCCCAAAACCGATCACCACACACGTACAAATTCAAAAAAACATCAGACACACTGTTAGGAAATAAACCTGCTGGTCTGGGACCTGGCCTTAAGAATCCAAACACTGTCGGATACACTGATCAGCCATAACATTACAACCACTGACAGGTGAGGTCATAATAACATGGATTATCTCGTTGCAATGACACCTGATGGTGGATGGGATGTATTAGGTAGGTGTTCGTCCTGAAAGCATTAAAAAAGCCTGAGGTTCTGAGAGACTTTGACAACAGTCGGTGTAATGACTAGATGACTGGGTCAGAGCACCTCCAAAATGTCCAGTCAGGTTTTGAGTCTACCTGGTCTGCAGTGGTGAAGTACTTACCAAAACTGGTCTCAGGAAGGACAGCGGGTAAGCTGGTGACAGGGTTCCGGAGCCGCAACGGCTCATGACCGGTGGACATGGGGAACAAATGCTAAATTGTTTTGTCTGAACCCTCTAAAAAAGGGACGTTTGCTGAAAAAGACTATGGTGTTTCTGATAGAATTACATCACACAGATGTTTTGGTGGCAAAACACGGACCTACGCAATATGATGCAGGTGGTTTTATTATAATGGCTGATTGGTGGCCGATTTGAGACAAACCAGTGCAAAGTCGGCGTGTTTACGTGAGCAGCATCCTAAAATGAACTGCTGCATCCGTATCTCCTTCTGCCGATGGATTCTTGTAGATGAAAAACAAAAACTGCAAAGTCAGGTGAAAAACATCAAAGCGTTACTCCAAACTTCACGTAGGACTAAACGAAGAGACGACGGTGAATCTCCTCCATCCATGCATATCAATCTGGTTTGAGTCCACCTATATAACTGATCTCAAATTCATTACTTTGGAAAAAAAAGAAAAAAAAAGTTAAGACAAAACTTTTTCAAAGTTGCTTTAAAGGAAAATTATGAAAACTTGTTTACCAAGTTACAAGTTACTGTTTATTCATGACTCACCCAACAGACGCACGAAGACTGGGTCGTAGAAAACACAACTAGTCAATGTTATCAGTGATATCATTTAAGTCTCATAAATCAAGGTTTAGACAAGAGATGATGAAAAAAGTCATGTGACAGTGATGACATCATAATCATTACATCATTACGTTTCCACGCATTCACATACAAACTGTTAGAAAAACTGTTTCACCCATAATCGACTGTTTTGGTCGTATCAAGTTACATAATTCTGTTTCATAAGTCCTCACATACTTTAATGTACAATCTTATCGTTCTTATTGACTAGGACGTTCTTTTAAGTCATAAGGTTAATGTCTCCTCCTCTGGTGCCCCTTGACCTGTGGTGTCCCCCAGGGCTAGATCCTCGGCCCCTTACTCTTTAGCATATACATGCTAACACTTGGTCGTAAAAAAAAGGTAAATCGAGTTGCTTGCCATGAGTGATCCTCTCTGAGAACGGTTCTGTGGCTTCTGACCGAGCGACGTCAGAGAGAAGACTTCCTCTTCGCTCTAGCATCTACAAACAGAGACAGGAGCATCTTGTGGGAGTTTGTGGGAGAGGAAAGTTTGTGTCTGTCCGTTTTTTAGGTCATGGCGTTAACGCGAAGGATCTGACGTGGCGCCGTTTTCCATTGTTCCCTCCCACGCCACTGTTCCGTCTGCCTCACAGTCACCCACGCTTTCCACGAACTCTCCTGGATGGACGACGAAGGCTGACTCGGGGCTTCAAGTCTGTGATTAGGGCGAAGTATGAAGACTGACGGTCTAGTTAAAAGAAACAGAAACGACTGAGTTGATCAGTCTCAGGCTGAGAATATGACAGGCCTCGTGGTTCTGAGGCAGGAAACAGCCTCTTTTAGAGTCCAGCTCCAGGCACTTCTCCGCACAGGCGCTTCTTCAGGCAGGATGAACTCGGCGGCACGGAGGACTAACTGAGACACAGGTGAGGTTTAAGGAAACAAAGGAGTTTGTACTCTCTGAGAACCTGGGGCTCTTAAAACCCTGAACACGCCTCTCATCTGCTTTTATTTATCTCTCTTAGTGTTTCCTGCCTCTCCTTCCTGCCTGCCTTTCATATTTTGTTTTTTATGATCTTCTAGCTGTAACGTTGCTGTATTCTAATAAATGTTTTTTAACGGCCCCTCGTCATGTTAATGTTTGATTTCTCTCTTTTATTCCTCCTAATGACGCTCTCCGGAAAGCATTTTTCAAACAGCCTTGCGTCCAGATGCTGCTACATAACCAAATCCGACTTACCTTTCCTACCCAGTTTAATTAAACACAAGAGCCTTCGAGTTCAATTTGTGGTAACAGAAAGACTCGTTTATGAATGAAAGCTTCAATTATCCGTCTGATTTCCCCAGCTCTGGATTTTCTGGGGCTGAGTGGTAAAATCACCCTGGTGATATTTTTCTGTGAGAATGAAAAACGAATTTTTCTAATCGGATAAGATTTGCCAAAAGATAAGAAGCGTCTTATAAAAATTACTTTTGTTACAATAATTACTCGACACAAACTTTGGGCTAAACCCGACAGTTCTGCAAAGAAACGGTTATCCAAGACCTAAAAACATTCGCCCCCTGAACTTAACGTGACGTAAAAGCAGATGCTTCCGTTAACGGTAGGTCGGTCTATGACATCATGAGGAGGAATTCTGAAAAGTGAGTTCATGAACTTTGACCTTTATCGAGGCTGGAGACGCCTCCCGTTTCTTGAATGTTTGCGTTGTATCTTGCAGATACTGTGTCTCGTGGAGGATGTGTGGAATCTCAGAGCCTTAGTAATGGAGATCTCGCAATAGTTCAATCAGAAAGACTTTCCTCTTGCACACTCGGGCCACAGTTACTGCTTCTACTCTGCTAACCTGCCCTTTCACACATGCTCTGCCTCAATCACCTGTTTCATGGTCTGGAGCTTCAACTGATATCGTCTGCTCTCATCCAGGAAGCCTCATCCAAAAATCACCGTGTCTCACCTACAGGCTCCGCCCATCAGCATCAGCTGCTGTCTTCAAATACGACTCTCTCTCAAACCATCTAGTTCTTTCAATCTGCTGGTTTCCACTGCCTCCACCTCCCCTTCTCCACCTAGTCTTTGCAGATCCATCAGCCTCAGAACGGTCATTAGCCACCACCACCAGTAACTACACTCCACAGGGGGGGGGGGGCTATTCTATGTTGCTCAAGAGTCCGAGCGCCAAAGATTTGTCTAATGGACTAATTATCACACATCATCTGTTGGAATAAATCCGTCATCTTGTCTTCATCCTATGTTCTCTCTGACTGAAACAGAATGTTAACCCTTCACAGACTGATGCAGTTCAATCACCTTCTTTATCATCTCATCATCAACTTCCTACTTCTGATTATGGTCTGTTTAAGTGACGACTCAACAGGGCTGGTAGTGATCGGGTCTGGGCGGGTCCAGTCCAGCCACTTTTTTTTTTTGTATTTTTAGATTCAGTTTCTAAGCAAGTAAATCTGCTTCAATAACTTTAATTAGCATTTAAAACTTTGAGTTTGCTCGGATTGCATTTGTTTTATTTGTAAATTTTCTTTGGAGATTCTATACAAAAACACAAAAACACAAAAACAACCGTATCCAATAGTTTTCTTACAGTACTGTGGACACCTTGATCAGGTTCCCCCGTGTACTGGGGCCACCTGAGGTAAAAATCCTGCCTTGAACTAAATCCATGGATTTTGTCGCATTTATCCGCAGTGGGGCTAAAGTTGAACGCCTTGCATTAAGTATTAATTCGGCTTAGCAAATCAATCAATGCCCGGGCATGGCAGCTATTACCTGGATAAAATACGTCTGCAGTTTAATCACTGGTGGACAGTGAAGGAGCTTAAAGTACCGACCTGAACTCAGAGGATCTCAAAGTGCCGAAATGAAATTTAAAAAAAAGAAGAGCAAATCGAAGCTTTGAACCCTATATTAAAAGATTAAAGTACTTATAAGGAAATAAAAATAGATTGACATTTGAATCTCAGGACCCCACTTCTTGTCATCCTTCTTTTTAAGAGGTTTCAGACTCAGGGAGCGGTACCTCATGCGTTGTACGACCTTAGAGGGAAAGGTCACGGCTCCATTGATCAATGATTTTAATTCTCTGAATCTAATGACTCGCTGTAAGATGAAAGGATGGCTCGCTGTGTCCGTCACAAAACGGCCGCGGCGTGTGGCTTCAGCGTCCTATTGTGAGGACGCCGCATTGTGTCGTCGCTGCTTCCGACAAACAACACGCTTTTGTTGCCTCCTCTTCATTTGGCCGGGACACATTCAGTCCTGACGGCCATTCTGCTCAGTATTATGGGCTTCCGAACTAAAGAAAGGAACAACATCATCCGAATTCTGGACCACGTCTGTGATAGAAGAGGGAAAATGCAGTAAAGGAGAAGAAGGGTTCAGGCAATAAACTCAGGTGTCTGGTGGCTTTTGTTTCCTTTGAGGACAAATTTGTTTCTTATGAGGATGTTAACATGATGGTGGGACATGTGAGTGAGGGAACTTTGTGGGGGGCCGTTAGGGACATTTTTCAGAATTTCCGTTCACGTACACAAATGAATCGCTCTCAAAAACAGGTGTGTGTAGGAATGTTTCATTTATGTGTGTGAGTGTGTAATTTATCATGTGTTTGTGTGAGAGACTTTCATATGTGTGAATAAGAGCGTTTCATATGTGTGTATGAGAGAGTTTTTCATAGGTGTGTGAGAGCATTTCATTTGTGTGTGTGTGAGAGTGATGCGTACGTGTGAGAACATTTCATATGTGTGAATGAGAACATTGTTTTTGTGTGCGTATGATAGCATTTCATGTGTGTGAGAGCGTTTTGTGTGTGTGTTACAGAACATTTCATGTATGAGAGAGCATTTCATGTGTGTTTGAGAGCGTTTCATATGTGTTAGAGCGTTTCATATGTGTGAGAGTGTTTCATATGTGTTAGAGCGTTTCATATGTGTGTGTGTGAGAGCATTTCTTACGTGTGTATGACAGCATCTCATCTGTGTGAGAGCGTTTCGTGTGTGTGTTAGAGAACATTTCATATGTGTGTTAGCTCGTGTCATATGTGTTTGTCTGAGAGTATTCATGTGTGAGAGTGTTTAATATGTGTGTATGACAGCGTTGTGTGTGTGTGTCAAAGGGTTTCATATGTGTTTATGACAACGTTTCATGTGTGCGTGTTTGTGTGCGATTGTCTCATTTTTGTGTGTGAGCACATTTCATATGTATGTGAGAGCGTTTCATACGTGCGTGCGATCACCCTTTATATGTGTGTTTGAGGGCATTTCATATGTGTGTGTTTGTGTGAGACCAGTTCATGTGTGTGAGAGCATTTCATGTGTGTTTTTGTGTGTGGGACAGTGTTTAATGCTGGTGTGTGTGAGAGCATTTAATTTGTATGTGAGCACATTTCATACGTGTGTGAGAGTGTTTCATATGTGTGTGATAGCATTTCATGTGTGTCCATAAAAATGTTTCATACGTGCTTGCTTGTGTGAAAGCGTTTTATGTGTGTGTGTGCATGTTTCATAGTAAAAAATTATATTTAAAAAAAAATAATTAATAGATTTTTTTATTGATGCTTTTATCTCCTTTTACCTTTAAGATTTGATCCAAATGTAAAGTGCGTTCTAAATAAAAACGTATTATTATCATTATTATTATAAGCGTGTTTTTGTTTGAAAGCGTTTCATATGTGTGTGTGTGTGAGTGTTTCAATAGTGTGTGTGAGAGTGTTTCATATGTGTGTGTGAGAGTGTTTCATATGAGTGTGTGTGAGAGTGTTTCATGTGTGTGTGTGTGAGAGTGTTTCATGTGTGTGTGTGTGAGAGTGTTTCAATAGTGTGTGTGTGAGAGTGTTTCATATGTGTGTGTGAGAGTGTTTCATATGTGTGTGTGTGAGAGTGTTTCATGTGTGTGTGTGTGAGAGTGTTTCATATGTGTGTGTGTGAGAGTGTTTCATATGTCTGTGTGTGAGAGTGTTTCATATGTGTGTGTGTGAGAGTGTTTCATATGTCTGTGTGTGAGAGTGTTTCAATAGTGTGTGTGTGAGAGTGTTTCATATGTGTGTGTGTGTGAGAGTGTTTCATATGTGTGTGTGTGAGAGTGTTTCATAGTTTAATATGTGTGTGTGTGAGAGTGTTTCATATGTGTGTGTGTGAGAGTGTTTCATATAAGTGTGTGTGAGAGTGTTTCATATGTGTGTGTGTGAGAGTGTTTCATATGTGTGTGTGTGAGAGTGTTTCATATGTGTGTTTTGAGCGTTTCATTTCTTCATGTGTGTGTGAGAGTGTTTCATATGTGTGTGTGTGAGAGTGTTTCATATGTGTGTGTGTGAGAGTGTTTCATATGTGTGTGTGTGAGAGTGTTTCATATGTGTGTGTGTGAGAGTGTTTCATATGTGTGTTTTGAGCGTTTCATTTCTTCATGTGTGTGTGAGAGTGTTTCATATGTGTGTGTGTGAGAGTGTTTCATATGTGTGTGTGTGAGAGTGTTTCATATGTGTGTGTGTGAGAGTGTTTCATATGTGTGTGTGTGAGAGTGTTTCATATGTGTGTGTGTGAGAGTGTTTCATATGTGTGTGTGTGAGAGTGTTTCATATGTGTGTTTTGAGCGTTTCATTTCTTCATGTGTGTGTGAGGGGACATTACGAATAATGTCCCCTCATAGTTCTTCACCTCACTTTCATCCACCTGGCATCCCAACCGTTCCCTCCTCCGCTGCCGCAGCCCTCCGGTCTCCACCCACCTCATTTAACGCACCATTACACCACCGGTTTGGACGCCGGCACACGACATCCCTGCACCGCGCTCCAGCTCTCCGTAGACGCTAACGCTCGTCTGAATCCACACTCGGAGCCCACCGCTATCACAGTTGGATAATGATGCATTAAGCGGAGCGGCAGAGTAAATGGGATGGCTTACCCACTCATCGCCGCTCAGGCGCCCATCAATACACTCTTCTCCGGCGCTGGTGGCGTCGTGGGCAGACGCGCTTCCTCGATCTGTGTTCGAGTGAGTGATCGCGTCCGGCCCGCACGCGTGGCTGCACACGTGAATGCCAATTTGTGCCAGTATGTATGTATTTCCCCGCGGCCCCCTCCCCGGCAGCGATGCCCGGTCAGCAGCAGCAGCTGACACACTCCTGTCACTGACAGCGGAGCGAGCTGACGGGTCGCTCTACGCTGACCTTGCAGCAGAAAAACCCAGAACCGCCACAGCGGGACTCTCCTGACTGTATAAGACATAGAGAGCCGCTCCGACGGGGCCCCCCCCCACACACACACACACACCCCCCCCCCCCCCCACACACACACACACACACCCCCCCACACACACACACACGCCCCCACACACACACACACGCTCGCGCTCGCTGGGTCTCCTGCTCACTCTGACTCACTCGGAGGATCGGGCCTCGCCTCCGGCCTTTCTGCCGCAATCGGCCTCCTTACAAAGCCGGAGCGAGAGAGCGGGGGGAGGGGGGGGGAGAGAGAGAATTGGGAGGGAAGGGATCTAAAGTGGGGCCGGTGCTTTCAAAGCAAAAGGGGAGAAATGTGCCGGCTTTCATGAAGCCACAAAGACGGAGACAGCGTCCTGTGCTCTAGCTTCTGGGGAAGTCTTGTAAACCTCATGCACTTACATACGCCATAACATTATAACCACCTGCCTAACATTGTAGCATGGACTCCTCACGTGTGGGTGCCCTCCTCTCGAGTGGTTTCTCCCGCTCTACTCTTCTCCCTGCCGCTCTAGGCTATGTGGTTTTGGTCTTCATCAAAACTGTCTTCTATCCTATATTAAGACCTGCAGTATATAAACCAGGTCGGTTTCGTCCGTCAACCGTTCTTGTAGACGTCGACTGGACTCGGTATCTTTTGTGTTAGCTAACTCTTTCAGACCGGTAGTGATCTGTTTTCTTTCCTCATGATTTATAATCACATCTTAATTAAATCCCAGAAAAAGACAGGAGTATTATGGAATCCAAATCTATCATATTTTATAACCATATAGACCTGAGTGCGAGGAAGAACTGGAGTGTTTTTGAAAAAATGTTTGGTTGTATATTTCTGACTTCTAGGGGACTCTATCTCCAATTTTGTCACGTTTCAATCATTGGTCCAATGTAGTCCAAATCGATTCGAGATCGATCTTGTAAATATCGTATTTACTATAATTATGATTATATTATATAGTATTTAAATCTTGTAGATCATATTTTACTCACCAGGGGGAGCTTTCTCATCAAACATACCGTGGACATAAATGCACATTTAGTTAGAGGAGTTCAATGACGGTAGATTGCTTGCACAATGCAGGGGAATGGGGACTTTTCGGGGATATACCCTTGTTGGGACGACATGTTGGCCTCTTTCCACCTGTTATAATGTAATGGCGGATTTTCGTGTAGAATGCATGTGAAGAAAAACTTCATCTGTACATGTATAGACGTATGGATATACGTCAGTATATATAATGCAGTCACACGCACACACACACCTCTAGAGACAATATATATATTCGGAATCGCACCGGTTCTGCACTAAACTCCAAAGAAGGGAAATATAAAAGTAAAAGCGGTCTCATCAAAGTGTCAGTCGTTCCCAGGCTGCTGCATCTTGGTAATGATAAGGCAGACATCAACCAGGTCTCGCCAGATTGGATATGACACTGAAGAGAATGGAGCTCATGTTAAAGCGCCGTACGTAATAAGCCTTCCGTCGTTGGCCTTTGTTTACCCCGCCGGATCAGATCGCCCAACGGCGAATGAAAAACATCCCAGCAGTCAAATGTTTTTCTTAGAGTCATATATCTGTGGAGACTCTCTTCACATCCAGACAGCGATTCATTAAAAGCTCAGAAAAACGCAAAGAAATAAATAAATAAAAAACCCATTGCCTGCAAAAAAGCTCAAACTTGGCAAATTTTGATGAAAAAGAAAAAACTTAAAAGCTCGTACTTATGTCTCTGAGACCCATTTACACATCAAAGGCTCGGCACTGGTGCTGGAGAGTTTCCACGGAGACATTATAGACGGCACACAGAGTGGGCGTTTTTTGAGGTAACTGTGCAAAATGTAAGGTATTGTTTCAACTTTTATCATTTCAGAGTCCATTTGATCTGACAGGCACTTTAAAAATGAAAGAATCAGGAGGTTGAACTCTGCTCGCCTTTCATCTCTGCCTGATGCAGCTGATTGTGAACTATTTGTGACACACCTGGCTGGAGTTCAATAATGAACTACAGGTAGGCCGGTCGTTATTCAACCCCTGGAGCGATTTCACTCGTACCTGTGCTGAACCACGGACGTTAGTCCATTTCCGATGCTGTAGTATAATCTAGATGATTGAGGTCAAGGGAATCATACGGAAACACATATATTATGTTATAACGTTTTAATGTGATCATTTTCACATTTTTTGATTGATTCCTTTCATGTGAGGTAGCTCACATGGAAGAAAAACTCATCCGAAATCGTTCCACAGTACAAGGACTACATTACCCAAAGTTCCACACACAGTGACTGAGCGCTTGCAAAGTCCAATAACCTTTGTTTCGGCATCTCTTACCTATTCTTATGACTTGCCATACCCCATTAAACAACGCTAAAACCCAATTTATTTACTGAAATGGTCTAAATTATTCAAGTTTATCGACCTCAGCCCTGAATCTCAAACCAAACTTTTGATGGTCCAGTTGCATTGTGGGTACTGAAGGCACAAGGTCTTGAGAATGAATAAGATTGCGTGAAATAACGCATAGAGTGTCATCGGTTCTACTGCATTCATTCGATCCATTTCCATCCCTGAATCATGTTATACAACCAGACCTATGATGTCGTGCACAGGTAAAGCCGGCGCGTCAACGAAGAGCGCCAACGCCGCCTGTCCTCCCCGCGCCTGTGTTCTCAGATATCAGCGTTTGTCCAGCTACACAAATAAACCTCAGTTTAATCCTTAGAAGAGATGCTACAAAGCCAGGGAGGGGTCAATGATGAAAATTTTTGTGTTTTTCCGATTGATTTTAGATGTAGTTTGTAACTGTATATTTGTAAATGTAGTTTTCTGGCTGCTAAAGATGCCTGTGAGCAAAAAAAAGGTTATTTGAAATTATTTTAGGAAACTCTTATAGATCTCTCTCTTATAAACGCTTACAGAGAGGTATACAAAAAATCTATCTAGATCTATTTTGAATTTTATATGAAATGAGAGTATTTTCTATCCCCTTGTTCAGAATTCAATAAAATAGATAAATAAATAAGAATAAATTGTCATAATACCTCAGAATAAACATTTTGAATGCTGTGGGGCCCTTAATGGGGTCTCCATCTTTACGTTTGGCCCCCTCCGTGATTGAGTTTGACACCCCTGCATTAAACTATGTCTGTATAAAATTGTACGATAATCCATGACATAGTTTTTGAGTTATTATTGGAAAAAAGTGTTTTTTCGTAAGAAAGCTTTGTCTTTTGATTAAACGTAGACCACTAGAGGGAAGTATGACATTTAAGACATAGATTTCCGTAAATCGTCTCATATTCACCAAATTTGGACTAAATCAGAACCAACTAACGGTTGAGGTAATGTCAGGAAATTTGTAGTATTCGAGTAAAACACGATCCATCAAAGAAATATGTCCTTGAGTCAATAAACAGTATATTCACCAAAATTGGACTTAATTGGACCAACAGTTGAGAAATTATAGCCCGAAAACTTTTTGGGAAAAAGTTCCACCAATTGTCGGAAACATACAACCGACCATTCCAAAAATAAACCCAGTTCTTCCTCGTGCTAAGGTCTATGTGGGTGTAAAATCTGAAAATGATCCATTAAATTGTGTTTGAGTGATCGCGTTGACGTGACGGATCTGCTGAGGCGGCAGAACAAAACATATTTCTTTGATTTTCTCCCAGACTTTGATTTTCTTTCTCTGATTTTCTAATAGTCGAGACATTGATTTTAGTTTTCTTTTGCTCAAATTACACTTTTCACCTTCCATGAGCAACTTTTCCTGCTTCCTCTTAATCTTCAGTTACTCTGTGTACTTGATATAAAGTGGACAAGAAAAAAGTTTCTGTATAAGACAGAGCGGCATGCAGACGATAACGCAGCGATTGAAGCCGCGAATAGAGACTCCAGGTGGGATAAGGAAAGTAAATTCAATTAAACGTAGAGTCAGGGAATTGGAAATCAAGGTCATCTGAAAGGGGAATACAGTAAAAGGAGGAAGCAATAAATGAAAGGAGAACTTCCCTGCAGCTATTCTAGCTTCTGATCCTGAGGGGCAGGACGCGGCCTGGGATATGACATTCAAAGAGGACTGATGGATATTGTTCACAACGAACGCTGGGCCAAAGCTACGCCTCCTCTCGCCTCATCTGTGATATTGAGATGAGCCGTCATTCACTTCATGGGCTGAATGGCAATTTCATCTGACCACAGACAGTTTGTTGCTCTACTAAGTATCATCTGAGATCTGCTGCAAATTCTACACTACATTCTGGTTAAGTCAGCAACAAATTTCACTCGTATCAAGTTTTCTCAATGCAGTGTCTTTAAAATAGAGTTATTCACTTTACCCTGCCATCTTTAATTTCTCTGCCTCCTACGCTGTGCTATTGGAAAACACTTATCGGGACAAGTATTGCGAATTAGCATTTCTTATCTGCACCACAATGCATTGCATGGCTCTATCTATGAATATATACATATATATACTATAAAAACCTGGATTCAATTCATGTCAAATCGACCATGAATAAATACATTATTAAAGGAATGTTACTATAGGATAATATATATCCCATAAATTTGTTCCCTAGAGATGGACGACATAAGTTCTTTCGACAAAATGGGTCACCGCATTATCATTCTGCTTAACTTTCCTTCTCTAATAAGAAAAGACAGAAGATTGTTCTCTAATATAAAAGAAGTCTCAGGCCACACGCATTCTCTCCCGCCTGACTCTGGATTCATTAATGATCTCATTTAAGAGGTCATGTGCTTCCTAATTGGAAGCGGGCTGACTTTTTTTTTATACCGGGCTGACTCCTGTGACGGTCTAAAGATAGATGGAACTTTTTGACCGGGGGCTGAAAATACGCACGCTTCTTCCATTGTTGACCTCAGGAACACACCGAACCCTAAAGAAGAGTTCAAGAAATTCAAGGTCAACCTAGTGTACTTCAAAAATTGTGACTGACTCGTTTGCTTGCATGTATGTGGATTTTTTTGTGTGTGATATTAATTCGGTGTGAATGTCGGTATGCGAAACAAAAACATCTACTTCTACCGCCGATTATCTGTATTTTAACACACTACATTGAGAAAAGTCATTCACACATCGAAACGCTGATTCAGGACATTCTTGCTATCGATCCGGATTTCTATATCTTTCATACTTTCCCCAATATTTTCACTGTTTTCAAGGATATTCATTCCTCATGGTAAAAACCTTTTCCTCCATTCATAGTTCCTTCATACTTTCACCTACAAACAACAGTCAACCTTTAAAACGTTGAAACGGCCTTCATCTTTAACACAATCATTCAACCAGGTTTGTATCATTTATAGTTTGTTCTCAAATGGACCTTAAAAACTGTGACATTTTGAGAAATCTTCTGATTTCGGAGTTATGACATCATCATCTAGAGTGTAGTGGACCTGCCACAGTCGTCCGGAAATAAATACCATAATTCTATCTCCAGGTTTCATTTAAAACTTGAATCAGCTCTTCAACATCCAGCTTTCACACCCACTACTCCTAAAATTACCTTTCTTTTAGTTCAATATATGATGAATCAATACATGCGAGCGATGGGCCCCTCAGGGATCCACAGCCTTTAAGACTTAAGACGGTACAGGTATAGCGTTCCCTTCATCACCTTCACACGACCTCACAAGGTCCAGCTGACTGAACATTATCTGGCAGAACCGCCGCACAATGTTACACATCCTTCACTCGATCAAATATGAGCTAACACTCAGCGTCTACTGTTTCAACTGATGGTGTTCGCTTCATACGTCTTTATTAGAAGGTGGCTCGGTTCCAGCATTGGTGCCACCAAACAACGACTGGGACACAACCTCACGCCAATGTCGGCAATGTGTGTGCTGTGTGGATGTTGCTGGACGGTTGGCGACAGGGTGGGGGAATCCTGCCATCCGTGACCTTCCCTGCACCAATTCACAATTTAACTGCGTTCCATCTGTACGAGCGTTTTTGTTTCCGTTGGCATCTGCCCGACAAGCTTCAGTGATCCATGATACCAAAGCACATCCAAAATTCCGTGTGTTATCAGCCTTGATGATTTTGCTCGCCAGCCTGATAAGCCAATGCAGCACAAAGTATATACAGGACGCGTTCCTGTTGAGCGGAACTCCCCTGATTTTTCCCCAACCTCAGCAAAGAGACATCTTCTTCATTGTCTTTTATTCAAATCTGGGTTTTAATTATGGCCTTTTTGACAAAAGCTCTGCACGGTTAGTTAGTTGTGATTGTCATGACACAAACCAAGCGCATCACGAAGTCCGTCTCCGAGCCAACCCGGTGGCTTTGCTGGGACGTTCGTTTTTTAATTACGACTTCCTCGGTGGTGAGGAAACGACCATATGCTCACAACTTATATTAGAGTTATGTATCGGCTCACAGGTGGGGGAAGACATGAGGAAATTGAATTTAGCGTGTGGCTACCTTGTGATAGACTAATTGTCCTTTACTTCTCAGTCGAGCCCAATCAGCTCAAATGTTTAGCAATGCAGATGCTCCACATGATGAGGACAGCCATAAAGACAAATTACAGGACTCCAAGAAAGGTTGTCCACATAGCGATGGGTGACTTAGTGGTTGGTCCGTCTACGAATTATATCCCCAAAAAGTTGATGATATTGTGGAATCGTCTTTGTTGCCGCAGTTACTCAAAACTTGCGCGCGCAAAAAAAAGGAGTTCTCGCATAATGAATGACTTGTAACAAAAACAGGTTATTTTGCGAGTTGGAAATCCTTTTTTGCAAGTTTTGAGACGTAAAAATGATTTAAAGAAACATTTGTTTGTCAATGTTATAACTCAAAAATAATTTCATGGATCATTTCAAACTTTACGCCCACAAAGACCTTAATAGAAGAACTGGATTGATTTTGGGAAAGGTTGGTTCTGTATTTACGACACTAGGGGGAGCTTTACCTCCAAAAGTTTTCCAGCCATAATTTCTCAACCGGTTTAGTCCAAATATGGTGCATATGAATCGAATCGAAGAGATTTATCTTCTATAAATGTGTTTCACTCGATTAGTTCATATTTTACTCAAAACACTGTTTTTCACATTTAATTTGAGGAAATCAATCAAGCGGGTTGGCTAGTAAAATGCAGGGGATTGGGGCTTTTTCAATCTGGATCCTGGATTAAAACTGAAACAAGGGCAAAAATTCACACAGATGCTCGTTTTTTAGTTTTTTGTCAACTGACCAGCAGCAAGATCCAGACCAGCATTCAGAGAACTGACACTTTAAGTAGAACAACATTTTGTTGACACACACACAAACTCACACATGTTCGTTGAACCTCCAATCTGACTTCTATTTCCCCAGTCCACCAGTTCCAGCTCCGCTGGATCTCCACGTATCCCGAACAGCATCAGCACCACACAGCTGCACACAAACCCATCTCTTTCTGCATTTCACTCATCACTGCTTCCATCTGCCCATCCAACTGTTTATCACTACAATAGTCTCCCTCATCCAGCTCAAACACAAACATACAACCGCTCTGGCTTATCTGTGCCTCTCCCACACACACACACACACACACACACACACACACACACACACACACACACACCTTGTAAACATCTATTTCTGTCCTCGCAGAAGAAAACAGCACCAGGACACCAATAATGAAGATGCATTAGAGTGGAGGTCAGAGGTAAGAGCAGCAGCGGTTGCGTCACATCTCGCTGCTACAGATAACAGCCCCGCACAAAATCTGGCAACTCGTTTTGGCCGCTTTTTTGTGCATCCAAAGTTGATGAAACCTTCTTAGGAACAGCATGAATACAAATTGCCTGCAACTAAAGCAATCAATCATAACATTAAAATGACTTGCGTAATACTGTGTTCTGCTGTTCCTCATTTTAAAAAGCCTCCAAAACTGCCCTGCGACGTTTGTGTGCCGATTCTTCTCTGTCAGAACCGGTTATTAACTTTCACAGCAATATGTACTCCAACTCTAGCATTCACCTGGAGCGGGTTTCCATGACCCCGTCACTGGATGTCCTTCCTCAGACCACTTTTGAAGGTTCTACCCGATGCCGATCAAGCAGGGCCAACGTGACCTGCCTTCGTCCCAGCTGTCTAGACATCACAAATTGGCCCTTATCAATGTCACTCAGATCCTCACACTTGTGCATCTTTCCTCCTTCAAGCACATCAACTCCAGGACAAAATGTTCACTTCCAGTCCAACATGTCCGACCCAATGACAGGTGTCGTCGTAACAAGATAATCAATGCTGTCAGTGGTTAGAGGGTTAAGAGTGATTGGTGTAGGACCCAGTTCTGAAATCATCTGAAGGAGTGGTTGGTACTTCATGATGTCGGTCCTAAAACTTCCTCTAGGTTAGAGTATAAGGTGCGGGTCACCTTTTCAAACAAACACTGAACCAGACTCCTCTCTATGAAAACATCTGGATGAGGAAATTATCTAGGTTTACTAATTCTAATGCTAGGCTTAAGCGGTCGTACCTGACAGTAGGGGGCTGTCAGGTACGACCGCTTCCCCAATGCCCTGCGTTGAACAAGAAATCTCCCTGATTGAATACTTGAAATTAAATTTAAAGTTATGTAAAAAAAAGAAAAGAAGGAAAAAACGTGTTTTTCGTAAAATAAAAAAAATAAAAACTCTCCCTATATGTCCCAGACTTCCAGAAATCCACAGATATATATCAGTAAGCATTTGTAATATTAAAGATGTGTGTGTATCTGAGCCGGCGCCCCTTGATTGGTCCAGATGCGTCGTGAAACTGTTGAAGGACACCCACATAGACCTTAGTGCGAGGAAGAACTGGATTGATTTTGGGAATGGCTGATTAGGGCTGATTAGGGCTCTTCCGATTTGATCTATATTTGGTGCGTATGAATTGATTTGAGGAGATCTCTCAAATCATTGTTACATATTTTAATATGTAATAATTCGTGTTTTGCTCACTAGGGGGAGCATTTTCATGAAAAACTCGGACAAAAGTTCACATTCCAGTTGAAGAGTTCAATCAGGCCGTGTTTCAGTAGATTGTAGGGAACAACAGCTGGCATTTACGTTTACCCTCAACCTGCTAACAACTTTCCAACAACACACACACACACACACACACACACACACACACACTCCCCCAAGAGCCTTATATCGCACCTGGGTATTTCACACTCCAGAGAACTCCTCGCTCGGTTAATCGCTGAATCCATACGGAACGGGGAGAATATATACCATGCATCACAGCTGACTTTTATATCTAATGGCAAAGTGGCGATAAAGTTTATGGGAACTTATCATACTCCGGTTCTCGAGTGGAGTCAGATAAGAGGGAGGATCCAGAATGGTTTTAGCCTCTAGGTGTTCTATAGGACCCTTCATGCCGCGGAAAGGAGGAGCTTTATTTATCGTCTGTATCAGTAATGACGTACAATTCACTCTCTTCTCCTCCTCTGCCTTCTCGCGTCTTTCAGCTGGTCTCTCCTTCCTTTTCTGGATCATTTCAGTCAACATCAGTTTCTGTGGGACTCCTCCTCCACAAAATCAACCACTCCAGAAACACACTGGCGCAATTTTGGGAACCCAATCATTGGCTCGGTGAAAAACAATCCAATATTCTCTTATATACTTAGATGGCATTAAATGGATTTTCTCCAAGCTATATCTTTTGCCATCAGGCTCATTGGTGTAAGGGCACCGCCTAAAATGTAATTTCCCATCCTTCCATTTTCTTTAACCGCTTATCCTGAGTCTATCCGAGGTGAGGGGCGGGGTTCACCCTGAAAAGGTTGCCATTCATCAAAACCGTTCACATTCTCACCTACAGGCAATTTGGTGTCACCGATTCCCCTAGATCGTGTAGTTTAAGACGGTTGAGGAAAAGGTTGGGAGCCCAGAGGAAATACAGAAAGGACATGTAGACTCAACACATAGAGGCCCCAGGTGGAGAGTCAAACCCTGGACCTTCTTGCTTTGGGGCAACAGCGCAAAGTCAATGTTCGCAAACCAAACTGCTAGCTTTTCTTTTAAATGTCGTAAAAAAAAAAAAAATCAGCTTTTACCTTGTGCTTTTAAAATTTTAATGATTGTGATTAATTGAAGTGA
Organism: Lophius americanus; assembly: GCA_037951165.1. NCBI lineage: Eukaryota > Metazoa > Chordata > Actinopteri > Lophiiformes > Lophiidae > Lophius > Lophius americanus. The sequence goes on from JBBDHG010000138.1 coordinate 1,778,488, forward strand.
TGTCATGTCCTTGACCGGGAAGATTTTCAAACGTTATATTGTTGGTGAGTTGATGCACTGGTTTGACCCACATTAAACTAGGCCTTACACTGTTGTCCCTGACAGCAGGGGTATATCCCCCCAAAAAACCTCCCAGTAGAGATTTAAATATGAACTATAAGATGAAAATGTTTCATATACAAGATAAATCTCCTCGATTTGATTCATGTGCACCAATTCTGGACTAAATCAGACAATTGGTTAGGAAGTTATGTCAGAAAAAACGTTTTTTTGGAATGAATTAAATAGAAAAAACTCCACCTAGAGATTAAAATAGGAAGTATTAGATTGAAATGTTTTATATACCAGATTGATTTATTCAATTCGAATCATATGCACCAAACAAGATCAAACGGACCAACAGTTGAGAAATGATGGCCTGAAAACTCCCCCTAGTGGCGGATATAAAAAATGGACCTCTCTCAAAATCGATCCAGTTCTTTCTCGCGCTAAGCTCTATGTAGCTATAAAATATGAAAATGATCCGTGAGATCATTTCAGTTATCGCGTTAAAACGAGGGATAAGCGAGGGACGGCATGGACTCTGTGAAGACGATTCCATCGCCAACTTTGATCGAACATAAATATAGCAACCCCTGGACAGACATTAAAGACGCATTCTGGGTCTCCGTTCATTTACCGCCAACATTTGGTTGACACCTCGATGTACCGCGAAGAAATCTTTGCATCAACTCCAGCAAAGTTCTTCTTTATTTGTGGAAACATCTCATCAACGTTCTGCCAGTCATTGTTGACTTTCACCTCCCATCGATATCCCAATCAAGCCCCGTCACGCTTTCCTCACCTCCGCCTCACCAACAGCTCGCCCCACCCCCCGCACAAATTTCACTTTCTAATTGGACCGCATTGACATGGCCGGAGACCACAGCTGTTAATCTAGATGGTCGGCGTTGGCGGGGAGACTGCGGCGGCGACATTGGCTGGGCCAGGGATGACGGTCCTGAATGACGCAAAGGGGGGGAAAGAGTTTGTTTCTGGTGCAAAGTCAAACTCACACACATCTGTCTGTCATTGGGCCGGTCCAAACTGCAGCGTCAGTAGATGTATTCAAGCACCTCTACGTTCCCTTACAGTGTGGACTTTTCTTTTTTATAATAGATGATTGTAATCTACAAGCGCACAGTCCGCAGTTTCATTCAGCAACTGCTCCGAAAGCCTCGGCATCATCATCACCACCACCGGGATGTCATCGCTTTCCTTCCACCACCACCACCCCAACCCCCCAGCATTCTCTTTCCTTCCACACACAGTCACACAGCGCTAAGGGGACCAATCACTATGGGCTGCTTTCAGGTCCTGTTTGTGAATGGGCTTTGCTTTATGGGCTTTATGGGTAGAGGAGGAGGCGGGCGCCGCTGCTACGCCGGGGGGGGGGAAACCATCTCATTCTCATTATTTCCTCCGGTTAATGAAATATTTCTCTCACTTTTTCTTTTTTTTCTTCCTCATGGTCTGTAATTCATTTTCATTTTATATTTTTTGCATCACTTTCAATTTCCCTTGAACTCTCTCCGACTCTTCTTCTTCATGCAATTTTAGTGCAGCAGTGATAAATGACGGCCGCATCAAAGTAGATCTTCTATCACCACCAGCACAGTCTTCATCCATCGTTCTTTGCCTCTTTTGCATGTTTCTCACTCTCTTCTCATGTCACTCTCTCTCTCTCTCTCTCTCTCTCTCTCTCTCGTGCACCGCAGAACCGCTGGCTCGCACCACTACATCCCGATGTCTCTTCATCTTCTTCACCTGTCATCTGCCTACTAATGCAACAACTGGTGCAGGATGATGACCTCCAAAAAGATTCTTACCGCCAGTGATGGAGTCTTCGTCCCGGGTGCTTCTGAATCCTCAGGAGTTGAAGGAAGAGCGCTGAGCCGGTGAGCTTCTGAGGGCAAGTGGAGGAGAGAAAGAGTCAGAAGAGAGAGAGACCGATAAAAGACAAGATAAAGCACAGAGAGTGAGAGGTATGAAGAGGGAGAGAGAGAGAAAGTAGACAAGAGCAGTGTGAAGAGGAAGAGTGCGCTCTGGCTGGCTGGAGGTGAGATGAAGGGGAGAAAGAGAGAGTGGGGGGAGATAAAGGGAGAGAGAGAGAGAGAGAGAGGGAGAGAGTGAGGGTGTGCTGGATTGGGATAGGAGGGGATTGTGTGCTGTTGGAGATGAGGGGGGGGGGAGGGATGGCAGGGAATGGAGTGAGGATGCAGAGAAGAGAACGAGTGGAAAGTGTGAATGGAGCGGTGGGTGGAGGAGCGAGGCAGAGAAGTGGAGAGCAGCTTCCTTCAAATTACAATCCACGGCGCTGTGATGGGGAAGAAAATAAGGCGAAGCATCTCATCTCACAGCACAACTCTTACAACTGTAACCTTTTACAGCCCCCAAATAAACAAGTACCACTCATGTCAGGCTGTCACATGCTGCCGGACTTCGCAGACAATCAATTTCAGAGTGAATAAAAACGTCCCTCCATCCATTAAATGGCTGTAATCCAATACTGTGTTTGGTGTTGCAATTAACTCAGCAGCAATAACTTACCAGAGCGGACGGACGGAGGACTGGGGGGGGGGGGGGGGGGGGGGCATAAAGGCAGGGAGAAGAAGGAGGAAGTTTGGTGAGAGCAGGTTTTGAAAGCCCACTGAACCGGTGACGTCTTTGGACGGGTTAGTATCACGTGCGTCGGGCCAGGATATTACCTGGACCTGCACCGACGACCACTAGCAGGTGATTGATGTCAATGAGAAGAGACATTGTGTCTGGATGTCTAATGAGGAAGTGTGGATGAGTGTCAATGATGACCGTACAACAATCACGAATAACATTATAACCACTGACAGGTGTGGTGAATAATATTATCTCACTCCAATGGTTCCTGTCAGTGGGTGGGACATTTTAGGCTGCAAGTGAACATCATGTCCTCAAAGTTGATATTTTGGAAACAGGAAAATCGGGCAAGTTTGGGGATCTGAGTGATTTTGACAATTGTGTTGGCTACATGTCCGGGTTACGGCATCTCCCAAAGTGGGCTAAAAAAGGACACCAGTGAACCAGCAGCAGGGTCACTGGTGTCCAAGGCTCAGTTATGTTCACAGAAAAGACACTTTATCACAAAATGCTGAAAAAATTGATGATGGTTCTGATAGAAAGATATCAGCACAAAGAGTGGATCTCAGTTCCATGTGTGCGGTACTGTTAAGCCTCCAAATGTACCCATAGTGCCCATAATATCCCTGACCTCTGCCCGGAGTACCTGTCCACAATGGGCACATCAACATCAGAACTGGACAGCGGATCAATGAAAGAATGTCTCCTGCTCCTATGAATCACATTTCTTTAATACCTTGTGGTTGACCAGGTGTGTGCGTTGTTTACCCGGGGGAGCAGATGATAATAAGAGAAAAAGGTAACAGTGACGCTTTGAGCAATGTTCTGTTGGGAAACCTTACCTTCTGTCCTTTGACACGTACCACTCCCCTAAACTTTGCTTCAGAGCGCGTACATCCCTTTATGGAAACAATATTACCGTAAAGCAGTGACCTCTTCCAACAGGATAATGCGCGCTAACAAGCTGCAAAAATGGTTCAAGGATGGTTTTAGGGACACAACAACGAGCTCAAAGCTGTTGACTAGGATCCTACTTACCCAAATTCCAATCTAGTCCAGCATCTCTGGATTGTGCTGAACAAACAGTTACGATGCTTGGAGACCTCACCTTCAAGGACTGTTGGGCCAACTGTCGGGGCTCGTCAGGCGTTGTTTGTTGTGCAGTGTGTGAGGGGTTGTTAGGACCAATCAGGAGCTTCCGAATGGCCAACTGATGATAGGATGGTCAACTGCTAAAGCGCTGGTAGCTATCAAGTTAACACTCTAACAGTCAAACGTAGCTCACTAACCCAAAATTCTCTCTTCTAACTGGACCAGCCATACTGTCCATGTATTAGCCACCTACGAGTCCCTATACACCGGCGCATTTTTTTGTATGTTTCAGCACACAGGATGGCAAAAGTCCAGACTGCTCACTTCTTTCTTGTTAGGATGCTGCTAGCAAACAAACGTCTTCCTGCCTCGGAGCTTTTAAACAAAACTTTATTGACAATTGTCACTGACAACAACTTGCTGCAGTGGCCGACAGACCGTACAGTATGAGCACACCAGTCATGAGCTTCTGATAAACAATTTATTTGTGATTTATAACGTGAGTTGAAATCCAACAGCCACAACTCTAAAGTGGTACAGTGTTAGCCCGGCTTTTAAGGATCTGCTGTTAACGTCTTCATGTGATCTACCTCAGCTCATCTTCAGAGGTCTAATGGGGTCATTTCCTCAACGAGTCAGAGCTGGTGTGGCAATCAAAGGAAATGTTAGGCAGGTATAATGACGTATACTTGCATTCTATCCATACAACATCGAAAAGGGCAACTAGAAACGTTGATTCTAGTTCAACTCCGGACATCCAGAAAATGTTCCAGACATGACTTCAGGCTGATTGCATCTGCATGACTTTTGGCTCAATGGCAAATGGAATGTAGGAACATTATGTGGAAAGAAAAGGATGTTGTGATAATGGCAGAGGATACTGGACCTGGGAAGGGTAGAGTGAAAGGAGAGGATTGGCCTCTGGCAGGTGACAAAAGAGAAAAGGGTGGCCAAGAAAAGAGATGGAAAGAAAGAGATGGAGGAGAAAAGGAAGGCTTGATGGAAGTTGATGGTATTATGAAAATCCAGCGGTCTGTCAAATGCCTCTGAGAGTTGAAGGAGGTTCGTGTGAATGGTAGCATACTGTACAGTGTCATTAAACAAATGCGAACTAAAAATGCTTTATAGGCATGGAGGGATTATGAAACAGCAGGCCTCTGGGCAGAGACGAGTGAAAGCCTCCTTGCATCGGAGCACCCAGACCGTAAGAGATGCAGAAACAATAGCTGCACTCATTCTGTTCTTCTTTGACACATTTTGCATCTCATTGGGAGATTTTGTGTCCTTTAGTGTATCTGGCATGTTTTTCAGTTGTTTCAAATCTCTCTTCCATTGTTTTGCTTGTTTGTTGGATTCCTCTCTTCCTCTTTCGGAGGTTCTTTGGCTTCTCTGTAGTTGTGTGCATCCTCTATCTGTGTCTCTCTATTATTGTTGGTGTGTTTGTATTTGGTTTCCGTCTCTTAATTCCTTTGTTGTTTGTTGATTCTTGATGGTTTTTGACTCTTTGTGGTCATTTGGTACATCTTTGTGGCCATTTTAGCAATCCTTCAAGAGGTTGCTAGGAAACCGTCTCTTTGTACACTATTTGTGTCTTCCTTTTTATAGTATTTTATAGTAGTCTTATTATTATTATGCTTTCAGTCATTTTGATCAATTTGTACCATTTTCATGTTGGTAGTCATTTGTGTTTCTTTGTAATTTCATTTCTTTTTTATAATTTTGTTCACTTTGGAGCTTACCTTCACCTCCTTGTGTAATTTTTTATTTTGCCATGTTATTGTTATGTAAATAACTTAATGTTATGTAGTTATGTTGTTGTTTGCCGTCAGTTTGAGGTAATCTTGATTCTCTTTTTTGTTGTTTCATGTCATTTTAATACAATTTTTACCTCCCAACAATAAATCTTACCCGTCCTTTGGCACATCATGTCTGTCTTTTCCTGTCCGATAGGACCAACCTGTAATTTGTCCATGGCTATAGTATGATAAAAGATAGGTTAAATAATCCTAATTATTTTGTATGTATAACATGAGGCCATGTGTTGGACTCTTCTGTCTTTTAAAGTGAATCAAACCCTGAAAAAGTGCCGTATAGTCAAATGTTTTTCAGACAATTACTGATTCTAAACAGAAGGACCGTCTAGGCGAACCTGTCAATCCCTTCCACTGGAAGCCCTGCCTCCATTGAAAGGGTTGCTGGAAGTGGACCCCCCATTATGGATAATCCGAAGTTGTGGCACCTCGTTAATTTCTTGATCAGAAGTGTCGCTGGAATATTTATCGTTAAGGTGATTGATACCTAAACAGGTGCTGTATAGTGAAACACTTTTCAGACATGGGTTCTAAAAGCTACTGGTACTATTTATCATATTAGGACCGGAAGACCATAAACATATGTGGTGGATCTGTTTTTGCATTCAATGTCAGCGTTTGCTGTCTGGAAAAAACTATTGGAAATACATTTTCTCAAGGACAACCATTACAGTGGATGCTCGCCAAAAGACAGCTTAAAGCTGGAACATCTAGCCGAAAACAACTTTATCTGTTTGAATACAATACTGAGAGTCTATTTTCATAAAAGCCAGCAAAAATAAACCATAAAAATCTTTCAGACTATAGGAAAAGCCCCAAGTCTCTTTTGTAACATTTTTACCCCCAATTGACTTGCTGGGTTAGGGGTTAGGGGTTAGCAGGGTCAGGGTTAACTTGCAGCTGCGTGGGATTCACTGTTAGACTGCTGTTTTAATCTGGACCCAGTAGCAGACTCAGAGACGGGTGGTAGGTTCAGAAGGTTTAGAGGTGGAGGATGACAATGGAAGATGACTCGATGAAGGAATCATGGGAAATGAAGGCTGAAGCTCCTGGCAGGCGACGGGATTCAGGGGCACAAAGAGAAGAGTCAATACAAGAAGGCAAAACCTAAATGAAAAAAAAAAAAAAGGGCATTAAAAGCAAGAACAGTTCACTAAGATAACTTTGTGAGGTAAATGCGGCTTGACATGTGACATGTGTGTGTGACATGTGACTGTTTGAGGAGCTGATGTACTCCTGATTTATGATCGGACCGGGAACAGGTGTGGAGCCAGAAACCACAATGTGGCGCCACACCCAAAGGCACAAACACAAAGAGGGGGGTGAGGAAGGGACAGAGGGTGAGACGGGGACAAACAGGAGTAAGAATCAAGTGTTTAACCTTGAAAGGGTAAATCACCCTCCAGAGATAATTGTTTTTTACAAATGCGTGTGAAGGGATTTGTACAAAACATTGTCTGCAAGCAAACAATAAACATATTTTGATCTGGTAAAACAGACAACAAGCGAGCCGAGGGGAAAGGGCGAGAACCCAGCTACAGCTCTTTCTCCTCACAAATGGAGCTTCTTTTGACTCTAGATCAGACTCCTGCTGTCACTGATGCACCAGCACCACAGGCAATGAAAAAGAAGTAAGTGTTGTACACATAAAGGAAAACACGGAATGTTTTTATTCAGAACAAGCATGAGATGTGAACTAATACAGTCTGGTATTAACATGTGTCGGCACATTTTATGGACGCTCCCTGCGGATCTGTGATGCTCTGATTGCTGCTGACTTCACTGGATTTTGTGCTTTGTTCAGAAGAGTTGTGCATTTCCTCACCATTGTGGGGAAAACGTAAAAAAACGACAGCGAAAATGAACCTATAAAAAAAAAAGAAGAAAATATGAGCTGTATCGTTAGCTAGTTAGATATTAGTTAGATATTGGACTTGCTTGTTTTGATTTGTTTGACATGAAGTTAATTAGCGAGGCCTTCTTTTTTTCGAAAACTTGCATGAAAGGTTAGCGTTAGCTTCAACATCACATGAAGTAATACTAAGCCTTATAAGTAGATAACTCCCATTGACCCTGTTCATCCTGGGAAATCCGATCAACGCTATGGTCATGTGACATTTTCTAGTGTTCTTTCTTCCATTAATTCATTTATTGCATGAAAAAAGAGGTTGGTGGGCTGTCAGCCTTCTTTTGTATTCTTCATGGAATTCAAGACGATTTTAAGTTGGTCAATGTTTCTAGCCATGCTAGCTTTGATACGATTTTCTTGGACTTTTTTGTATCCTCTAGAAATCCACTAAACATGTTCCGAACCATCCAGTCACTGTATGACTTAAGTCAGATTTGTCTTTATATCCTTTATATAGAAAGTCAGAAACGTTCTCTGTGAGGGTTGGACTTCACCTAGGTGGTCCCGTGTTTCCAATTCTGTTCTAGATATTCTTGGACAGAATCTCAAAGCACGGTCGAGGTGAAGACAGTGTATGGTTTGGGGAGCTTATACTTGTGTCTCTGCTGTTTGCAGATGATGTGATGTGAGAGAATGAGGTCATGGATACAAGCCGCAGAAAGGATCTTCTTCCATAGGTTGACTGGACTCAGCTGTCAGAGCGATGTTTGCTATCAAGTCAACACTCTATACAGTTGAACGTAGCTAGCTTACCTACAAGTCCATATACGCCGGGACCTCTTTTTTTAAGAGGTTTTGGTATCCAGGATGGCAAAAATGATCAAGACAGCTTTTGTCTGTCTTTTAAGCTGGTTGCTAGCTACCTGCCTTGGAGATTTCAAACAAAACTTTATTGGTAATTGTTAGAAGAGACAACGAGCTGCAGTAGGCGATGGGCCGTACAGTGTGAGCAAACCGATCGTGAGCTTCTACAAACATTTGATTCAAACAGTGTGAAGTGAAATCAAACAGCCACGACTCTAAAATCGGACAGTGTAAGCCCAGTTTTAGAGAGGTTTTAGCCTCATGACCATGAATTATCTCTGTTTCCCATTGTCCTCCCTGGATTTGAAACCCAGGTTTGAATACGGCAGCTTTCAACTGCAAGTGGTCATCGTGATCAATGAGGTCATCAGGTTCTCTCTCTCATTTATCCTGCTCGCCATCTGGGGAGGGAGGTAAGACCTTCCTCTCTCTCTAGCTGTCCTCTCCGTTACGTCCTGCAACTACAGTAAACTTTCCAGATTAGTGTGTTCCTCTCTGAACCAGGGATAACCACTCCATTAGGCAGCGCTTCAAGAGTCCCCCTAACGACCAAAACTGTTTCCCAGATTTGCTCGACTCCAACCAATGGAGTTATCGGCCAACCGACCAGCTTTTCTTCCATGGACTAGGGGAAGTTCCACGGGACATAGAACTGACAAATTATACAAGGCTTAGCCAGATGTGGAGTTTATCAAATTATAACAATCTGGAATGTGATACTTTTTTTTTTGCCAAGAACAGTTAGGTTATGTTACATGGGTCCAATATCTGGGACAGGTTCTCTACTACATGTTCTTAACTATTCATTTTTGTAAATTTACATTAATATACACAAATCCTTTAAATAAAGCAAATTAGAGAGGTCTTCATTGCAGACAAGCCGATGTTCAATCCTTCCATCCGCGTTTGCCACGTTCCTTTACCTGCTGTCTTTGTCCCCCACATGCCAGGTCATCGGATTCCTGAAGGCCATTTTGTTTGCAGTCCCCTCAAGGTGTCCAAGCGTCCATTCCAACAAATTCTGCCCCATGTGAAGCTTTCTCAATCCGAACAAATGGTACCTCGTGTGAGGCTTGATCTTAATTCCAACAGAAATGAGGCGCGGAGAGAGGTAAGAGTAGAGACGCTACTCGTTCGTACCGTAGGGAAGCAGCTGAGGTGGTTCGGGCATCTGATCAAGACGCCTCCCTTTTGAAGTTTCTCAGGCACGCCCAACTGGGAGGAGACCCGCCGGAGGGACTAAATATCTTGACTGAGAGTCCCTGCTGCATTCCTGGGATGAGCTGGAGAATATTAATGCTCGCTTGCTGCCACCATTGGAAAATGGTAGAAAGTGGAATGTATTTATAGTTGATGATTTCTTCTTTCCTTTTTTATTCCTTCAAAGCATCCAATTATTGAGAGTTTCTGTCATTAAAGAGAATCGTAACTCTCTATTGCGATCCAGTTCTGCAAGGAGGTCACCGTCATGCACTAGCCTAAAGTTGATGAGCATAATCTTCCTCTCCATTAAATACATGGAAGAATTTTTCAGTTGGGTCTATATGGGCTCTTATACTGACTTTAATCTGAATCTTAGACTTTTCTTCATATTATCTGGAGAGGAAACTGAGAAAATGAAGGGAAAAGAGTGAGCTGTTATAACTTTTACATGTATTGAAATGTAAATGCTTTTGAGTATAATTAAGTACCGCTGAGTTAAATGTGACGTCTGGTGCTGCTTTTTGTGACTTTGTTGTTCTTAAGTGGGAACAGGCAGTAATGGAGGACTGCTTTTTTGCCTTGACAATAATAACATGAAACTGTATGTGGGCACAAGCTAACGATGATTGGTGATTAATTGTGATCCTGCGACTTCAAAGAACTGAGGCTCTCCTTAAATAGGTTTCTAATCACAGTGACACCATGTGAGCGGTGGAGTTTGAAGGAGCCAAATGTTTACCTTGAGGAGTCCGCTAGTTGAACCCTCTGAATAAATCAAAGATTTAACATGACACGTAGCCTACACTTACAAACTTTGGCCCCTTTTCTAGAAACTTTTTAATATTGAATTGTTAAGTTACAGGCCGCTATGGAGGAGCCAAATCTTTGATGAAGATAATCGTAGAATCTTAATTAGGAAAGATATTGTTATTTACTTAGTTTAATACGAGAAAGTGGCGGGTTCTGATGCCGCGTCGTGAATGGACATCTGCTGATGGCGTCATTGTTCTCAGTACCAGCAATGAATTACACATTGCTTCGGGATGTCAAAGAATTGGAACAGCTTTTCAATGAGTTTTATTGTTATATCCCGGAAAGTCAGGGGTATTATGGAATCGTCATCGCCGCCGTAGAACCTTCGTTCCCAAGAACTGGATTGGATTTGAGAAAGATTGGTTGCATATTTCTGACACTAGGGGGAACTTCATCTATAAAAGTTTTTGTGCGATCATTTCTCAATCGTTTGTCCGATTTAGTCCCAATTTCTTACGTATGAATCAACTTGGGGGCATCTAATTTACATAAATCGTGTTTTACCCTAATAACTTAGAATTCACTCAGTAGGGGGAACCTATTTTTTTGTTTTGTGTTAACCGTCTGCCCAATTTTGTCCAAAAAGGTCTGCATATGAATCGACACAAGGAAATCTATATGGAGTTAAATATGGAGTTGTGTGCCAAAAGTCCGCACACAAACACGCAACACGATTCGTGAGCAGAGTGTGATTTGCAAGTAAACACAATGTGATTTGCAAGGAAAACATGATTGAAAAAACAAACGTTTCCTCTTTTACAAACCCAAAACGTGCTACAGACAACCGTAGTATGTCTTGCAATTTACAAGTACAATTTGCATTCACAAGTATAAGAAAATCTATCCTACAACTGCACAAAACAAAAATACACACGTGGCATTTGGCACAAAAACATACATTTTGGCACAAATTCACCACATGAGAAACGTGCAACCTTTACATGAGCATCTTCACTTTTGTACACGAGCATCGTCAGTTTTATACACGAGCATCGTCAGTTTTATACACGAGCGTCTTCAGTTTTGTACACGATCGTCTTCGGTTTTGTACACGAGCGTCTTCAGTTTTGTACACACCCAGGCAATTTGTAGTTCACCCATTACAACAGCAGGTGTCGCTGTGAGTCAGTTCAAAAGTTTACCACACTGGACCTGACTATGTACTACTGGACGACTGGAGGCACCATAAGTTGGACCATATATTTCTATCCATCCAATTAATTGATCTTTTCCCGAGAATTAAACTCTGCTCCCGAATCCTGTTGCATTTGTGTGCAGACTTTTGGCAGGAATTTAACTCCATAAATCAATCATGCATTTGTCATATTTTACTGTAATAGTTCATATTTTATTTACTTCATGGAGCTTTTTCGCAGAAAAAATGACTTGGACATGAAAACCGTGAGAAATGTACATAACTTCACCAAAGTAAATCTTAAAGTGTACCAGAATGGCTTTTATAAATATGACTAAATGAAATTCTGAAAGGAAAGATAATAGAGGTAAAACATGTTGAGTTTCCATGTGATTAGAGTAGGCCTTATATGTCAGTTAAATAATCAACTCTCAACCTTATTTCCCGTTTTCTAGCCGCCTCTTTTTTCACACAAACTCACTATTGATCCCATTAATTTGCATTTAATTCTCATTAGGCTCAAATTGTATTTAATTACGACGTCAATCAGGATGATAGCTGTGAAAAGGAGGACTATTAGTCAACAGCAGCGGATTGGTCACATGAGGCTGTGTATAAATATCATTAGTGCTGCATCAGCAGGTCAGAGTCGGTTTGCTTTTCAGAGGATTTAAATGTTATTTTTTTGTTTTTTTCACTCATTTCAGATTCCAGCTGTGAAAGCTGCGCCTTTATTAACGAGATTCCTCGGCCCGAGCCGAAAGCAGCCATTCCAGCCCTGAAAATGATTTCTCACATTATCCTCCCAGTAAATCTCTTAGGTGAAAATTACTTGGGTGAAGTGTTGCATAGGTGCTCATAATTGCCCAAAGGATAAATATGTCTCAATAAAATGAACACAAGATCCGAAATTAAGGCCATAAATTCATGTTGGCCGACTCGGTTAAGGCTTGGCTGGATTTCAACTATTTCTTATCGCTAAATCAAAAAAAAACAGGGGAACACTTGAAATTTTAATTTAACGGCAGCGCCGAAGTTACGGTAGCAGAGAGCGGCGGTTATTCTTTTAGAATAAAAACAATCAAAAGCTCTGCCAAGTTAATAAAAAACAATAAAAACTATCTTTGTAATCTAACAATGACCTACTCCATTTATCATCTCTGTCACTGTTCTTCTTTTTTCTGTGCGACCAGGCTGAACAGGAAGTGTGGTGGTACATGTATTAACTCGTGGGTTCCAGCTCATTCATGCAAAATATTCAAACCTTTTAAGGAAATACAACAGAAACCGGGCCTCAACCACAAAAACAGTGTTGTTCCTTAAACCGTAAGATTATTCACAAAAATCCTGGGCTATGATGGAATCGTCATCGCCGTCATCAGTTTTAACTTGATAACTCAAAAAGGATGTATGGAGTATTTTCAAATCTCATACCTCTGTAGACATTAGAGCGAGGAAGAACTGGTTTGATTTTGGAAAAGGTGATTTTTATATTTCTGACAATAGAAGGAGCTTTAACACTAAAAGTTAGTTGTTTTCAGACAGCACTTATTAGTAGGTCCAGTTTAGTCCAAATTTGTTACGAATGATTCAACTTTGGGAAATCTATCAATTTCTCCTCTGATAATTCCTATTTAACCCACCAGGGGGAGCTCTTTTACAAAATAAAAAACCCTATTCTTGACACAACTACCTAATCTGATTGTCCAAATATTTGCTGGATATGAATTGAATGGCGGAGATTTAATCTTGCATATATAATGTTTTATTTCTAATACTTCCTATTTTACTCACTAGGGGGAGCTTTTATTAATGTAAAAGCCTGTTTTTCAGGCCTAACTTCACATTTTCATTTGAGGTGTTCAATCAGAGGAATTCTTTCCACGATGCAGGGGATCGGGGATCGGGGTGGTTTTCATCGTAGGCCTATTTGTGTTTGGCATAATGAATGATTTGTTCCACTCTTTGTGAGTGACCGTGAACGCACCATATAGTCTTTGTATAGTTTCCATGCAAAGAGGAGTGCTGAGGAGGTGGATTGCCTTATATATATATATATATATATATATATATATATATATTTATATGTATATATATATATATTTATATATATTGTTGTGTCTGGGTTGTGTCTTTAATGCATCGGATCTTAATTATATTTGAGTCTTTAAGCTCTGCAGCCGGTGGAAATACATTTGGGGCGTCCAGAGTTGATGGCGTCTGGTAATGAGTTACTGTTCAATGAAACAGAAGCTTATTTGATTGCCCAGGAGGAATTCTTATTATGATTAGATTCTCAAGTAAAAAAAACTTTGGCTCACAGCTGAACGATTTTCTTCCATCACATGAATTTATCCAGCTCAGTCCAGCCTGTAGGATATCCAGGGTTTCGAGGCTTCGTGTTGTTTGTATATTGTTATTTATTTGGTAAAGCAGAAACAGAATTGATTGAAATAAATGACTTGATGAACAAGTTTTCTATTCAATAATGTTGCTGTTGTTCCTCTTATCATCATTAATCTAACGAGAGTCATTGGTGATGGCTAGTTCCATACATACATACATCCATTCATCCATCCATACATACATGCATCCATCATACATGCATCAATACATCAATACATACATCCATTCATGCATCCATACATACATGCATCCATCCATGCATCCATACATACATGCATCCATCCATGCATCCATCCATGCACGAATACATCCATCTATACACCCATACATCCATCCATACATGCATACATGCATCCATACAAACATACATCCATCCATACATACATACATACATCCATTCATCCATACATACATACATGCATCCATCCATACATCCATCCATATATACATGCATCCATACATACATACATCCATACATACATCCATACATACATACATACATACATACATCCATACATACATTCATGCATCCATACATACATGCATCCATCCATACATCCATCCATACATACATGCATCCATCCATACATCCATCCATACATCCATGCATCCATCCATACATCCATCCATACATACATGCATCCATACATTCATCCATACATACATACATGCATCCATCCATACATACATACATACATTCATGCATCCATACATCCATCCATACATCATACATGCATCCATCCATACATCCATCCATACATACATGCATCCATACATACATGCATCCATACATCAATACATACATCTATTCATCCATACATACATACATGCATCCATCCATGCACGAATACATCCATCTATACACCCATACATCCATCCATACATGCATCAATCCATCCATCCAACCATGCATACATCCATACATACATCCATATATGCATCCATCAATAAATACATCCATCCATCCATTCATCCATACATACATACATCCATGCATCCATCATACATGCATCCATCCATACATCCATCATACATGCATCCATCCATACATCCATCGATCCATACATGCATCCATACATCCATCAACACATCCATACATACATACATCCCTACATATATAAATACATACATACATACATACATACATACATACATACATACATACATACATACATACATTCATACATACATACATACATACATACATACATACATACATACATACATACATACATACATTCATACATACATACATACATACATACATACATACATACATACATACATACATACATACATACATACATACATTCATACATACATACATACATACATACATACATACATACATACATACATACATACATACATACATACATGCATATATTCAGAAATCAATCCATATCCATACATACATACATACATACATACATACATACATACATACATACATACATACATACATACATACATACATACATACATACATGCATATATTCAGAAATCAATCCATATCCATACATACATACATACATACATACATACATACATACATCTACCCATACATACATACATACATGCATGCATCCATTTTCTTCTGCTTATCAGGGGTCAGGTTGCAACGGCAGCAGGCTAAGATGGGCCATCCCAATATACCGCTCCCCAGCAACACTCTCCAGATCATCCTGGGGTATTACGAGGCGTTCCCAGGCCAGATGAGATATATAAACGCTCCAGAGAGATTTCATGTGCCTAGAAAATATCCAGAGGGGGGCATCTTGATCGGATGATGTAACCACCTATACTGGCTCCGTCTTTACTCCCCAGATGTCTGAGCTCGGCACCTAATCTTATCACCCAAAAGCTGTGGCACTAATCTTATCACCAAAGAAGTTGTGGCACTTTTGCCCGGAATAAGGAGACTGGCACATGTTCTGGAGCCAGACCTCTTTCCATGGGACTCAACCTGATGAAGCTTTATGGAGCCGGCCTCCTGTGGACTGACCACGCGCAAGTATGGGCGCTGGGGTCCGGTGCAAAGAAGGGCATGTAGGTTTGCCGACTCCTGGCATCATCAACTATTTTTCTTAGAAATTAGCGCCGTCTGCTCCTCTACTGGAAGGACTCCTGGAAAAAGATGGAATCCATGAAGCAAAACCACTGCTAACCGAGAGGAACATTGAAGCTGGTCTGAACATACTATGATGACCCTCAGAGATTTCAGAGAATGTTTCATGGACTGATAACTTAAAAGTTGGAAGAGAGGGGTCCCATTACGTTTGGTGTAAACCAAAGTTTGGAGGGCAGAAGAAAGTCTGGACCTGAACCTCACTGAGATGCACTGGGACCTGAACCTCACTGAGATGCACTGGGACCTGAACCTCACTGAGATGCACTGGGACCTGAACCTCACTGAGATGCACTGGGACCTGAACCTCACTGAGATGCACTGGGACCTGAACCTCACTGAGATGCTGCACTGGGACCTGAACCTCACTGAGATGCTGCACTGGGACCTGAAAAGAGCAGGTGATGCCTTCCAATGTAAAAAGCAGTTCTGCAAAGAGGTGTGGGCCAAAATTCCCTCTCAGTGACTAATAAACCTTCCTGATGTCTTCCGGTCAAATTTGACCCTTTGAAACAATTTCATCTGAGAAATATGTTGGAGGTTTGTTCATAATACTATCATAAATTATTCAAAGTTGTAGCAGCGGCAGTCATCCAGGTTTAACTGGTCACACTCTTGTGCTTTTTTCAGAAGAGGAACAAACACACAAACACACAGATACACACAGATACACACACACATATACACACAGACACATTCACATATATTTACACATATACACACACACGTACACGTATACACACATTCAGACACATACACACAGATACACACACACACATACACACACATGCACACACACTCACATACACACACACACCTACACAAAAACAAATACACGTACACACAGACATACACACAAATACACATATATTTACACACATACATACATACACACACACATATACACACAGACATGTACACACATGCACACATATACACACATGCACACACATATATACACACACACATACACACATATATACACACACACATACACACATATTCACACACATACACACAGATACACCCACACAAACATAAACACACAACAATACACCCGCACAAACATAAACACACAACAATACACCCGCACAAACATAAACACACAACAATACACCCGCACAAACATAAACACACAACAATACACCCGCACAAACATAAACACACAACAATACACCCGCACAAACATAAACACAACAATACACCCGCACAAACATAAACACACAACAATACACCCGCACAAACATAAACACACAACAATACACCCGCACAAACACACAGACGCATGCACACATATACAAACATACTCAAACAGAGACATACACACAAATACAAACACACACATACACAAACACAGACATACACACACATACACACACACACATGCACATACACACACATACACACACACATATATTCACACACATACAGGCGTAGACAGATATTCACACACATACATAAACACACAAAAACACATCCGTACAGACATGCACACACATGAGCACATATACACACATACACAAACAGAGACATACACACGCACACATGCACATACACACGTACACACACACATGCACATACACATGCACACATATACACACATACACACGCATACATGCACATACACACGTACACACACACATGCACATACACATGCACACATAAACACACATACACAAACAGAGACATACACACACACACATGCACATTCACATGCACACACATACACACATACACACACACATGCACATACACAAACCTTACACAAACCTATTCTGGCTATTGTCATAAAGTGTACAATCCTGTTCTGACCTAAAATAACTGATCATTTGAGATCATTCTATTGAATCACAAATATTAACATTTATGTAAACGAGGTCTTTTAAACATTAACTGGCTGAAATGGTGGTAGAATTTGGAGATAATAAACGTTACTTATACTTAAATGCATCAGTGTGGACCTGGAAGAGAAAAAGCGCGGAGGGCTGATGGGAGGAAAAAAGGAGGGACCGTTACCTCACAGCAAGAAGGTTCTGGGTTCAAGTCCCCCTGGGAACCTGGGGTCCGTGAGTATGGAGTTTGTCTGGGTTCCATCTGCGTACTTTGGCTTCCTCCCACTAACCCACATGGAACACAGGAGAACCATGCAGGATGTACACCACCTTGTCAGCTGGTATGGGCTCCAGCCCCCCTCGATCCTGGATAAAATGATAAAACCTGTGTTGACAGAGGTTGCCTTTGTTTTATGTTAAATATTGTTTGAATACAAACACAAATGAGAATGAGATGCATGTGAAAATAGAATAAACCAGTTGGGAGTAAAACGTTTCTCTCTGCACGGTTTACTTGTTGGTAAAAACTAAGCTGGGCTCATGTCTCATCGTCTCACCACACGGAGGTGTGACCATGCGTGACTCTTGAGATCTCACACAAATAGATCTGCCGATTGATTGGCAAGTTCCTCTTTGTTTCTGAGAATAAGAGGAAGACATTTTCTCTAGAGGAAGAAACTATTCTAGTCTTTCCTACTTGGAGAGACGCCAAACTCGCTGTGAAACTCTTTTCCTCATAGCAACAGCTGGAGGAAATAGAGGCGGTATTTAGTTTTAAGCCCCTTTGTGCAAGACGCAGCTTAATAATATATTCTACATGTATTTCCGATTGGATAAACGGTTCTGGGTTATGTGTCTTACAGGATTAACTATATGATAAACTCAACTGAATGTAGAGTGTGAGTTTTTAAGGACACATTGGCAGCAGCTGAAATGAGGAACTGTTCATTCTGTGTCTTGGCTTGTCATCGAGTTTCCTCAGATGAAGGAGTTGAAGACTATTGTTTGCAGAGGGTCGGGGGGTCAGCTGAAGGAATTTGACTTTAAGTTTTGTTTCTTGTGACTCCCAGCCACCAGACTGGGAGTTGACTGAGATCTGAGGAACGTTAAGTGCTGTGTGTCGGCTAAGCATCAGGAGTTTAAAGTTTTATTTGACTGCCAGAAAAACCGTCAGGAATGGAAGAGAGTCCGTGCAAGTCAATTCATTGTATAACCGAAAACATCGGGGATATTATGGAATTGCCATCGCCAGTTGTATATTTTCAAAACTAGGGGGGAGATATCTTAAAAACTGTCAGGCCAGAAGTTCCCTGAACTGTTCAATTTAGTCCAAATTTGATGCATATGAATCGATTCGAGGAGATTTCTCTTTCGTACATCATATATATATACATATTTTACTTTAAAAATGCTTATTTCATTCACCAGAGGGAGCTCTCTTTCTGAAAAAACACTCTTTTGCAGACATAACATTAAACTTAAATTGAGGAATTCGAGCAGTGGGGTTAACTTTAGGAGATAAAGCTCCCCCTAATGTCGAAAATGTACAACTGATGTTTCCCAAAACCAATTCATTTCTTCCTCAGACTAGAGTCGATGTGGGTATAAAATTTGGAAATGATCCCTGAATTACTTTTGAAGTTATCGCGTTAACAATTAATTAAATTAAGGTAATGATGTTTTTCCTTCCCTGTATGTATTTTTCATTTTGATTCTGAATGCATTAAAATACATACAATATTTGAATCTAGACCATTATAGTACATTTTCTGTATTTAAAACCTAGCGTGATCATTGTATGAGTAATCAGGGTAATATATATGATAAGTTCATATGTGTGATTTTGTATTTATCTATTTAAAACAGATGTGTGCGACCCCGTTTCTGTCAAAACCAACATCTGCAGCATTCACCGTTCACCAGCTGTCCTTCATGAGAAAACTCTTGTAGGTCCTAACCACTGCAGACCAGAACTGCCAAAGATGCTCTCATCCAGCTGTGTAGCCGATTTCCGTTTGAACCCTATCAGCCACTCAGATCCTCTCTGTCGATTTCTCCTACTTCCAACTTCAGGAAAAAAAGCTTGTTTCATCCGTAATCTATTCACCAAACTGACATGTGCCATTCTAACCAGATAATCCATGTCGCCCTGACTTCACCCGTCAGCGGTTATAATGTAATGGCTGATTGCTGTCCACATATAACAATAGCTGTGATTGATATGTTTTCTCAGCGCTGTTTTAGGTTCTGCTGCAAACCCAAACAAGCTCTGACAGACTGCAGCAACTCAACTTGCAGAATCTTGACATGCAAAATCCAGAATCCTGAAAGTGCGAGAAAACACCTGCAATACTTTGGAGGCTGCAGATTATGATGAAATCTCTGCGGGCAGAACCAGGAAACTTGAAGAACCTCCCAATCCTAGATGTTTCCTCGGCGTCTAATACAATCCCGCTACACTTTTTAACCAGTGAATACGTTTAAAGTTGATTTGTTGGAATGGATATCGGACTTTTTAACAAAAACACCTGCATCATCCAGATGTTCTCCCCGTTATTAATCTTCTCCAGGATGGAGAGGTGCATCATGGGAGGAGTCTGTGAATGCAGTGAGATTTGATCCAAATGTAAAGTGCGTTTTAAATTAAAAGTATTATTATTATTATTATTATTATTATTATTATTATTGTTCAAAGAGAATGGACATCCACTTCAGAAGAAAACTTCTGGTGGAGAAGGTTGACGGCTCAAAGTACTTGGAAACTTTCAAGAACCTCAGTCGTTACCAGGTCAAACCTGCAGAGGTTTTACTTCCTGGGCAGATTGAACTGGTTTAATGTGGATAAGACACAGCTGGTGTCATTTTACAAATCTTTTATTGAGTCCATTTTAACCTTTAGTTTGATCTCTCGGTATGGTAACCTTTTCAGCGCACAAACAAAAAGCGTCTGTCCGGTATCGTTAAAACAGCCAGTAAGACAAACTGAGCGTAAAACACATTCTATCGTAAACCATCTCCGACCCTCCACTCTTTGGGGACCCGGTCTTTCTCCCGTCTGGTGGGAGATGCAGGCTCCTCCCATAAAAAGCCAGAGGTGAAGAAGTTTTCCTGCATGTAAATTTCGCTCTAACCTCTCAGCAGCACTTTGTTTTTATTTTCTATTATCATTCAATTCTATTTCTTTTATTGTTATTATCGCTGCTGCCATTCGGGGTCTTTCAATGAACGGATGCATTTCTTTATCTTTTGGTTGCGGACGCTGGTCGAGTATTTCTGTCGGCTTTTACCACTTCTGAAAATCAAATTTCCCCTTGAGGAACAACAAAGGTTTGAACAGACCTGAACAGAAAGAGTTTATGACGGCCGCCGCGAAGATTTGGCTGACGGGAGGGATGCTACGGTGACGGGAGCAGATCATATTGAAGATGATTTTGTGTCTGTTTGATGAAGATTAAAGTCTATCTCGTTTTAACGTCGATACGTCAAGTCAGCTCACAGTCTGAAAAAAGAAAAGCTGACGGACGTTATTGAAAAATGTTCAGCTCGATTTTTTCCACAATGAAACCCGAGGGTTTTACCTGGAGGAGGTCAGGGACAACTGGAGGTGTTGGTCTTTATTAAGGCGGATGGTTGGTGTTGTTAGGCGGTGACATCACATCCTTCTAGCTTACGTTTTGTAACTCAGATCTGAGCTAAATTAGTACGAATTTTCGAAACAGGCTTTTAGAGGTTTTGTAAGAGGTGACACATCAACTGAAATGTGGATTAGTCCGGATTGTTTGGACTTCCCTCATTCTCCAGATTGGGTTATGCCTCTCCTGCTTTGAACAGAAGTGCTGTCAGTTGTCTCTGAGTAATCCTTAAGACCCCACTGTTTGCGTTGTCACCGGTTCACAATACTCCCTGACAGCAGGAGTATGTCCCAGAGAAGCCCACAATCCCTTGTGTAGTACAAGCTAAAATTGAATGTTATGTGTTTTTCACTTTTTTTAAAAGCCCCCACTGTTTGTCTATGTTAGATTCCATTGAGTCAATTCATACTGGATTAATGGAACCAACAGTTGAGAAATTATGAACCGAAAAACTTTTACGAGTACAATTCCATTGTACTTGTGTACGATGACAATAAAGAAATTCTATAGTATTCTAGAGGTAAAGCTCCATCTAGTGTTGGAAAAATGCTACTGATCTTTCCCAAAATCAAAGCAGTTCTTCCTCCTAAGTTCTATGTTAGAAAATAAATGTTAACCCTATCTTTGGGAAGTTATTCATCTGCTTCCGATCATTGTTTCAGAGATTGATGACCTGACATTTTCCTTCAGAATTCCCAGGTTGGGATCAGAATCCATTTCTTCCATGAATTACTGTAAGTGGTTTTGGCCCTCAAGCAGTAAAAAGACCCCAAGGACCCTCCACTGCTGCGTCCGAGCCTACAAAACAAGCGTAATATTCTTCTTGAGGAATGTTTTATAGTGTAAAACATGAGTGACACCTTCATGTTGAATCTTCTGGATCATATCGTCACAGTCAGTTATGTGGTTTCGTTTCAAGGGATGCAACCCTTTTTTTTTTACAACTCAGTGTACTACTGTATACTCAGAAGTTTGCATTTTTCACCGCTGACGTCTCCCCAGTGACAGTACTTGTAAACTTTGAATACTACAAATACTGTCTGAAGGAGGTCGATAAGACGCAGACGGATGTGTGGTAACGTCTCAGAACAAACAGGAAGCAGAAGTGACTTTGGACAGAATAGTCATGACTCATTTCTCCACTACTTCGAGTAAATGAACAAATTCTCCTTTTCTGCGTCTTCACAGTTTAAACCCCCGGAGAGCAGCTGAAGACACGTCAGCTCAGTCGCTCCCCTTGAAGGATGCTACTCCTCTGGGTGATGCTTTGGTGGGTGCTCTGTCCTCTGGCTCGTCCCTCTGAGCCGGACCGGTGTTCCGTCCAGCAGAAAAGCAGTCTACTCAGCGGTACGTCTCCACAGTGTTCTTCTGCTGCTGTTAGGAGGGTTTGGACAGTGAGTCCTGAATGACATAATGACTTAGAGAAATACAAGAGTGTCTGGAAACATGAATATTATAGATACTCGTAAAAAAAAACCAGAACAGTTTCTGCTTGAAGGAAGGAAGAAAAAATAAAATAGACCAAAAGAACCAAACTGATATGTAATGTTAATAATTTCTCTTTACTTAGGAACACACATTTATTGTATTTCTTAGTTTCTGTTCCACAACAGATTTATATCCCAAAAACTCTGACATATTATGGAATGGTCATGGTCGCTGCCGCCGTAGGTGCTTCATTTTCACGCAGTGACTCAAAAACTATCAAGTCGATTGCTTGAAAAAATTTAGCCACATATATCCAAGTGCAAGGAAGAACTGGTCCGATTTAGTCCAGATTTGGTTCATATGAATCAACTCGAGGATAGAAATCTGATACACATATGTTTATTATATATATTTGTATATGCATCATATTTCATATTATATTACCGTCGCCCCAACTTGTACAACTCGGGGAATTGGGGGCTTAACCCTTGCTGTTGGGGACCACAGCATAGGGTTAGTTGCTTTAATTAGACATTATTTATTCTTATATACATTATTTTTATACTTTAAAAAATGTACTACCCTAATTTAAATTTCATTTAAAAGTTGTTATTTTTCTCATATAAAAGTAAGTTAAACAAATCCAAAAAGTCCTGATACCCAAAAAGCCCCCAATTGTACAAGAAAACTCAAACAGCCAAACAGACAAACAACCTAACAGACACACAGACAAACAAACAAACAGACTGACAGACACAGACAAACAGACAATCAAACAGACAAACAAACAGACTAAAAGACTAACAAACAGACTAACAGACAAACAAACAAATAAACAGACAAACAAACAAACAGACAACCAGACAAACATACTAACAAACAAACAGACTAAAAGACTAACAAACAGACTAACAGACAAACAAACAAATAAACAGACAAACAAACAAACAGACAACCAGACAAACATACTAACAAACAAACAGACAAAAAGACTAACAGACTGACAGACAAACAAACAAACAAACAAACAAACAGACAAAAAGACTAACAGACTAACAGACAAACAGACAAACAGACTAACAGACAAACAGACAAAAAAACAAACAGACACACAGACAACCAGACTAACAAACAAACAGACAAACAGACAAACAAACAGACAAACAGACAAACACACAAACACATAAACACACAAACACACAAACATACTAACAAACAAACAGAAAACAAACAAACAGACTAACAGACAAACAAACAAACAGACAAACAGAAAAACAGACCAATGAACAGGAGTGAAAACATAATCTCCTTTGCGGAGGTAACTAGAAAAAGCTAAGCTGCAGAACTGTACCTTATGTTTAGGAAAGCTTCACGTAGTTTCCTCCATTAATGAGTGAGTGTTTGCCAGCATCTAAATCTATTCACAACTCCAACAAACTCTTAAAAACACACTCAAGTAGCCGGTCGTCTCCTACGTCTTCCACTTCAGCGTCTCTGTTCAGTCCACTGAGCCTCAAACTTCCCCCCCAAAGGAATATCAAAGGAGAGCCACGAGATACATTGTCTTCTTCTAACGTCACCAGAGGGGCTCCGTATAAATCCGACCAACTTTTGGAGATAAAACTCCCACTAGTATCGGAAATAAACAATTGGCCTTCCCCCAAATCACTCTCACACTCACTCCAGCTCTTCCTCGCACGAGGTCAATGTAGGAAGGTTCGGCGTCGATGACACTTCTATAATAGAAGACATTTTCAAGGATATAAATATATGTGGATTTCAATAAATGTATTTTGTGACATAGAATAATGAAACATATTCAACCAGAGGTTGTTTTCTATCAGTGGAGATGAAACACAAAGGAACATGAATCTATCAGCTGTGTGGGAATAACTCTGCCTCCTCCCTGCAGAGTCTCCCCTGCTGGAAAGTTTAAAGTGTTTTAACGACTACCAGTCCTTCGTCCACTGCTCGTGGCGGGAAGACGGGAACTCGACGCTGCAGCTGTGGTTCTCCAGCGACAGCGAAAGGTAAAACGAGACGTCGTCAAGATTCAGAGAGGGAGAACGGAACGAGCGATGTCTGAAACATCAGATATGTCAATCAATCAGTCATGGATCCGTGACCCGCATCTCTATGTCCGTGCCCCTGCAGGCAGCAGTGTTTGCCTCATGATGCTGCAGAAGAAGACGGCGGCAGGAGGGATCAGAACCGGACGGTCCAGTGTAGATACAAGACCCGAGTGTTCTCCATCGGCACCAAACACACCGCCTTCTTCGTCCAGGAGAAAACAGAACCCCTCTGCTCGTCTGTCTCACACCGGCCTTTGGATCTCCCTCAGCTCTGTTAGTTAGCGTGACACCCGCCAATCATAACTGTCACCTCCGTCACCTTCATCGCCTTCATCGCTGTTTCTTTTGTTGCACAGTGAGAGCGCGGGCCCCGCTCCTTCTGGCGGTGCAGGATGCAGGTGACGGAGGTCAGCGGCTCAGCTGGTCCAACCCCTACGCCTCCTCATCCTCTCTGAGCCGAAGCATCAGGTACCAGCTCAGCTACAGGACGGACATCCATGACGACTGGACGGTGAGCGACTAACCACCTGAACGCGACACGCTCGGCTACCAGCACCGTCTGCGCCTGACAAAAAGAATACACTGTAAAAACAGAAAACTTTCAATTTCTCAGGCTTGTGCATCATTTTAGTTTGAGATAAGACAAATTATATTTCATGTTAATAAGATTTTACCAGCTTTTTAAACCAAATTTTGCCTAATTTATGAACTTTTGTTTTTGTTATTTAATTGAGCTTTACTACCATCCAAACACGCACACCCGCGTTTTTATTTAACATTAATTTTAACATACTTTTTATTTATTATTAACTCGTACATTGATTACATTACATAATTTTGATGTGTAAAATGAATATCATCTCTGATTTTAGTTGTATTGTATCATTAATTTGTGTCATTATACCCTAATCCTTAAATATAATTATATACATTATAGAAAGTTTTAACTTTGCAGTAACTAAAACTATTTAAAAACGGCTTTATTACCTTTCTATTTAAAATGTTTTGAATGGAGTCGAGGAGATTTATCCAGTAGATATCATATCTACTCAGTAGGGGGAGCTTTCTTTTTTTGGAACTTGAAATGTCAGCTGCATATTTCCAACACTAGTGGGAGCTAATCACTAAAAGTTTACAGGCTATAATTTGTCAACAGTTGGGTGATTTAGTCCAAATTTGTTGCGTATTAATCACCTCAGGCAGATCTATTTTGAATATGTTGTGTTTTACTCTATTAGTTAATATTTTACTGACAAGGGGGATGTTCTTATGACAAAAAACACTTTTTTTTGACAAACGTTCACATTTAAAGTCAGTTGAATAAGTGGGATTGCTTGTGCAACGCAGGGGATTGGTGGCTATCTGGGGTAGACCCTTGCTGTCAAGAAGGACAGCACAGTCCTAGATGCAAGGACATTTTTTTAAAGTGTTGCACGGTGCCCATATGACATTATTGTTGAGACAAATGGACCCTATTAAATACAAATCAGAGGAAATGTTTGGTAATGCCTCGTTTTTAGCAGCTCTGAAAACTGACGACACAACTGGACAGGAGAGCCTAATGACTCTTGTGTTGTTGTAGCTTCTGAAAATAAACGGGCGTAACTAAAACCAGTTCATACGACTAGTGTTAAAAAGTCTGTTTATAGCCTGTACATGGGGGGGGGGGGGGGGGGGGGGGGGGGGGGGGGGTTGTCGTCTTGGATGGTATACTAACTCAGATCAAAGCTGAAATCTAATCCAAATGTTTGTTTTTACCCCAACGTGGGCCGGAGAGATCTCACACTGATCCCTCCTGATTCTCTCTGCAGACCGAAGACGTCACAAACACCAGCCTTACATTAGACCAGAGCCTGTTGCTTACAGGTCTGCGGAATGAGGCCAGGGTGAGGGC
Organism: Lophius americanus; assembly: GCA_037951165.1. Classification (NCBI taxonomy): domain Eukaryota; kingdom Metazoa; phylum Chordata; class Actinopteri; order Lophiiformes; family Lophiidae; genus Lophius; species Lophius americanus. Next base: position 1,805,302 of record JBBDHG010000138.1, read on the forward strand.
CCGGGTCAGCGTGGGTCAGTGGAGCCACTGGAGTCCGGTGTTGATGTGGGAAACGGAACAAGGTGATTAAAAGGAATCATTTAGTCACTATTTATATCCCTGAAAAGTCCTGGATATTAGGGAATCAAAATTGCCTTAGTATTAATGTGTTAACTCAAAGTACTTCATGCATCATTTCTTTCAAAGTCTATTCCCACATGGACCCTAGTGAGAAAGGGAAGTAAAATCTTTCCGACACAAGGGGACGTTCGTCCAAATTTGGTGAAAACCAATAAACACAAACATATCTATCGTTTATCCATCTATTTTACTCTAATAGTTCATATTTTACTCACTATGGGGGTCATTTTAAGAAAAACACTGTTTTATGAACATAACTTCCTAGAATTAGTTCAAATTTGGTGCATAAAACTTTTCGGGGATATACCCCTTGTTTTCAGTGATGACATCATAGGTCTAGTAAGTTTATGCAGCCCATGTACAGAATAGTGACTCATCCCCTGTATGAGCACAAATTAGCTTCTTCTTTCGCAGAAGGGTCTGTCCTCCTGAGACGGACTCGGCTCTTTATCTCCCTCCCTCACATTTCTAATCTTCTGCCTCTGTCCAGTCCGACTGCAGGCCATGAAACAGTGTGGAGCTCTGCAGCTGCTGCTACTAGCGCCATCTCGTTTTCTCCCTCTCTGACTCTAGGCACTCCCAGGTTGCATTGTGTTCTGGCTGGAGAGACGAAGGTGATCTGCAGCTGGGAGGTGAGCAGAGAGCAAGCTCATTTCATTACCCACCAGCTGTCCTGTAGATGCAACCGCACCGAAACGTGAGTCAGGGTGACGCTGACAGCACCACCTGGTTTACATTCATTGATCCAACCGTTTCGCTCATCCTCCTCCTCACCTATGAATCCCCGGATTTCAGGTTTGTGATATGTTGCACGAACCCAACGGTGACCTTTGAACTCAGCAAGAGGGTTCTGAAGTACAGCTGCTCACTGGAAGATGTCGATCCTGCACATCTGCAGCTGGAGCTGCAACCGACTCACACCGTCAAGGTTTTCAAGGCCAACCATCACAGTAAGCAGAAGAGAGACAGGGCTTTCATCACTGAGGGGGGAGGGAGGATGTTTCTGTGAGCAGAGAGTAGAGATAACTCATACTGCCAAGTTAAGAACACACAGCGGGGCAGTAAATCTGCAGGAAGCTGTGCTCACAAAGCAACTGTGGCGTGACTGAGGGATGCCACCTAGTGCTTGAATGGTGCTACTGCACCCCGTCACCTCAACAAAAGGCATAGATTTATTGTTTTTAAACAGTCGATGAGACAGATTCAGTCCAAAATTAAACAGAAAACTAAAGTATGGCACCAATACATACCTTTTATTTTCACTTTGCACATTTCTCACACAAATATCTGAACTTCCTTAGTAGATTACTTTTATTTTGCATTACTGCCAAATAGGGTTTCAATCTAAATGGGCATAAACAGACAGAGAAGAGGATCATATATATCATACCATACATGACAGAAGAGACAAGACGACTGTCCCTGGTGCCTTGCCAACGGGCAGCCTCTTAACTACCTCAGTGACCTTTGTCAGGAAAATTGGATGGACCTTCCCCCGAGTCTTCTAACTCTGGCTCCACTATAGAGGTTGGGGGCTTCAAGAGTACCTCAAAGTATTTTTTCCATCACCAGACGATATCCTCAGTACAGATCAGCAGTTCTCGCTTCCTGAGTCGTCGGACGGTTCACCAGAACTTCTTTGGGGCCGATCATAAGTCATTTTCCATGGCCTCCCCAAACTCCTTCCACAACTGTGTCTCTGATTCCGCAACTGCCAACATGTCTGCTGATTAAAGATCCCTATCCCTAAAAGGATTCCTAAAGATCCCTATCTCTTAAACCAATATTATATATATTGAATATCAAGGTTCAATGAGTTGACGCTCAGTCAAGTTTGGGAAAAACATCGACATACGAGAACATGTCTTTCAGATCAGGATTTTAATGTAAAGTCTTTAACTTTCATGGTGACTTTGGTTCAGGAGTTAAGAGCAGTTGGACACTTATCAGTGGTTCGATAACCACTAATTCCCTGACTGCCACTGTAATGTCACTGCTGAAGTGTCTTTGAGTAGGACACTTACTCCCTCACTGGGGCTTCCCACTAGTACAGGAATGCAGAGAACCAATTTCATAGAGCGATGTACTATGTATGATTAAGTGTAGACATAACTTACATAGTTTCACTGAAGTAATTCACTTCTACTTATACACTAACAGTAGTTCTACTTGAGTAAAGAATATCTGATCATAGCTTATGGCGTTGTGCAAACCCATCTATTGTTGCCCAGTTCGTCCAGATCCTCCGCAGCGGGTGAAGGTGAGGGAGAAAGGCAGAAACTGGATCGTAGAATGGACCGGTCCCAGCACAGCTTCCAAACTACGACTGTATTATCAGCTCTGCTACTACAGGACACAAGAAAAGGTGAGAAACATTCAGCAGGCTGTTTAACGAGGGCTGAAATATTATCTGTACGCCCCAGAAACACACAGGTACGCCTCAGAAACACAGGTTTACTTCAGAAACACACAGGTATGCCCCAGAAACACACAGGTACAACCCAGAAACACACAAGTACGACTTAAAACACACAGGTATTCTTTAGAAACACACACGTACACCGTAGAAACACACTGTTATTCTTTAGAAGAACACAGGTACAACCCAGAAACACACAGGTACAACCCAGAAACACACAGGTACAACCCAGAAACACACTGGTATTCTTTAGAAACACACAGGTACGCCTGAGAGACACACAGGTATTCATTATAAACACACAGGTACAACCCAGAAACACACAAGTACACCCCAGAAACACACAGGTACAACCCAGAAACACACTGGTATTCTTTAGAAACACACAGGTACGCCTGAGAGACACACAGGTATTCATTATAAACACACAGGTACAACCCAGAAACACACAAGTACACGCCAGAAACACACTGGTATTCTTTAGAAACACACAGGTACGCCTGAGAGACACACAGGTATTCATTATAAACACACTGGTACAACCCAGAAACACACAAGTACACCCCAGAAACACACAGGTACAACCCAGAAACACACAAGTACACCCCAGAAACACACTGGTACGCCTCAGAGACACACAGGTATTCTTTAGAAACTCACATGTACACCCTAGAAACACACAGGTATTCTTTAGAAATACACGGGTACGCCTCAGAGACACACAGGTACAACTCTTAAACACACAGGTACAACCCAGAAACACACAAGTACACGCCAGAAACACACAGGTACGCCTCAGAAGCACACTGGTATTCTTTAGAAACCCACAGTTATGCCTCAGAGACACACAGGTATACTTTAGAAGCACACAGCTACGCCCCAGAAACACACAAGTACACCCCAGAAACACACAGGTACAACCCAGAAACACACAAGTACACCCCAGAAACACACAGGTACGCCTCAGAGACACACAGGTATTCTTTAGAAACTCACATGTACACCCTAGAAACACACAGGTATTCTTTAGAAATACACGGGTACGCCTCAGAGACACACAGGTACAACTCTTAAACACACAGGTACAACCCAGAAACACACAAGTACACGCCAGAAACACACAGGTACGCCTCAGAAGCACACTGGTATTCTTTAGAAACCCACAGTTATGCCTCAGAGACACACAGGTATACTTTAGAAGCACACAGCTACGCCCCAGAAATACACAGGTACAACCCAGAAACACACTGGTACGACTCAAAACACACAGGTACGCCTCAGAGACACACAGGTATTCTTTAGAAACACACAGGTACGCCTCTGAAAATCCCACTAGCCAACTCTTAGGGGTTAAATGCTTTTATTTTTCAGAGGTGCTCCATCTTGGACCTTGGTGAAGGATCCATGTCCCTGATGATTCTGGAAGATTCTCTGGTGCCGACCCAAAACTACCAGGTCAAGGTCAGGTCTCTGGTCGCCCCAGCGGAAGATTCCATCTACAGGGGAATCCCATCAGAATGGACTGATCCAGTGGACTGGACTTCACATGAGGGTATGTTACAGAAGCAGGACACACACACACACACACACACATTGTTCAAAATATTAATCTTGAAGCATCTTAAGACTGACCATCACAATATTATGTTTCCGTCATCCTCTCCCTTTCTTTCCTGGACTATCTTGCCGTCCTTCGCCCTTCCTCTCGCCCTCCCTCCCCCTCTTCCTTGCACTGCCTCACCCTTTTCCTCTCTCTCTCAGTCCCTCGCCCCCCCCCCTCTCTCTATCACCCTGACTCGCTCTCTCTGTCTCTCTCCCTCTTTCTCTCAACCCAACTGGTCATGGCAGTAGGCCGCCCACTTGAGTCTTGGATCTGCTCAAGGTTTCTGCCCATTCAAAGGCAGTTTGCTCTCGCCACTGTCTCCATGTTCTTGCTCATACAGGCATTTGTTGAGTCTGTCGAATAATGAATAAAGAGTTCGGTTTGGACCTGCTCTTTTTTGAAAGCACCTTGAGACAACATTTGTTGTGAGTTGGCATTATATAAATAAAATTGATTTTATTTGTTTTGCATCATCTCCTGACAGCCAGCTGGTCCCTGAACAACCTGATCTATGTCTTCATTGCTCTGTTTGTGACGACGGTATTCATCGCGCTCTACTGCAGCATTCCAGCCTGTCAGAGGTACGTCATTCATTTTGACAGGATTTGTGCTGTCCTAAAAATGGTGTTGTGCATTTAATTAAAGACATGTTTCCTTCAGCATCACTACAGGATGCGGAAGGACAACATACTATATATCGGTCAATACATCTAAAAATGTATATTTTACGTAGACAGTTAAAGAAATAACAGACATATTTTTTTTTGGTTTGGATTATTCCATTTTGATGAAATTCTCTATATTTTGAAACATAGGAAGATAAATCTGTGGACGGACTCGGTTCCTTCTCCACGCAAAAGCAAAATGCTGCTGGAGATCAAGGTGAGAGTGTTGCTGCTGCATGAAGAACTGGTTTGTGTATATTTGCGTTATCATTTTGTCACGTGTCAATATGTATTTCTACAATCCAGTCCACCAACAGCTGGGCCCTCGTGCAGACCGAGAACCCGTCCATGTGCAGGGTGCAGCACTTCTCCAGGACATCCACTGGGTAACACGCTCAACACCCTCCACACATATGTTGGCTCTTCTGAAGCAGGGATGTATTCATCACAGATGATTTTGTTATCTGGCACCAACACCCTGCGCTCCGTGTCGTCCTGCAGGTCCCGTGCTCCACTGTGGCCAAACAAGGAAAGTGAAAAAAACAGTTTGGACCAGGGCGATGGCTGTTTGGGGTGTGATAACCAGACATCTCGAGCAAAGGAGGCGAGCAGCTGTGACACGTCCTCCATGAGCTTCAGCGGGCCGTACATCCTCTGTCAGGTCCGTTTCTATCAGTCGCGTTCCGACTGTTACGGCCGACGACGGAGCAGCAAGCTTTAGCCTGAGAAAACACATTCAAATTAAAAAAACATTGAATCATCAACTTCATAAATTTGACAACACATGCACAGAGAACGCATTGTACAAAAGCCACAAAACAACAGAAGCGTTTCCAGGCGACAATTAAAAGAGATGCACATTGGGACACACATTTTACTGCTTTATTTAAAGAATAAAACAGATATAATACACAAACAATGAGAATGAGATGAGATGAGATGAGATGAGATGAGATGAGATGAGATATGATGAGAAATGAGATGAGATGACCATCTGATGGCTCCAAAGACAACTGACACATTTAAAAAAGGACATAAAACTTAAAACTTTCCTTTTTAGCAGAACCTATAACTTTAATTAACGTTGCTGCTTTTAGGTCAGGTTTTTATATAGTTATTATTTAATTTTTTATTGATACTTTTATCTGCTTTTACTTTGTAGCACTTTGAGATTTGATCCAAATGTAAAGTGCATTATAAATTAAATGTATTATTATTATTATAAACAAGTATACAGGTTTCATTTTTTTTTCACCTGCGGGATAGGTTTTGCTTACATTATGGTTTGTGATGTCATGTGGCTTTGAATAAAACCTTGATCAACATCTTGAAAAAAAGTAATAAACGTAATACCCAAAAACGCTAATCTACAATCGCATATATCGACTTTTACGCTTTCACCACGGCAACTTGTAATCACCTGTTGTTACATAGGAACGTCAGTTATAAAGTTTTGATTGAAGTGTTTATCAATAATGGAAAGTTTCATCTTCAGTCAGTTGCTGCAGCACTGCACAAGAAAATAACAGTAAACCGTAATAAACAATTGTATTTATCCAATATTTTCTTTCCCAAAAATAACGCACACCAGCAGACAAAAACAATAGAATAAAACACTGGGATCTTTTTTTATTTTTATTTGGTCGAGTTGCTGGTAGATTTTCCATCTATTTGAACATATTTAACATCTTTCATCTTGCTGGGATTATTTTTATATTACATGTTATTCTTCGTTTAGGTTGAAATTATTCATGATGTGAGGAGGGTTTGCATCTACTAAAGTAACATGACTGGAGTAGAATGTTCAGATATTCATGTCAAAATGTAGGAAGTAAAAGTGAAAAATTTGTTAGAAAAATCCAAGCAAAGTACTTAACTGTACTTAAATACAGTTCAAGTATTTGTACTTCCACCCTCTGATCAACAATATGGCTTCTGTCTGCCAGGTACCGGAGTCAAAGTTCCCCACAGGAGACATCAAGGGTGAACATCACAAAGACAGAAAAACCCTGTCACATGACTCTAAGCTGAGTCTCTCCGTGTACGGGACGGATTATGTTTATCTGCCCACTGAAAAGTTCTCCAGATCCACTCAGTACCTCATGGCTCAAAGCGATACCGACACAAACACTCCCGACAGCATGGAGCAGACCCAATGCCCTGATGGCAACGCAGACGTCCAGCAGGGCGTCGGAGATCCCAGCAGCGGCCATCAGCCTCAAGATGACGGGTCAGGAACCTTAAGTTTCTGGCCCCAGGGCGGGACCACAGGGGCTTCTGGATACTGCCAACTTCCCAGAGCCCACAGCGGAGCCGAGAATTAGTCTGCAGGGACATTTGAAGGTGGAGGGACCAGGATGTCTCAGCAATGATCATCATTATTCAGCTTTTTAAGCCTCCTACGTGTAATTATGTAATAATTTGTACAGATCAACAGCTTTGGTTTTACGTTTAATTGGATTTATCATCAGGCTTGTTGACCAACAGAGGGCAGTGCTGAGCTGAGACTGTAAATATTCTGCAAGGAAATAAGTCATGGACTAAATGTTATTTACTTTCAATACGTTTTCCCAAGCAAAGCACTTTAGACAGAATTGAACCACATATTCTAAGGGACTGTGTTGAAACTCGGTTCTGTTTATTACCGTGGTTCTTCTCCCAGCTGAGGTCAGCAGCAGATTTATGTTGAGGACCATGTCCTCTGTGGTCACGCATGCATGTTTGCACACAGGTGTGTGAGTTCAGACCATGTTGTGATGTTGGAGCCTGAATGTTTACAGTATAATATATCTAGATGCTGTTGTTGCATCGTGTAGCGTTTACTGTCAGGCACCATCATCTGTATGTTTGTAACTTTCATTTCAGCTGTTTATAATCGTAACTTGATATCTGATATTGAGTCCTCTTTTTAAAATGTTGTTTTCCTTTTATTTCTGTTGTTATTATTATTATTCATTCATGCATTCATTCATTATCTACCGCTTAGCCTGTTCAGGGTCATGGGGGGCTGGGGCCTATCCCAGCTAACATTGTTTTTAGCGATGATAGCTAAAACATAGAGTTTTGTCATCATTTTAAGGTATTTATTTTTATGTGGTTTTGTAAGAGAGATAACAGAGATGACCAGAACATGGTTATAGGCACAAAATATATTTTTGGTATTTCTGAAACATATTATACAGAAAGTTGAATTTTTTTTATCACGGTCAATTAAAAAAAATGAAAATTAGACTTAATTGTTTCATGTTGATTTCATTTCAATCTATGAAGGAGCTGGAAACAATCCCTGATGTTTGGAAAACTTTTAATTCATATTTTATGTATGAATTGTACCTAGAATTTAAAACAAGTATTATCATTGGTGGAAGTTTAATATCAATCTGCTAAAAAATAAACTTTTTTTTTTTTTCAGAAAAACAAGAGCTCCATCTGGGAGACCTGAAATGTACTTGAAAATGAGTCTAAGAATTGGAATTCATTTATTTTTTGCAATTTTTATTAAAAACAGTTCATAACCTCAGTTACCAGAATAGGAAAAACTAACTAGAAATAATATCATCTGCTACTAGTCTACAAGTCTTATTCATGACAGTTTTCTGTCTTTTTAAAACTGTAGACATTCAGACATTTAGACTTTAAATCCGTAATAGTGTTCAAATCAATAGATGTAGGCTAGTTTTCGGTCTTGTTGAATTGTTTTTTTGTAATACTATCAGGTCTTTTTATTGTTTTTTTCACCACAGTTATATAACAGGTTATCTCTTTAATGGTAACTAAAACTGATGGCTAATCCTAGCCATAAATTTGAAAAAGAAAAGAAAAGAAAGATTTTGAAAATCATTTGTTTTTGTGCTGTCAATGCCTGTGGCACTGAATAAATAATAATTGATGAATATATTTATATATTCAACAATATCCCCGACTTATCAGACATATTATTGAATCGTCATCATGGCAGATCCTTGATGTCAACATCATAACTCAAAAACTATTTCATGGACAAACTTTTGACCCACATAGATCTTAGTGCAAGGAAGAACTGGAGAGATTATGTGACAGGTCTTCAGGCCATAATTTCTCAACTGTTGGTCCAATTTTGTCCAAATTTGGTACATATGAATCCACTTGAACAGATCTATTTTCTTTACATATGTTTTACTCCATTAGTTCATATTTTACTCACTAGGGGGAGCATTGTTTTGAAAAAAATTTGACATAACTTCAATATCATAACATTTAAGTTGAGGAGTTAAATTAGGGGTATTTCTCTTTTTTTTATTATTCATATTTATATTTTTGGGGAAATGCCCTTGGTAACAGGGAGGACAGCATAAGCCTACTTTATCATTCAGTCATTTATTTTTCTACTTATTCATTCATTCGATGGGGCCTGAATAGCAGTCTGACTAACTTAAAGCACTGGTGATGACCCTTTTGTTTTTGGTGAAATTATGCTGCCGAGTGGTCTTCAATGCGTAACTCTGTCAATAAAGTAAAGGACTTCTTTATTTTTGGTGCAGAGCGCTAAGCATGATGAGAATTTGTAGATCTGTAGATACTGCAATGGCTGTTTTCACAGATCTCATGCTTTTCCTTGACTTAATCATCGTAATAGCTTGAGTTTTATTAGAGCTCTCCCTTCTTTCTGATGAATTATAATGACTTTGATAGAAAAGTCCAGATGAATATCAGAGTGCCTGCAGAGATAGCTATGTAGAGCTTCTTTATTTATCTCTTTCACATGTGTAGAAACACTCCCCCACACATATACATGGTGTTTTTAATGTTTTATTGGGACTCAGTTGCTGATCATACACACACACATACTTGTTTTTATGTTTTATGGGGACACAGGCTCTGATCATATTAATAGACATGATGGCTTTTATGTTTTAAGGGGACTCAGTTTCTGGTTGTTTACACATACATTCTAGTTTTTATGTTTTATGTGGACTCTGGTATCTGCTCATACACGCACATACACAATTACACACTAATTTACAGCTCTGTTTTTCTGCACATCTGTCTGGCCTGACGGGCTGTACTCAGTATCCAGGCTGTGTCAGTTTGTGCATTCAGGTGTGAGGCTGCAGTACTGCATTACCGAAACACATATCATTTGCAAAGTGTATTATGCATAAGTCTCCCTGCTTTCTGCGGATAGAAAATACTGGAATTCCAGGCATGCTGATATCGACTTCCTGTGTTTTCATCCCATCGCTATAGTACAACTTCCTGTCTGACGAGGTCGTGGAGCAGTTTGGTCCACGCTGGCTGAGTCATGGTGCCCTCTAATACGCTAACACACACACATCTATCTGGCTACAGTAGTGTAAGGTGAGGGAAAGATGATTTTATGTGTTTTCCCACTGAAACAGACTAATTCCTCGCTGAGTGTTTTGTTCCTTGGAGGAGGGGGCGAAATGTTTGACTGAGTAACTGAGAGAGATTTATATTGATCTGTCCATCGGTAAAACGAAGAACAGGCTGATGGACAGGTGAGAGGAAATTTGTGAATGCACAGAATGTCCCTGTCTTTTGTCGTACATAACAACAGGAAAATAAAAGTGCTGGAAGGTGTAGGGAGTGTGTGGCGCTAGACGGATGCTTGTGTAACCTCCTGTTCAAAGGCTTCCCGTTTCCTCACCACCGTACATCAGGACATTCAGGACAGGACACAACACCCTTCTGTCAACGTTGTGTCTTTTATGGCAATCTAAACCAGTGGATCCCTCACTTTTTTCTAGGGACCTACATTTTTAAAATGACCAACCGTTGTGACCCAAATCACTTTAGACCTCATCTATAAATTGCAAGACTAAGCATTTGTGCATAAAGAACATTCCTGGCTATTTGTCCTGCCGTCCGCATCGTCTGATTATGCTGAACAGGTAAAGCAACTGTATGCTTGTTGAAAATATAAACTGTGCTTATGTTAAATGTTTATATATATATATATATATATACATGACCAAATAAGGTAATTTAGGCGGGATGTAGTATCTTATTGCTTTTACCTCTTATTATCTAAATACAAACGTTTTGAAATAGGCTATTATATAATGGGAAAAAGCATTTAGATAAAGTAAACCCCCACGTCTTGAGAGGTCACACTTATGGGGGGGACACTAGCTCTACTGCCATCGCCGAAAGCAAGGGTATAACCCCGAAAAGCCCCCAATCCCATGCATTTCACAAGCAATTCCGCTGATTGAACGCCACAAATTAACTGTGAAGTTAGAAAAAACTAAATAATAAACTAATAACTATAACTAATACAATATTTTCCATTAAAAGAAAAAAGCTCCCCCAGTGAGAAAAATATTAACTGTGGAAGAAGCAATGATGATTCAATAATATCCCCGACTTTTCAGGAATATATTTAAGTGTATTTTGGGGTAAATAACAGACAAGTATTCCCTCACCATCAATATAAGAAACAGAATATAGACCACACGGGACCCAATGTTGTAATTACCTAAGCAATATTCGGTCTAATATTCTGATATTTAGGACTGTGTTCCAGTCAGGTGAATCAGTTGTACACGTCAAAAAACATTTTGTATAATTTACAGTACAATACCAGCAGCTTTGGTCGCCAGAAAAAATAAAGTGAGCATGTGCAAGATATTAGGCAAACTACCATTAAAGAATAAAATAATAAAATAAAATAAAATAAAAACAGATCTACTTTAAACTGGTTTACTGTACAAGGATATTGCATAAAATCACAGTAAATTACAATAAATCTGATTTTTTTGAAACCACGAAATCATAGTATTCACAATTATAAAATGTTATTTATTATTATTATTTATTATTATATTATTACGTTGAATTTTTTTTTTAGTTGTTGAATTTGAGCAAAAATGTATGTTTTCACAGTAAAATTCTGTTTTCCACAAATTTTAACCATAAAAAATAAAGTTACTGTATCTCCTAACATTTCAAAATTTACCATCTCTTTACTTTGCCATTTGGAAGTTAATTATCGTAATTTGTACTGACGATTTCTACAATGTATTATTTACATTTAAATAAACATTTTTTAAAAATACTTTTGTTTTAAAGGTAAAACAAATTCAGAATTTACTGTTATTTCATGTTATTCACTTTAAAAAAGTTTATAGTAGATCTGTTTTTGTTTATCTTAAAGTAATGCCTTGCCCATGGTCACTGTATTTTTATAGTAAAAATTCCCGCAACCACCACTGCTAATATTATGGTACCCTAAATTACACAGATTTTTATTCTTTTTTACATTGTAGCATTCACTGTCTCCCAACTAACCTCTGAGAAGGGCGCCATCAGCCTGGCCTCCATGTTGCCATGTTGCTGTGATTGGCTGAACTCCATGTTTGATGGAGCAAGAAAAACTCCCTCATGTGGCTGAAAAGTTAACTGCAGCTATGAATCTAGTATAATAGTTAAATAGAAATAAGAACTATTCCATTTGGGAATCTAAATTAAATTTCGCACAACTCAACAGTGGGTTTTTAGGGACCACTGATGTAGAAAACCATAGAGTAAAGTATGTCTATATTTTATTGACATTAATGTGATTGCTTTCTCATTGATGTTTGTGGTCAGCATCTAAGAGATGCTCCCCGCCCTCTATGAAATGTTCCCCGGACCTGTGTAAAATGTTCCCCGGCCCTCTAAGAGATGTTCCCCACGTCTAATTGGGCAGAGAAGAGCTTAAACAGAGTTTTAATGATGAAACAATGAAGCCGCTGCTCTTCAGCATGGATGAACATTCCCAGAGGTCCGTGTCTTCTAGAGCCTGGCTAACACAAACAAACTTCCCTCCATCATATCAGAGGGCATTACTTCTATTCATTCTCTAGAGCAGAGGTTCTCGAATCTTATCATTTTTGCAGCTTGAGATCAATGCAATTAAAAAGAAAGTTTTTGGGTGGAACATTTTCAAAATCATGAAAACTAAAAAATTCACTTTGTAAAAAAAAAAAAGCATATGATATCATCGGTATATTGGAAAAGAAATGTATTTATTAAAGTTTTTTTCCCCTAACAATACATTTGAAAACAGAACCATAACATTTTTAAAACTCGTATGAAATTTTGAAAGTCCATTTGTATTTAATTACATTCAGCACATTATGTATGAGGTTTGAAATATTCACTTTCTTGTAAAGATATATATCTAATCAAATGTCCATTTCAAATGTGAAGTTTAAATGCTGAATCCAAATTGAAATGTTATATCTAAATTAAAATGTGAAATATAAATGTAAAATATGAATTGACATGTTTAAATGTTAAAGCGAAAGGTTTAACACCAAGCATTAAAAACATTTAGTAAAAATGATTCATTCATATTGCAGCTCAGTACAGTTTTATGGTACATATAGTTATATCAACTTATATGTGGATTATATTTAACATTTAGATTTAATATTTAGATTCCGATTCAGCTCAAACATCCAGAATTTTTTTTATTTTAAATTCTTAAATAAAAAAATAAAAAATAAAGAAGAAGAAGAAGAAGAAGAAAAAATCTTAAATAAGCATGACTTGGCTCTATGAGTTCTGTGAGATTCAGGAAGTTGTTTCACTCTAATTAACAAAGTTGTTAAATGCCTCAAAGTGAAAAAATGATGGTTGACTGGTGGTCTGTAGTCAGGCGGGTCTTTGTTAATTTGATTTCAGGTTCTACTCATGATGGGTCAGTACGCTGTTCCAGTGGTTTCATGCTGCCGTGTTTTGAGACCCAACAAGCCATATCGTCCTTTAAAACCCAGCAGTGGCTCTGAACCATCTCTTGTCCTCAGTCACAGTCTCTGGTCGCTCGGAGACCCGCCCACACTGTCATGGTGGCTGACCGCCGTGTCCGTCCGAATGAGTGTGAGCACGCCAGTCAACGGGCCGGCATGAGTTTCTCCCCTTGTTTGAAGTCCATGGGGGGTTGGGAACCCTCATCCCACCTTCCTGCTGAATTTGGAGCTGGTTTGCGGTTTAGAAGTAGAACATGTGTGTGAGATTGACAGCAGGGCAACAGGAGGTAACGCAGGATTTACACTTTGAGCTGAAGGAGCCACATAGCGGGGGTGAAAGGGTGACGCTTTCTGCGGGACTGTCAAACTTTCTGATTGTTCTGTCACTTCAAGACAAAGTGCACGACTCCTCAAGGCCGAAATATGTGTGTAGGTACGCCCCATTTTCTCTAAAAATGATTTAAAACCGAGGTTATTGGCACTTTTTACGACTAAAGTCCATTCCTCTTGTGATTTGGTTTAGTTGGGGGGGCAGATGACTTCTTTATGTGATAACTAGCAGTCATAATTTTACAACCGGCTGCTGAGTTGGGGCCTTTTGCAGCCAACAGAGGAGTTCAGCTAAAGTACATCAGTCCCCACCTTTTATTCTCTCTCTCTCTCTCTCTCTCTTTCTCTCTCTCTCTCTCTCTCTCCATATTGTACAGTGCTGAACTTAACTTAAAACTTTAAGGGAGTAAATGTGACGTCTGTGAAGATGCAGCGTGTCAGCACATCACGCCAAATAGACAGGATAAAGTCACGGTGAGTTCATAGTGAGTTCATCCTGGCATAAAAATGTCAGCTTTATTTCCATAACTTTATCATCCAAGAGTTTCTTGTGAAAAGATCAGGAGGAACTATTCATATCGTCCTCGCCGCCGCGGATCCTTCATGTTAACGTGATAAATCGAAAGGTATGGATCGTTTTATAATTTTTTTCCCACATAGACTTTAATATGAGGAAGAACTGTATTGATATTGGGAAAGGTCAGTTGTATATTTCCGACACTTGGGGGAGCTTTATCTCCAAAAGTTTTTAGCCCATAATTCCTCAACCGTTGTTCTGATTTAGTCCATATTTGGTGCATATCAATCAACTCAAAGATATTTATCTGGTCTTTATCATATTTTACCCAAATAGTTCCTATTTTACTCACTAGGGGGAGCTTTCTGAACGAAAAGAAGGAAGAGTTCTATCGCGGAGATTGCGCTACAATGCATGGTTAGGGGGCTTTTCAGGGATATACCCTTTGCTGTCGAGGACGACAGTGTAGGTTTAGTTGTCTCCAGTCTCAAACTCTAACATAAACTGTCATCTAAACTCCGCAGGGACTCATTTGTGGTCCCTTGAAGATGAATCCTAATACCTGTGGTGATCACTGTTTGATCTTTGTTTTGACAACTGTGATAGGAATCAAAGTAGTTACAGGTTCCGGGGGATGAATTGTAATATCTTTGATGATCCCCTCGGTCTTTCATCGTGCCCCCTGATCATCTCTGAGATATTTATTCTTCCCACTGCTTTGTTTATCACTACAGACTGATGAAAGGAATGGGATTCCCATCAAGGCGCTGTGTACTTATTAGGACTAGAGCCTTCATCCTAATTTAGCTCCAAGCACCGCTGAGCCTGCTGCTAAGCGTGACTGTATACTCTCAACCCATCATTTCCTCCCAAGACAAAGAGAAAAGTATGGAAAAACAAATCATTTGCATATTTTTTTACTTCGGTTCATTTAATAATCCTACCTTAAACAGTTTCGATTTACCATAAAATGATAAACCATTACGTCAAGCGTGTTTTTAAACCGTGAAAAAAATACCAGGCTTGAAATGAAATTTGAAATTTGTATTTCACGTAAAATAGTCCATTTTAATTAGATCCGCTCAACCGTTTTTGGTAAAAGCCTATTTTTAGACTTTGTTTGGTTCTATCAAGTTACATAATCTTGTTAAGTAGGTCGTCACATGCTTTAATATGCCAAAAAAAAATCATCCTTTCGAATAGGACTTCCTCAATAGCCATTGCTAATGCCTCCTACTGTGGTGTCTTCCAGGGCTTTATCCTTGGCCCCTTATTCTTTATCATAAACACACTTACACGTCATGGGCCACACATTGTTCGATAAGAAATAGAAACTCAAAATGTTTTCACAGGCATTAATAGGAATCCTTTTTCGTTGTTGTACAAAATAGCTCAGGCATAGCGATTATGTCGTATGCCTTATAGATACTATAACACATACAATGTTGGACTACCTCGTTTGTGGGAGTCAGTGTCACAAACTTACAGTGCCAACTACTGGCCTGGGACAGATACTGCAGGAAGTTCAACTGTTGATGTTTTAAAACTCAAAGAAAAATACGTTTCCGTTGTCATGTAAACAGGGACTAAAGGTCGCACTGAATCGGGACACATTTAGGGAGTCAGGATTTTTTATTTTTAAACTCTTATCACCCCTCTATAAATCACAGCCTGAGGATTATCCAATGGGGTCGAAGCCCGTTGTTTTGTGACGGTCTGTTGTGTTTTCTTACCCACACATAATCTCTTCCTCTAATGGTCCATATTTTACTCACTGTGGCGAGCTTTTTATGAAAAACACTGTTTTTTGGAGGTCACTACATATTTAATTTGAGGAGTTCAATCAGGGGGTTTATTTGTACAGTGCAGGGGATTGGGGGCTTTCCTGGGATATATCTTTGCGCTGAACGTTGAACATCACATCGCAAATAATTTGATCCTCCAGAGGCAAATTCTTGCATATATTGGACGATTGATCGTAAGGAATAAAAACACAAAACCGAGGAGAATGAAGAATGTTAGCTTCTTACACCAATGAGAAAACAGCATTAGTTATAACAAACAAACATTCAGTTGTTTCATATCTTTTACTATAAAACAGACAATGTCATTAACAGTTGTAGGCCTAAAGTGGCATGGAGAAAATACAAGCTTTTTTTCAATAACTTAAGATGATTATGGATTATTGGACATCAGTGTATCTGCATGTTATTGCATAATAGAAAAAAAATGACATTTTAAAACTTGGGCTTTTTCCAGTCCTTTTGGATTATTGATTTGCTGGTTTTGACTCTGTAGTTCTTTAGGCATCTGTCCTAAACAAGGTGTTGCAGTAATGAAACAAATACAGTGGAGGCCGCTTTAAAAAATACGTTTTCTCTCCCCTCTTGGAGTTTAAAAGGAATGGGATTGTTTCAGTGGAAGAAAAAACCTCTTTAACAAAGACAATACGAGACAGAGAGGTGGTTGTACATGAGAATTTAGAGGCATGACACAAGTGTAGGTTTGGCCCAGACACACACTACACACACAAATAAACATTCAAAACAGACACACACACACTCATAGTAGTTTAACACTGCATGAACCCGGAGGGTCACAAGTTTTGAAAACTCTCTTTTGGAGATTTAACAACCCAGCCTTTGTTGTTCTATCTCCGCCACTATCTCATCTGGTTTGCAGTATTTGTTCATAAAGTTAATCCACAGTAAAGGCAGAGATAAATAAATAAGGAGTATAGCATATTGTCATGCCATATTTGTCATGCCATCAGTTAGTACTTAGATAGCACCTCTTTTTTTTTTCTTCACACCTGTGATGAGAGTTTGAAAACCCACTTATGGGAAATTTTATGTTTTATGGTATTGTCCCGATCATTTCTGCATCATTCAAGTGTTTTGAGTTTCACATAATTAAATATGGTTAAAGTGAGACTGGCAGAGCTAATAAATGATATCAGGCCTCATGAGAAGAATCGACACAGCCTCATCCTGTCCGTCCTTCCAACCCCTCTGGATTCTGCATTATTACGCATTTTGTCCTTTTCTGCAAATGTCATTACTCATCATTTCCCCAAGTATGGAGTCCCCAACCTCCTGGATGGACTGTTGTCATGCCGATAATGACCCCTCAGTATGTGACTCCTATCACACATGGATATGCTGCTCATTTACAAATCATCACTTGCAGAAGTCTGTTGATTTAACATCTCTAAGATTATCCATAGGAATCTTCAAAGTCCCACGAGCGTCAATATTTATGTCCATTTTTACACCAAATGAACTCTTTCCTCCAGTCCCATTGTGTCCCTCAGGACCAACCTTCGTCATTCAACCCTCACACAGACTGGCACAGTTTCTCTCCGATATCAGAAGGTTTCTAGAAAAGGTTTGGGATTCCACAGTCCTACAGTGATGCAGTTTGGGTCTGCCCTTGCAGACAGTTCGTCAGTCTTCTGATGCCACTTTAAAGGTCCGTCATTCACTTATATTCCATTTTCTTGGGGCCGTCCTCGTGCTCCATACAGGTGTCGTTACAGGTTCATTAGTACGGTTACAGAGGAGATCTCACAGGACGAGCAGGTTACTGACATGGGAATAAATACTTAGACTAAGAGAGTCGCTCTGCTTCCCCTCTGGATCCCCACCAAGATCACTTTCAGTCCCTGAACAGGGGGGGGGGGGGGGGGGGGGGGAAGGAGGACATACTTTAAAATCCATGATCAATAAGTAGAAATATTGAATTCACTCATTTGAAAAATAAAATTTTTTGTTGTCTTATTATTATTATTATTATTATATTATCATGGAGTCGTCATCTTCATGTTAACGCGATAACTCAAAAAACACTTTCATGGATCATTTCAAAATTTTATAGCCACATAGAACTTAGTGGGAGGAAGAACTGGATGGATTTTGGAAAGGCCGGTTTTATATTTCTAACAGTAGGGGGAGCCTTATCTGAAAAAGGTTTGGGGCCATAATTTCTCAACCATCGGTCCGATTTAGTCAATATTTGGTGCATATGAACCGTGTTGAGGAGATCTATCAAATAACCGTCACATTTTACTCACTAGGGGGAGCTTTCTTTTTTTTTCAAAAAAAGCACTATTTTCCAGACATCACTCAAAAAAATATTTAATTTATCATTTTCAAATTTTTACCTTAATGGACCTTGAAATGGATTGATCTTTGGAAAAGTCGGTTGTATACTTCCAATTTCTCAACCGTTAGGCCCATTTAGTCAAAATGTGGTGCATATGAACCGAGTTGAGGGCATTCATATTTACTTATTAGCGGAAACTTCTTCTACACAAAAAAAAGACTGTTTTTCGGAAACAACATCTTAATCGTTAGTCCAATGTTGTCCATATTTTGTGCATATGAATCAACTCAAAGATATCTATCTTGTATATATATTATATTTTACTGTAATAGTTTATATTTTACTTACTGGTGAAGCTTTATTACTATATTATATTTTTATTCGGCCGTAACTTCCTAATTGTTGGTCGGATTTATTCCAGAACACTGTTTTTCGGACATAACTTCACATTTAATTTGAGGAGATCCAATAAGGGGGATTGCTTCTGCAATGTGCAGGGGATTGGGGACTTTTCTGGGATATACCCTAGCTGGCAGTGGCGGCAGAGGCCTAGTTCCTTTTTAAAAATATTCTCTGAGCTCACCTGGGTATGTTTGAGTTCTACATTAGCATTGCTCTCATAGCTGCCTTGCTGATGCGTTTGCGGTTCTTCCTCATCTTCTTCTTTGGACGGGCCGGCGGTCTGGGGCCTGCTGGAGCTGACGGTTGCTGCGTGGTAGTTGAAAGTGTCGTCACTGTCGGAAAAAGATCAACAGCTTTCATATTTTTCATCCGTAGTCCATATCTCTGTATGAATTAACCCCAAAAATTTCCAATCATGTTTTTTACCTGGTTTTTGTGTCGTTATCGTTTGCAGATGATGGTGATGTATTCCATGAAGGTGATGCTCTCTGCCATTCCCCTTCTGTCTGTCCTCGTCTCGGTTCATCTGCTGCTGTCTCAGTATCTCCTTCTCCTGGTCCAGCCTCTTGTGAAGAAGTAAAAGCTCTTTTCTCTCCTGCTCCAGTTTTTCCTCTTCAGTCTGTAACAACCTCGCCTCCTCGGGAGTCTCATTGTCTCTCCGTCTCGTCTGATCTCGAGGCTCTGGGTTTGGCTCTTTGGTCGGTCGGAACCTGCTCCTAACTCGCTCGCTGGTCGCCTCACTCGGAGGGAACCTGGCTTGGGGACTCTGAGTTACAGTGTGAAAGAAATCCCTCCTGTGGTTGTTTGAAAATCTGGATTTGTCTTCTTGCCATACTGGACTCTTGGGTTGTGTATCTCCGTCCCTGCTGGTGTTTACCTCCTTACTTTTCCTTTCTGTCTGATTTAGCAGAAACCCATCACCACCTTCTACCAACTTCTCGTTTACCACATCACCAATATGATCCACTGAAGAATCAGTCTTGTTGTCAATTTGGATCCCACCATCTTTCCTCTCCACGTTTCCCAGATTCTCAGTTTTGTCTTTAGTCCCGAGGATCCTGGTGGAGTTATGTGTCCAGTGTGGATCGAAAAGAATAGCATCCTCAGGGCGGGATACGTCCTGCCCAGGCAGGCTGTACCCTTCTCCAGTGTCTGTGAAGGTGTCTCCTCTAGGATTCCAGTGATGCTCCAGGAGATCCTCCAGGTGGGTCCTCTGGTTCTGCTTTAGCTCGTCCAGCTGATGGAGTTCACTCTTTGACTGCGCCTTGACCTTTGAGAAAGAGATTCAACAAAATTCAGCTAATTCTTATATATTTACCATTGTTTATTATTAGTAAATGAGTGGTGGTCGTATATTGGGTCAGAGAGAGAGTGTTTGTGTGTAAGCGTGTGCGTACTGGCGTGTGTGTGCGGCGCTGTTTGTCAGACAGACTTGTTTTAGTATCTCTTGGTAATCATGAATCATCTCCTGTTCTGTTACTATATGGGGTGCCTCAAGGTTCACTTCTTGAATCCATCCACTTTTCCTTGTCCGTGCTTCCCCTTCACCAGATGACGAGCTGATTCGGTTCCATCGCCTAACATTGTTACGTAGATGACACCCATGTATGCATGTCCATATCAACTCCGACAAGCCTTTCATCCTCGACCCAGAAAATCTTACATTCCTAAGAATATGGATCCACCTTTTCCTCTAGTAGAGCCATATCCAAGAAACCTCCGTCTACAGCACTGAGGTCACCCTCAGGTCATCAGCTCCTGCTCTCTCTACCACTAACCAAACTCCAAAGGTGACGGGTCGTCTTACTTACTTAATTTATGGGATGACCTCCAGGCTTCCATTAGATCGGCTGAGTCTGATGACGAGTATACGAGAAAACTCCTAAAACTGTTACACCGACTTATAAACTCTAACACTGACTTATAATCTGACTTATAATCAGTATGAGAGTTTAAGATTTATAATCTAATGGGGGTATGCTATTATGATATTTATTGCTGCTGCCTCACAGCGAGAAGGTACCGGGTTCTCGCGTGTCTGCGTGGGTTCTCTTCGGTAGTCCGGTTTCCCCCCCGAAGTCCAAAAACATGCAACCAAGGAGAACTGGTGACTCTCGATTGTCCATAGGAGTGAATGTGAGCGTTAACGGTTGTCTGTCTCTATGTGTCGGTCCTATGATGAACTGGCACCTCGTCCAGGTTGTACCCCACCTCTCGCCCAGTGCCTGCTGGGATAGGCTCCAGCCCCCACTACCCTGAACAGGATAAGCGGTTCCATAAAATGAATGAATCAATTCCTTCTTTACTCTTTCTTGATCCCTTTGCACCCTCTGTGGTTCTGTGGAACCACTCTGTGGAAACTTGCTATCGCTACATTTAACTTTAACATTAGCTGCTTTGAGAGACGGAAACCTCCACAAAGGATCATTGATTACTCCGTCTGCACCACCTTCATCGAACATTTAGACATCGGGGATGGATTCATCAAGTATTAATGACGGCGAGAATTTTAAAGATGGGATTCCTCAAACAGATTTGATTTAACGAGGAACTGCAGTACACAGGGGACATATTGACAAGAACTAGAGATTTGAGAGCATTCATTCATTCATTCATTCATTCATTCATTCATTCATTCATTCATTCATCAGCAGGCGTGAACCCTGTGAACCCTACCTGCTCATGTCCGTGTCTTAGGCTGAGGGTCTGGTTTCGATGCTGCTGGCTGTGCTGCCTGCGAGGGGATTTCTTCCTGGGCACAGTGGGACGTGGGGCCGGCTGACAGCGGCACTCCACATGGTCCAGCACTGACACCACTGCTTTAGCGTAGATGGGACTTTTGTTGATGTATTCGATCTTCATGACCTGGAGAATGTGAGATGAAGGTGTGGGTCAGAAGATAAGGATATAAATACTGTACATGTGTCTGAAGGTGACTTTATATTGTTGTTTACCTGCAGGTATCTGGTGTGGGTGACAACCGGGACACACTGCAGGCTCTTGGTGTTACAGCAGCCAGAGCAGCGCTGCACCTCCACACACGGCGGCCATAACAGGAAGTTGGCGTTACTCCGGTCCAACATCGCCCTGGTCACCTCCACCACTTCTGTACGAACTTTACACAGAGCCTGCTGAGCTGGTTGGGCGTCTGAGGGGCGAGACATGATGACAGGTGTGAGCATAGTGGATAATCAAAGAATGGAGACATATGTCACAGATAAGTTTATAACTCTTCATAGTCTCTATTGATATCCCTTATGTCGCCGCAGATCCTTCGTGTTATTGCGATAACTCATAAAAACTATTTATTGGATCATTTTCAATTCTTTCTTTGCCATGTAGACCTTAGTGAGGGGAAGAACTGGCTTAATTCTGCAAAAGGTCAGTGACATAATTCTCACACCAGGGGGAGCTACATCTCCAAAAGTTTTTGGACAATCATTTCTCAACCTTTGGTCAAATTTAGTCCAAATGTGTTGCATATGAATCGAGTCGAGGTTATTCATGTTGTTCATATCATAGTTTATTCTGATTTTTAACATTTTACTCACTAGGGGGAGTTTTTTTTATTTTTACAAAAAAAACACTGTTTTTTCGGACATTACTTCCTAACTGTCGATCCGATTTAGTCCAAATTTGATGCATATGAATCAAGACGAGGAGATCTATCTTGACTATATTACATTTTACTTCCTACGGGGAGCTTTTTTTTTAAAAAACATTTGAAAAACGCTTCTTCTTTTCAGACATAACTTCACATTACATTTGAGGAGATCCATCTAGGAGATTGCTTGTAAAGCACCGGTTGGGTTTTTCTCCGACTTTCTGTCAGGGACGACAGCACAGTCCTATTTTTTATCATAATGTTATATATATCCAGTCGAGGTTGTTTCTACGTCTCTAGTTGAAGCCAGGAAGCTCTCGGAAGCCGGTTCTGTGATCCATCCATGAGTGAGTGTGTGCACCGGTGATCTAACCTGTGACAGCATCAGGATTATTCATTATTATTCCACTTCTGGGAAAAAACAGCCCCTTCCTTTTCTGTATGTGTTTGTTGAACAGCGAAATACCAAAATGAAATGGGATTCATCCTGTCAGAAATCAGAACCTGTAGTTACTCAGAAATGAGAGTCTGGAGAGCATTTGGCAAATTCTCCTGCTTTAACAGTGGCTCACCTGGCAGGTTTTGCAGGTGTGTTTAAGGGGTGGTGCAGAAAGACATAATTGTTCTTGAAGTCCAATTTACCATTTTACACAACAGTGGTTATGTCTTCTGCTGCCAGCCTACAATTATCCTGTAATGGCACTGCAGACTGGAGCTACCTCCTGCAGAGCGTGCAGACAGTCTATAAAGTGGAAGGCAGCAGATATGCAGTCACTTCTGCCGCTGAGGGTTTACTAATGATTGCATTGATCTGCAACTCGCTGAAAAGCCGCTCTGCTCGATGAATCAGACCGTTCTCTTTAGATCAGAGTAGAGTCACTGTTTTCTCCTCTGACCTCCAGCAAAGTCACCGAACTCTTGAAAAAAACTGATTTTTAACAATTCAAACACCTGTTTTATCTTGATTGCAAAAAACAAAATAGATTTTTGGATTTCATGGAAGTCATACTTGTTGCATTAATCAGCACAGTAGGAGAGAATGAGCAGCTCTCCATTCTGATGAAGAGGCACGTTTACATTCATTACGGGAAAATATTCGTAAATTTAAATATAATAAGCTGCATGAGGGTAACAGCTGAGATATATCTTTCATAATGTTCATTAAATTCACAGTTTGGGCACAACAAGAAAAAACAAACACATGACAGAAATATGGAAGGAGGCCGTGTCCTAGCTCACCGAGGCTTCTGGGTAGTCTATGGCCTCCATTGGCTGCAGATGTCCAGTCCACCTCGTCTGCAACAAAACAACAGATCACAGTGTGTTACTTTCTTTTTAGCATGTGAAGTTCTGTTTTTGTATTCTGAGGCCTTCTAAGGCCGCTCTCGGCGCGTGGGTGTAGAAATGAAGAAGATAGGACAGCAGGGTGGAGTTCTTAGCAGATCTCAGCGTGCACATGCAGCAAAACAGACTTAGAACGACGCTCCAGTCTGTGTGTGTGTGTGTGTGTGTGTGTGTGTGTGTGTGTGTGTGTGTGTGTGTGCGTGTGTGCGTGTGTGTTCCTTGTTTCTATATTTGTTTGTTTAACTTGATTGTATTACTGTGGATGTTTGCTGGTCACAATTAGGGTAGAAAAGTAGCCGGTTATCGTCGCCATGAAAGGTTTCAGCTCATATTTGCTTTGCTAAACAAATATTTGTTTTGGTATTTTATTATTATCTCTTGATTAAAGTTTTTTTTTTACATACTGTAAAAGTCAGCATTTATTAAAAACATCTTAGCATAGTCGGATAATCGTCTGCGTGTCACTAGACTGCATTTACTGAGCTCCTTGTTGCGGCTTTTAGGGTTTGTTCTCCCCGGCTTCTCTGTGGGGAGAAATAATAATCTTGTTTAAATTGAAACAGAAACTCATCACAAAGATGCATAACAGCATTTTATCTTTAATCTAACTGAAAGTCAGAAAATGTGCAAATGATGCAGCAGCAACATGCAATCCTTATCCTCTATATTAGGTAGAAATATCTATATTTTTCAAAAAAGTAAGCCTAAATATATATGTCTATATATATATTTATATTTATATATGTTTCCAAATCCCCTGCGTTGAACAAGAAACCTCTTGATTGAAATGCTCAAATTAAACGCAAAGTTATATCCAAAAAAAATTCTGTTTTTCATGAAAAAACAATTCCTCTAGTGAGTTAAATATCGCCTATCAGAGTAATAGAATATAAAAAGATAGATTTCCTTGAGTAGTTTTGGTTAAAAAGCTTCAACTAATGAATTAAATATGAAGTAATAGGGTAAAATACAATAATTAAAGGATGGATCTCCTCAAGTTCATCTGTATGCACCAAATTTGGACTAAACTTCATCAACGGTTGAGAAATTATGACCCCGAAACTTTATGGAGATAAACCGACTTTTTCCTAAATCAATCCAGTTCTTCCTCACAGTAATAGTTTAGGAAAGACCTGCAGTGACGATTTCTGAGATATAATAAATACTAACCTCCGTCCTTCTTTGTGCGTTTTCTGCTATAACGTAAATGTAAACCGCCGTACATCAAAGGGGGTGTGTCATGAAAGTATTGTTGGTATATTTTGACCACTTCCTGTCTTAATATTTTCACACAATATTGTCTAAATCTGAGCTTTGCAGCTGGTAGAATTAAGGTTATTATAACTGGATGTTTGGTTTGGACCTAAAATGGATTCGAATCATGTCAGTTTCATTTAACGACCAAGTAAAATAAGGATATCTCGACCTGAATATTCAGTGACATAAGAGATCCAAAGGTTTGGCCTGTGGTTTGATCCGGCCTGATGCCTCAGCAGAAAATCAGAAGATGCTGGTCTTTACCTACGGAGTCAGTGAGCAGCAGCAGCTGAAGGTCCTCCACGGAGGAGATGTGGCTGTTTCTAACCAGCTCCACCAGAGCTGCAGGCAGAGGGTCCCCCTGAAATATATGTAAATGTACATATAGATGAGTATATGAGATCAAACAGTCAGATTACACTTAGAGCAGGAGTTTGAGAGGGGGGGGGGGGGGGGGGGGCAGAGAATTGTTAAGACCTTTTTCCCAGCTATTTTCCCACCATTCATCCGTCCTGCTTGAAGCCTTACAAACAATACCTCTGAGGAAGTGTGATGACGCTGCAGCATGTCTGCAAAAAACATTTCACTCTGCATATCTTCTCCGATTGTAGGAAAAGAATTCATCCATATCATTATAACCACCCACCAAAACACCTTCAAATGCTTCTTTTTAAAACGATTATACGGTCTGATCTTTAAAAAAAAAAGCCTTTAGATGTATTGTATTAAAAATATTTTCATACTTTCAGCAATATTCAGCCATTTTTACGTGAAAACTTCCCATTATAACCTACGGACACCGTTGTTCAAAATTCCACTTTGTCAGATATTTTCAATGATTCACCACGTGCTTTTACTTTCCGACAGAAACTCTACTCGAACTTTAAAATGTTCACAAATCCCCGAGCCTCCTCGTGAGGAGTCAACCTTCATCCTAGAATTGAACGTTTTGACTCAGTCAGAGGTTAACCTTCAGCACACTTCCAGATATTGTCAGGTTTTACAGTGGATGACCTCACTGATAGGGCGGAGACGAGCTGGAAAAAATGCTCTCAACCAATTGTCTTCGTCCCACAATGGTCACTCCTCAGACACGTAGGAATATTCCTGCTGACAGTATTCTTGTTAATACGGAAGCAAGTTGGCTTAAAAACCAGGAGCACCAGGAGGAGAAGCAGAGTGTTTTCAATAGATGGTGTTGATAGTTTCATGAGGAAGACCAAATATTTCCATCCCATCAGAACAAAAACCCGGCAGAAGCTCTACATTGTGTGGTATTGAGGACTGAGTGTGGGTTTAACCCCCCTAATCACTAATGGGTGAGACAGCGAGGGAGGGCGGGGGGTATTAACCACAGCAGACACACAATGGTCACTAAGAGCGGGGTGAATGACTATTGGCGTTGTGTCTTCTCATCTGCTAACATTTAGGGGTCAAAGGAGTCAGGAAGGAGTCAGGAAGTGGGGGGAAGGAGTGACATGGAGAGGAGGAGTGAAGGGAGGTGCATCTAGAGAAGGAGGGATGAAGGAATAAAAGAGAGATAACAGCTGAATTAAAGACGGGCTAAGACGGACAAAGATCAGACGCGGGTGGAGACGCTTGCTTTGTCAGCTCACGGTGAGATGGAACCAATGAAGGTGACCGCAAAGAACGCCGTGGCCGGTGCTCCGACTCCGATCCCACTCGTGTCCGATCATTAATACGCATCGGCTTCACGCCGTGTTTGAAAGTGTGTGAGAGATTGCGTTCAGGTTGTGGAGAATATAATGAATCCCTGCGGGGGAGGCAGGTTTTTAGTCGGAGGAAGCAGCCGTCCACGCATGAACATGTGTTCCCATCCTGCCGTACTTTACGCCATTGTTGGTGGGATTTTCAGAAAGTCGGACATTACAGCAGGGAAATGCCTGCTGGATTACGCCTACATCTCCGATGCCCCAGAGGAGCCATCACCACCATTTCTCCCCTTCGCTACCGGAGCATATCTGCCTGCTTAGCTAATTGTTTCTGATGTTAATTATAGGATGTCTGCCTTTGTCCACAGTGGCACCGGCTGTCATGACAATTTGTGTGCCAGGAAACACTAAATAAACACTTGGTTTCTGATAAACTAAGCAGACGTAAACAGATTCAAAACGCCTCTGAAGATCATCGGGATAAGATATCGTTAGTGATAACAAGGGTGTATCCCCGAAAAGTAAAAGTAATCCCCCTGAGTACGCCTCAAATTAAATGTGAAGTTATGTACACAGTACTTTTGGTTAAAAAGCTTCAACTAGTGAGTTAAATATGAACCATTTGGACTCAATCTGGCCAATGGTAAAGAAGTGTGCTCTGTGAAAAAAAACTCCCCCTAGTGAGTTAAATATGAACTATTAGTGTAAAATGCGATAATTAAAAGATGGATCTCCTCAAGTTCCTCAAGACCAACGTTTATGGAGTCATGGCCGAAAAAAGGTGTTTCTCTTAATGAGCTCCCCCTGGTGGGTAAAATAAGATGTATTATAGTAAAACACAAGGTATACAGGATAGATCTCAATGAGTCGATTCTTATGCAACAAATTTGGACTAAGTCGGACAAACGGTCGAGAAATAATGGCTTGAAAAGTTTTGGAGGTAAAGCTCCCCCTGGTGTCAGAAATGTGCAACCGATCTTACCCCAAATCAATCCAGTTCTTCCTCACACTAAGGTGTATGTGGGTATAAAATTTGAAAATGATCCACGCAAAAGTTTTTGAGTTATGCCCAGAACACGGTGTTTTTCGTAAAAAAAAGAAAAAGAAAAGAAAAAGAAAAAAAAGAAGCTGTGAAGTTTGAAAAACAAGAATAATAGAATAATAATAATAATAATAATACAAAAAAGATCTCCTCAATTCGATTCTTAAGCACCAAATCTGCAGTAAGTCGTTCTATGTGGGTATAAATTTGAAAACGGTCATCTGGGTTATCGCGTTAACTACTAGGATCTACGGCGGACGCGGCGGCGGTCACCATTATTCCCTTATATCCCAACTTTTTGGGGATATAATAAGGCGGCTGTTGGAGGTGACTTGTATTCTGGTCTGCTGGAGTATAAACAGAAGCGTCTCATTCTGTTTGACTGTTAATCCCGGCAACACGTGGACTTCTGAAGTCACAGAAGAGAACATAAGAACACGAGCTGAACCCTCAGACCTTCTGACAGAACCCAGCACACATCACCTGAAACAAGCCCCCGTCAGCAGGAGGGCCTATCGGACATTGAGGAATGCCAGGTACGGGCCGCAGCCAGCAGAGGAGGGGCGCTAACGTCTAATCGTACATAATTAGAGGGTCGGGTTTGCTGCCGGCACAACAGCAGCCGCCGCCGCCGCCGCCAACGCTGCTGCCGCCGCCGCCGCACACATGTGAGGCTTCACATGTCGTTAATGAAAGCAGGCCAACACGTGCGCCGGGCTGGAATCAGTGAATGAACAGAACTTTAATTAAACCCTTTGTCCTGATGTTCCTCTGAGTTAGAACGCCGCTGGATGCTTGGAGGGAAAAAGATCATGTTCAGTCAGCGATCCAGAAGAAGTCTGGTTTTCTCTCTGGTGGTCTCTGAACGCAAGCGCTCATAAAGTCTGAATTATCAGCCCCCCTGGGGAACGCATGTGCCTTAAACACATCCTCATGATGCTCCTTTTATGAGCCTTAAACCTTGTCCAGGGGCTCCATCGCTCCAGCGAGGATCAGGCACACCGGGGGAATTCCTGCCTGCCTACATCAAACCCACGCCGGCTGTCTCCCTCTCAAACCCTCGCCTTGACAAATTGGACTTTTCTTTCACATGTGGTGCCTTCAGGTGCCATAAAATGTAACGATGGGTGGGTGATAGGACTTTAAAGTCCTCCATCAGAACTGTGTTTAACCCTAAAGTTGTCTTTAGGTGGAGTCAGCCTGCGGATGGAGGACTAGATGGGTGCACTTAACAATATAAAAAGATAGAGGGGGTTAATGTTAGTTTTACATTTATTTATTCACTCTTTAATAATTCCCAACACGATCAGAAGCCCCTCGGTCCTGTGGGTTCAACACACCTCTGCATCTGGCTGGATCAAAAATAAAAGCTAAACTCACACCAGGGATGTTCTCTCTGTGCCGACATGTTTAAATCTTCACTTCCTACTGGTTAATTGTGTGTTTTGACCCCATTTAGTTTTAAGACCTGTTTGGATCAGAAGCACAGATCACACCTGAGGCAGGAAAACAGATAACTTCAATATGGAGCTACTGCTCTGTGGTTCATTTTAGCAAAGGAGGACTAGATTTTTCTGAAAGGAACATAATGTTGGACATAGATGAGACTTATTCGACCTCCTAAAGACATTTGGTTAAATCTGGAGCAGATTTTGAGTCTATTTCTGATTAAAAAATGTAACTGGAGCATGTTTATGCTAGAGAGTAAAGGGGCCAAGGATGGAGCCCTGGGGGACACCACAGGTCAAAGGGGAGGCCAAGGCGGAGGCATTAACCATGGCTTTGAGGAAGAACTATTCAATAAGTAGGATTTTTGTCATATTAAAGCATGTGAGGACTTCATAATTAGAATTATGTAACTTGAAACAACCAAAAAAAGTCTCACAAGGGTCGAATAGTTTTCTAAAAACATGCTTTAACAAAAGGTTTCGGGGGTTTCACGGCATAAAGAAGAAGAATGGATTGTGAGGTCATGCGGGGGAGGTCGTGCTGAAAATATAGATACCAAACAATGGCATGCTCAACGTATGAACGCTTCAGACTTCAAAGGGTGAAAGAAAATCTGGAGGGAAAAAAAACGGGCCCCGCCCCTTTATCCAGATAAAAATTGAATGAAGTCTATCCTGACCCAAGACCGACCGGCCAACCGAGTCCGTTCAGCTGCTTTTACGTAACCCCGATGTCAAACCAACGAACAGACATAGGTGAAGACAACCGCAAATTAAAAAGCATTTTGTTTCATTTTTTTGTTTCGTTTTTACGCAAAACCTTCATCAAGGCGGCAGATTTCCATTGTGATGCTGCGTGACTAAGATTTCACACCGCCAACAAACATCCTGTGTCAGCTGACCTCCCATAAAATGTTTCACTCTGTCTGCCAAAGCTAAAAAAAAAAAAAAAGCATCATTGTCTCTGGTGGTCTGCCATATCATTAAAACCACCTACAGATGGAGTGGGAATGACATTATCTTGTTTCAGTGGGACCTTGTCTTGAGTGGGTTGTATTCTGCAGCTAGTGGACTTTTTTCCTGATTTGTTGGAAGCAGAAAAAGATCCAAGTGACTTTGTTGAAGGTGAATTGGCCTCGGGGTTCCAGGGGATCATTGTCTGATTCAACTTTTCAAAAAAGGAAATGCTGGCTCTTATGGGAGGGGGTCAGGTTATAATGTTATGGCTGGTGGGTTTATTGGACACGTGACTTCGGCAGCATGCCTTCATTTAGGATGATGCTTCTCTTTCTTTTCCTCTCAACATCTGGAGCCTCATCCATGAATGCATCTCCCAACCCACGTGGACCCACCGAGCTTAATGATGGCAGCCTGTTTCCTGCTCATCAGCCACAGAGGATGACCTCTGCGTGATTCTGCCCGTGGGCATCCAGTCGGTCGGCCAGCTAATGACAGGAATAACAGTTATTTTTCTGTAAGGACTGCCTCTCTTATCTCACGAGCTGCAGTGAGGAAGAGGCGAAATGAAGCAGGTGCGCCAATTCAAGACGTGTGAAGATCTCATGGATTTTGATCATCACCAGGCAGAATATAAACTTTTAGCAAATGCATTATTTTTGATGCTATTCTCAGTTGCAACTCTCCTATGCGAGGGTATTTTTTGATTTTAAGACTTCTGAATTAACTATTTTCTAGCGGAGGCATCAAAGTTACTTAAACTGGCGCAAACTCACCTCGGCTGCGCCAAAACGCGGACACGCCGCCAGCAGCGCGAGCAGCAGCTGTACCCACGAGCTCATCTTGCTGCCCAGCCTCGAGCCTCTTCGACGGACCGGGCATTTATGGAAGCGCGAGAGTCCCCCCTCTGCTCAGCACTGCGCGCGTGGGGACACCGGGTTGCCCTGCGGAGCTGCGCGCGCCTGGAGGGTCCGATCCTGTCCGTGCTCGGTAGGGCACCCAATTTTCAAATTCCACTTTTAGAGAAAATAAATAAATGAATAAATAACGTCCCTGAAGGCTGAGTAGAAATGACAAATTCCGAGTTTTAATTCTTTAAAGTGACGATCAGTCCTCTCCGCTCCAAAGTGCATTTAATTAATAAAAACATTCGAGGTCATTTCCAGTCAAACTTCTTCCAGAGCTCTCAGTGGGCCAAAACCACAAAAGTGTAAATTCTCCCGTGGATACTAATAAAAATCACATCCACCGGACGTCTGTCCTCTTTAACCGTGATGGTTCGTTGACCGGTCTTCGGGCTTGAACGTCGGAAATAACGTCGCAGGTAGTTTTTGAGCTCCTCTCCTTCCAAGGAGTCTTATCACTGAGTAAAGCTGCGCGTGTCGGTGCTGGAGCTGTCTGATTACACTGCTGCTGCTGGTGCTGCTGCTGCTGGTGGAGGAGGAGGAGGAGGAGGAGGAGGAGGTGGAGGAGGAGAGGAGGGGGGGGATCTACTGTGGGCTCACGTCTCTCCCGCCCCCTGCCTGAAGAACGGATGATAATCTGCAGACAAAAAGAGACATTAGTCCTGCAGAGAGTCTCAGCACAAACTAAAGGATTCTTGCAGAGATCAGAGCAGGAGCTGCGCTACAAAATAAACCTCTGTGACTTTTACTTTCTTCTTTTTTTAAATTGACATTGACAGTATTTCCACATGAATAAAATATAAAATTAAAAATTAAAAAAAGAAGGTTTCTTTCAGTTTAAAGTAATTCTGTTGGCGTAACTAAATATACTTGGGTTGGATCGAAATTGTTTATTTGAGTTGATTCAACTTCAGGTCCAACTTTATTGAATAGGCTTGGTCCAACTTATTTTGTAGTAGTATACTTTTCTTAGTGAATGGAGTTGATCCAACACAATGACATCATCACTCACTCAAAAGTGTTTTTTAATGAACGTAGAATTATCCTACACAGAATTTCCACATGATTGAAACTTTTTTTAAAAAGCTTTCTTTCAGTATTATGTAATTATGTTGGCCTAACTAAACATACTGGGGTCGTGTCAAAGTCATTTATTCAGGTTGAACCAGCTTAAGTTTTTAGAATTGGTTCAACTTTATTCAATAGGTCCAACTTATTTTGTAATAGTATACTTTTCTTAGTGAATGGCGTTGATCCAACCCGATGACATCATCACTCACTCAAAAGGTGTTTTTGAATGAACGTTAAAGAATCACGGACAGTATTTCCAAATGAAGAAATAAAGGTTCCTGGAAGTACAAAGTAATTCTTTCAGCCTTACGAAATATTCTTGGGTTGGGTCGAAGTTGGTTATTTAAGTTGATTCAACCTAGGTACTTGGATCATGTCCAACTTTATTCAATAGGGTTGGCCCAACTCCTTTTTTTGGTAATGAAATTATCTCAGGGAATTGAGTTTATCCAACTCATAATCCTTACTCACTCAAAAAAAATCACTCTTTGAATCAACTTTAAAAAATCAGATAAAGTTTTTTTTTTTAAACGATTAAATGGGTTTGTTTCACGTTGAATTTATTTGCTGCTCTCCCTTAATTAGGGTTGATTCCGCTTACTTAATTTGATTAGGTCCACCTTATTATATTAGTGTTGATCCAGTTTGATTTTATCCGACTCAAATATAATAAGTTGGCCCAACAGAGTTGCTTCGACCTGAAAAGAAATGTGCAAATATTTTCCATCATTTAGGTAAAAAAAAGCAGCAGAAAAGACCTATCGACTAAAAACAATGCAGACAGTAACATAAATATAAGCGTTTTTACAGTTTGCATCAGAGATGACAGACGTGAAGATCAGAAAATATAAATAATGTTTTTCCGTCTGTCTGTCCGTCAGTTTGTTTTATTGGTCGCTTTGGTTTGTTTGTTTGTTTGTTTGTTTGTTTGTTTGTCTAAACAGAACTTCAGGTCGACCTCATTAATGTCTAATAATGTCGATATTCTAACGATTAATAACCTTTAAACTCTTTAATTTCCTCCCCAAGAGAACAAAGACAGGAGCATGTGTTTCTTTGCATATTATTTCTTCAGGGTATTTATTATTTAATATCTTACACATTCTAAATTCACCATAGACAAAATACTTTTTCAATGAGATGAGATCAACCCTTTGGTAAAATATGTTTTTACAAAAACAATTATTTTTAAGTGAAAATAACCATTTAAAAAAAACATTTTTTTGTATATTTTATTCTTTGGCGCATTATTTTATTGAATGTCTTAGACGCTCTAAAGTGACATGATAAATAATTTAGTCATGCATGTTTTAAACAAGGACTTTTCGTGGAAATTCACCTAAAATAGATTAGTTAACTACTATTAACTCTTTTTTTTGGTTGTATCAGGTGACATAATTCTGTTTTAGAAGTCCGCAGGTGGAGGAAAACCTGGAGAGGTGGAGGTATGCACTGGAGAGGTGGAGGTAAGGTCAGTGGCAGCAAGACAGAATATATGTGTGTGAATGAAAGGCAGGGTGAAGTTGTTGGAGAAAGGTGTAAGGAGTTATCTGTGACAGAAGAGGAGCAGCAGGAGTGAAGGGAAAGGTTTCCAAGATGGAGGTGAGAGCATCTCTGCTGGATGGTTTAGAGACGGAGGTTCTGACCAGAAGACAGGAGGCAGAGCTGAAGATGTTCAGATGTTCTCTGGGAGTGAGGAGGAAGGACAGGATTAGAAAAGAGACATCAGAGGGACAGTCCAGGTTAGACGTCCTGGAGACAAAGTCAGAGAGGACAGACTGAGGACAAAGGTGTCGGACTATCTGACCTCTCAGCGAGACAAACGTTACGGGCTTTCAGTAACTTTGATTCATGCTGGGGATTCAGGA
Source organism: Lophius americanus (assembly GCA_037951165.1). Taxonomy (NCBI): domain Eukaryota; kingdom Metazoa; phylum Chordata; class Actinopteri; order Lophiiformes; family Lophiidae; genus Lophius; species Lophius americanus. The sequence goes on from JBBDHG010000138.1 coordinate 1,839,366, forward strand.
GTTTTATAGAAAACAAAAAGACCCTTCAAGCAAAGTCAACATTCATGAATTACCCACGATCCTAAATCCGCCCTGTTGCGTAACAGACCTTTCTGCAGGTATTATTGCGGTGGAGGTCACGGAGATCACCGCTAGCTGTGCTATCGGGACGCTAAAGGTGTTTCTAAATATCAGCGGAGTTATTCTCAGAGTCCTGACCTTTCACGCTCGCTCATGTTTAGGGAACATTTTCACACAATGCCCGACGGCGACTCTGCATATTCAAAACCCCGAGCAAAGCAACGAGGAGAACGTGTGGCGATACGTAACAAAGTGAAGAAAAAAAGGAATGATAATATTTGAAAGGTGACGCACAGGAGAGGACAAACTCCTGCTCTGTTTCTCCGTTGGCTTCAACGCCGCTCGGCCGAACAATGTCCCCGCAGTCTGTTCTTCCAGTTCAATCACAGCCCGGTGAATAATAGGATACCATTGTTTTCTTAACAAGAGTAAATGGAGGAAATAGCATGATCTACGGAGCTATATTTACACTCCTTTCATATTTGCACATTTGGCCAAGGCCACAGACGGCAACAATTGTGACTTAGGACAACAGAGCAATGCAACGCTGAGGAAATGTAGATACACAAAGTAGA
>JBBDHG010000138.1:1845000-2050000 GCA_037951165.1 Lophius americanus
TTGGATCCACCTGTTTGGGTAGGAACTCTGAAAGGGTGAACAGGGACTTCCATTTCATTGGGATATAAATATGAGGTGACACAGGCCTGGTTCTCTCTGAGGTTCTTCACGATGGCAAAAATCCAGAGAACACAGCAATGAGGAGAAAAGAAAAGTTGCACAAATCTGGCAATGGAGACAAAAAAAAAATCTCTCAGCAGTTCAAAAAGTCAGTTTTAGATCAATAATGAAGAAGTTTAAAGAGACTGGGGATATGAAAAATCAGCTTAGAAGTGGACTTGTCTGCAAACCCTCCTCACGCACTGTGAAGAGGATGGTTCAAGACTCTCCAAAGATCACAGGTAGAGAGGTCAGAGGTCAGTTGAATCCAGCCGTTTGGTACGGCAGCAGGTCAAACGCCTCTGCTGTCGTCCACACACAAGCTAAAGCTCCTACAGTTTGACAAACACCACTGGGACTTTCACTGGAAAAAGGTCAGAGGTCAGATGAGACCAAAATAGACCTTTTGAAAAAAAAACATCTAAGATGGGTTTGGGTGTAGCAAGACAGAAAGCAACGGAGAAAAGCCCCTCGTACCCAATGTGAAGTCTGGTGGTGGATCCCGGATGCTGTGGGGCTGTTTCTCTTCCAACGTCCTGGACAATTTTGTCAAAGGACTTGTTTCCATGGACTCAATTACAAACCAGAAGATACTGGATGAAAACCTAAAAGCCTCAGTCAGGAACCTTAAAGCGGGTTGTGGTTGGACCATGATCTGGTATTGGGGTGGACTCTCCCCTGTGCAAGTGTGGACCTCAGAACCTGCAGGAGATGGAGAGTCTCTGTATAGAGGAATGGTCTCAGATCTTCTTCATGTGTTCACAGACTTCATCACACTCTACAGCAGGAGACTCAGGGCTGTCAGTGTGGCAGAAAGGGGGCGGAGCAAAAAAGGAGATGGATTATTTCCATTAATTGTGACACGCATGTTTTAGAGAAAAAGTATTTGTATCTATGTGGAGGACGTAATATTTCTTTGAATTATGCTACTTGAGTTAGAGGTTAGATTTTTGAGAATAATTTGAATTAAAGATCACGGGAAAAGACAATAAAGACATTTTTGTATCTTTTTTTTTTCTTTAAATAATGACATATAACATATAATAGAGCCAATGATTCTGGAGGTCGCTCTTTATATTGGTTCACGTGTCTCTGTGAGCCCCCACTGGCAGAACTCCCTCCGATCTTCATGGCCCTGATTTTACAAGAGCTGTTTAAAGCTGATATGGAATATTTAAGTCTGCACACTGTAACCTGATGCCGTCTTGTACTTTTTGACGCACTTCACGCCCCTGTTGGCCCGATATTACTGCACCATTTTGTTCTCATTGGTGCAGTAAATATAGCTCTCTATAAACAGCAAAGAGGTAAACACAAACACACGGACCTGCAGGGAATACAGTAGGAGCATTAGCTCATGACGCTAACTCAGAAAGTGAGTCACTCGGTGTGAGTGTGACAACAATGAATAACTGGGGAAAGAAAGAATGAGACAAGATGTTAGTCACGGTTGGGAGAAGAAAACAGCCAAAGCTTGTCATTCATGTGATATGAAGTTTTTATTTTCCTATTGATAAATGTAAAAGAAAATCAAGTACTAGCTCAAACACTGTGTGCCCTAAAAACGCCAGTCATCGCATTTCTGACTTTGTTCTCCGGCGGCAGGTTCCTGTCTGACACTCCAATAATAAGTTTCTCATTCCCAGTCAACAAATTCTTTCCTCAATCTTTTTTCCCCAGAATGCTCCCTTTCCCTCCCAGGACCACGCCAGAGTGTTCACAATGGGTCACCATGTCCTTTTTCTGAACGGGTTTCATTTCTGTTGTATGAGTTCTGAGGGCGAGAACAGCAGCAGAACCAGCGAGGGTGGACCACACCAGCCTGCAGAGTCTAAACACCTCCGTGAGGAATGCCTGGTTTTGTCCTGCTGTACGAAGCAGCATTCCTCCGCAGACTGCCCTCCCGGTCCCGCTTCGGGGGGGAACGTCCCTGATCTCCACGGGACTCAGAATACTCCGATGAATCCAGAACTGGTCATCTGTACTGGAAATAGTTTTATACTTCATATCATTCCTCCACAACATAGCAGAAAAGTTACGCCCGAAATCTCCTTTTTTAGTTATTCTTCTCCAGAAACATTCTGTGATTATATAAACAAAACGCCGTCGTTCGAGTCTGGACGAGTCCGATCCCTTCTCGTTCTCCACCCATTCTGTCAATCATAAACCATCACATCGTCTGTTTCTGTCACGCTAGCACCATCGTATCGACTTTATCACAGATGGATAACTTTTATATTTACTACAAACACGGCTCCACCTGGAATAATAACTTTTATTTTAACTTAATATGAACCGTTAGAGTAAAACACCAGACCAGATCCATACTATTGATATATTACCTAATTTTGATGGATGGGTCGATGATCCGCTATGGCAGCCAAAAGGAGAAGAAGGAAGTATATTTAAATAACTCCCTTCCTTTAGCCCTCCCTTCTAACCTTCCTTTATTGCCGATGCAAACTAATTAAAAAAATGAATAAATAAATGATACCATCATCATAACAAAAGCCTGTGTCTATATCCCCAATAAAGGCCCCAACTGTAAAGTTATCTCAGAAAAACTTTTTTTCATAAACAGAAAAGCTCCCACTAGTGGGTAACATACAAACTATTTGAGTGAAAGAGATATGTACCAGATAGATCTCTTCGAGTCGATTCATATGCAACAGATTTGGTGTAAATCGGACCAACGGTTGAGAAGCTATGGTCCCAGATAACCCTCCTTCCAGTGTCAAAATATGCTACCGACTTTTCCCAAAATCAATCCAGTTCTTCCTCGCTCTCAAGTCTATGGGGGGTTAAATTTTTATATATTCATGGATATAAACCCGACTTTCCGGGGATATAATTAACCCCGGTGAGATCAACCCAATGACACCTTTTAGAGGGAAAATCCGTTTTCAACAGAACCAATATTCATCCTTCCCAAAGTTCAATCAGAAAGACTATCCTCCTGCACACTCGGGCTAAAGTTACAGCTCATTCCACTCCACGATCACCTTTCACAAATGCTCAGCCTCAATCACCTGCTTCACGGTCTGGACCTTTAACTGATATCGGCCGAACCCACTCAGTAAGCCTCACCCTACCTTCACCGTGTCTCACCTGCAGGCTCCGCCCCTCACCATCAGCTACTGTCTTTAGATCCAACTCCCTCTCCGTTCATTCGGTTCTTTCATGCTACTGGTCCGCGCTCCTCCACCTTCTCATCTCCACCCAATCCTCAGAGTAAACAGCCTCAATATTCCTCAGCTTCAGCAGAGTCATCAGCCACCATCACCAGTAAGCAGACTCCAAAGGGGGGACATTCCATGATGCTGCTCAGGGCAGAGACCCCCAAAAGATTCTGAGCGCCAAAGAGAGACTTTCTAACATTATTACTCATCATCTATTCTAATAAAACATTCTTCTTGTTCTTCATTTTGTCTTTCTGAGTGAAATATATAATAATATATAATAATATATAATAAAAAATGATCGGACAATCATATAATATATGATTGTCAGACTTTATCTACAGCAAAGGTAAACCAACATAAGTCGTGTTCTGTATTCCACCGCTGTGTTCGCCTCCCTTATCTTCAGCGTGTTGGCGGACAGGAGGACAGAGGAGGGAACAGGAGGACAGAGGAGGGAACAGGAGGACAGAGGAGGGAACAGGAGGACAGAGGAGGGAACAGGAGGACAGAGAAGGGAACAGCAGGACAGAGGAGGGAACAGCAGGACAGAGGAGGGAACAGCAGGACAGAGGAGGGAACAGCAGGACAGAGGAGGTAACAGGAGGACAGAGGAGGGAACAGGAGGACAGAGGAGGGAACAGGAGGACAGAGAAGGGAACAGGAGGACAGAGGAGGGAACAGGAGGACAGAGGAGGGAACAGCAGGACAGAGGAGGGAACAGGAGGACAGAGGAAGGAACAGGAGGACAGAGGAGGGAACAGCAGGACAGAGGAAGGAACAGCAGGACAGAAGAGGGAACAGCAGGACAGAGGAGGGAACAGCAGGACAGAGGAGGGAACAGAAGGACAGAGGAGGGAACAGAAGGACAGAGGAGGGAGGAGATCAGAGTCTCAAACATATGAGGAGTAAATAAGGACTGTGTGTCAGACAGACAGACAAGAAGGCGGCGGATATTCATCACACAACAGAAATAGAAAGGGAAGTAGAATTAGAAAGGGAGGTGTGGGGGGGGGCAGGATTACAGGTGTATTTGTATCAGTCAATCTAAAAATGCCTCCTGCAGAGTGTCTGAGTCTCCTCCCCGTCATTCCTGTTTACTGAGCTGCTTCCTGCTGACGCTGTGGTCCGTGTCATCATCTGTCATCTGTTCCTCTCAGGAGTCTGAACCCACGGATGTGTACTCTCTGTGTACCCTCTGTGTACTCTCTCTGTGTACTCTCTCTGTGTTTGTCCTCTCTGTGTACTCTCTGTGTACTCTCTGTGTACTCTCTGTGTACTCTCTGTGTTTGTACTTTCTGCGTACTCTCAGTGTACCCTCAGTGTGTTTGTACTCTCTGTGTACTCTCTGTGTACCCTCTGTGTACTCTCTGTGTGTTTGTACTCTCTGTGTACTCTCTGTGTACTCTCTGTGTACTCTCTGTGTACTCTCTGTGTACTCTCTGTGTTTGTACTTTCTGCGTACTCTCAGTGTACCCTCAGTGTGTTTGTACTCTCTGTGTACTCTCTGTGTACCCTCTGTGTACTCTCTCTGTGTTTGTACTCTCTCTGTACTCTCAGTGTACTCTCTGTATACTCTCTCTGTGTTTGTACTCTCTGTGTACTCTCAGTGTACTCTCTGTATACTCTCAGTGTGTTTGTACTCTCTGTGTACTCTCTGTGTACTCTCTGTGTACTCTCAGTGTGTTTGTACTCTCTGTGTACTCTCAGTGTGTTTGTACTCTCTGTGTACTCTCTCTGTGTTTGTACTCTCTGTGTACTCTCTGTGTACTCGCAGTGTGTTTGTACTCTCTGTGTACTCTCTGTGTACTCTCGGTGTACTCTCTGTGTACTCTCTCTGTGTTTGTACTCTCTGTGTACTCTCTCTGTGTTTGTACTCTCTGTGTACTCTCTGTGTACTCTCTGTGTACTCTCTGTGTTTGTACTTTCTGCGTACTCTCAGTGTACCCTCAGTGTGTTTGTACTCTCTGTGTACTCTCTGTGTACCCTCTGTGTACTCTCTCTGTGTTTGTACTCTCTGTGTACTCTCAGTGTACTCTCTGTATACTCTTAGTGTGTTTGTACTCTCTGTGTACTCTCAGTGTACTCTATGTGTACTCTCAGTGTGTTTGTACTCTCTGTGTACTCTCTCTGTATTTGTACTCTCTGTGTACTCTCTGTGTACTCTCTGTGTACTCTCTCTGTGTTTGTACTCTCTGTGTACTCTCTGTGTACTCGCAGTGTGTTTGTACTCTCTGTGTACTCTCTGTGTACTCTCGGTGTACTCTCTGTGTACTCTCTCTGTGTTTGTACTCTCTGTGTACTCTCTCTGTGTTTGTACTCTCTGTGTACTCTCAGTGTACTCTCAGTGTGTTTGTACTCTCTGTGTACTCTCTGTGTACTCTCAGTGTGTTTGTACTCTCTGTGTACTCTCTGTGTACTCTCTCTGTGTTTGTACTCTCTGTGTACTCTCTGTGTACTCTCTCTGTGTACTCTCTGTGTACTCTCTCTGTGTTTGTACTCTCTGTGTACTCTCTGTGTACTCTCTCTGTGTTTGTACTCTCTGTGTACTCTCTGTGTACTCTCTCTGTGTTTGTACTCTCTGTGTACTCTCAGTGTACTCTCAGTGTGTTTGTACTCTCTGTGTACTCTCTGTGTACTATCTCTGTGTTTGTACTCTCTGCGTACTCTCTGTGTCTACTCTGTGTGTGTACTCTGTGTGTGTACTCTGTGTGTGTACTCTGTGTGTGTACTCTGTGTGTGTACTCTGTGTGTGTACTCTGTGTTTACTCTGTGTGAATAGTTTAATTACAGTAACAAACGTCTTTCTCTGTCGTGGTTCTGTCCAAACCGCTGCAGCCTACAGATCGTCTGGTCCTGGAGAATGTTGTTGTGAATTGGCGATATATAAATAAAGATTGATTGATTGATTGAAAGATGATTTGTATATTTCTGCCACTAGGGGGAGTTTTCTCGCAAAAACATTTTTGGGCCATAATTCCTGAACCGTTGGTCCGATTCAGACCAAATTCGGTGCAGATGAATCGACCAGAGGAGATCCATCTTTTCTTCATCATACTAATACTTCTAATACTTCATAGTTTTCTCACTGGAGGAGAGTTTTTCTATGTAAAACACTGTTTTCAGACATAACTTTACATTTACTGAGAGGCGTTCGATCATGAGAGGCTTCCTGATTAGAAACTGTCAGCTGTGATCTCGCCGTGTGGCGTGTGAATGTGGGCCGGGTCTATTAAGTGGAAAACAACGAGTCTATAGACCGAAACGTCTTCAAACTTAAGAGGCGTGAGGCGGCGGTTATTACCGTGACAGAACCAGAGCCGGAACCTTTGTTCTTCGTAGCGACTCTCTTTGTTGCTCTGCCATGCAGCTGCTCTGCCAGAGTTGAAAATCCTCCGTGTCATAAATAACACCGGCGTCAAATCTTCCTCACGGATGCGTGAGGAAGAGGTTTATTTATACAGAGAGATTCTGCACACCTGTGTTCAAAGACAGAAAAATAATGAACCGCACCAGCAGATACACACCTATACACTCTACACACACATACACACACACACACACACACACACACACACACAGACAAAAACATCCATTCACAAACATAGACACACACACACTATCAAACACTCAATCACATACACACGTAAACTCACACACTCACACACACTCACAGAAAAAAACATCCTTTCACAAACACAAACATACACACACATACACACACACTCACAGACAAAAACATCCATTCACAAACACAAACATAGACACACACACACTATCAAACACTCAATCACATACACACATAAACTCACACTCACACAAACTCTCACACACACACACACACACACACACACTCTTTCACACACGCACACACTCAGTCATGCACACACACTCTCACACACACACACACATGCACGCTCTCACACACACACACACACACTCTCCCACACTCACACAGACACGCACTCACACACAAACTCACATACACACACAGACACACTCACATACACTCTTTCACACACACGCACACACTCAGTCATGCACACACACTCTCACACAAACACTCTCACACACTCTCATACACAAACACACACACTCTCACACACACACACACTCTCACAGACACACACACACATTCACACACACACACTCACTCACACACACACACACAAACACACACACACACACAGTCACACACTCTCACACACACACACACACACGCTCTCACACACACATACACTCTCACACTCTCACACACAAACACACTCACACACACACACACTCACACACTCTCACACACACACACACACACGCTCTCACACACACATACACTCTTACACTCTCACACTCTCACATACAAACACACTCACACACACACACACGCTCTCACACACACATACACTCTTACACTCTCACACTCTCATACACAAACACACTCTCACACACACACACTCTCACACACAAACACACTCTCACACACACACACTCTCACACAGTGGGACGTTTGAACGGGTTTCCTGATCCAGTTTTAATCAGAGCCAACAGTGGGGCAGGTCCAGACAGCGCACAGGTGCTGCTGAGGGAAAACTCAGTGAACGCCACACTGCGTCCCAAGATGCCTTAAATATCTCTGCTGTAACCGGTGATTACATCACAGAGGTGAAATCTCATCTTCATCTTCTCTTCAGCTCGCCGCTGTCCAGTTGTCTAAAGGGCAGATCGTTTTTTCTAACATGCTGACACGTTTGCATCTTCCGTGCTTCATCACCTCAGAGGTTTCTTCACTGTTGTGGTAAAAGCGATTCTTGCTGTAAACTCAGGCTTAACATTCTCGTCAAAACATCAACAACCCTCGTCTTCATCACGGCTGATAGGAAGCATGGATTTTTTCCAGAGCTCTTTCTGCTCATCGAACATCAAGCTTACTTGCTAGCTATTCATTGTGGAACTTTGGATGGACCCTTTTCGTCTGGGGGCTTTGCTCTCAAGTGATGATGAAGATGAAGATTAGCAAGAAACGTGCCAAATTGCATTTAATGTATCCCCCAAAATTCAGGCCTATTATAGAATTGCCACCGCATATCTTTATTGTTAACATGCTAACTCAAAACTGTTCCATGGATCATTTTCAAATTTTATGCCAACATAGACCTCAGTGTGTGGAAGAACTGGATTGATTTTGGGTTATGTTTCAGACCATAGTTTGTCAACCGTTGGTCCGATTTAGACCAAATTTGGTGCATATGAATCGTCTGTATGAGATCTATCTGGTATATATCCTGTTTTACTCAAACACGTCACATGTCACCCACTAGAGGGAGCTTTCCGTTTTATGAAAAACTGTTGTTTCTTTTAGATAGTCTCACATTTAATTTGAGGAGTTCATTCAATCAGCTTCTACAACACAAGGGCTTGGGAACTTTGTTGGGGATATATATACAGGCTTTTGTAATGACTTTAGAGAATATTAATAGACTGGAGAAGATCTATCTGGTGTTTATCATGTTCTACTCTGAAAGTCCATTATTTACTCACAAGGGGGAGCTTTTTCAAGACGCATCCTCACTTTTTAATTTAATTAGTCACAAGGGAAAATCCTTTTATTATGAGAAAATATAAAATATATGAGCGGCTAAGGCTAAATAGAAAAACTAGATTGTAAAAATATGATTAAATTGGGGAGACGGCGTGAGATTTGGATTCACCTTCCTCTCTGAGTAGAGAAAAAGATTCAATGCAATATAACAGGAAGATAAATGACTATTTTCTTCATTCCTTTCTTTAGGAAGAGCTCGATATGTTCGTGATCTGTCACCTTGACACTGATGCTGCTGTTTTAGACGTAACGTCTCTTTTGCCGGCAGCGTCATATCGAATTTGGTGACTTTGAAATAAAAAAAAGTGGGGAGGGTTGGAGATATTATCACACGTATAAAGTAATTAAATTGTAAACACTTTACTAATCATTAAAACGCACTCATTAGATATAAAGGATATCAGGGAACAAATGCTTGCCAAATAGTGAGCCCACTTATCTGTACTGCTAACATCATGTTGCCAAATTGTGACCCACATTGATAAATTGAGAGGTGTGTTATAAGCTGTTTATAAACGTAAAGTAATCACTTATGAAGTGTTTTAAACCTAATTTATGATGTAATTTTGAACCATTCATGAATCATTAATAAAGGTAGTAATTTCTTTTAAAGTGCATTATTGCTCTGAAACTTAAGTCATGTAATGAAAACAATATCAATGTTTAGTTTACTGAACGCAATCCTTTTGTACATATTAAACATTTATTTTTCATTTTTCTAAACAGTTACGTTTCATTTGCAATGCCAAAACTTTTTACTATCACATCAAAGCAAGGAGACTCCAAATATGAAACTATTGACTTCTTTCAACATGAAAATGTCATTTAATTCAACTTTAATTTAACATCATTTTTATGATGAGATTTTAGCAGCTTAGAATCGGAACCATAAAAAATGAGAAAAGTGAAATATGTTATTTTAACTACCCAGTACATAACGCCATGTTGGCGAGCAGGTTGGGTGATGCGAGCAGGTAGGTGCGGAGGAAAAAAGGGAGGAGGCAGCTCTTTAAATAAAAGACATAATGGTTTAACTGGGGAGGAGAGGAAATGAGAGGAGTGGCGCTAAATGAGAGGGTGAGAGCTAAGAGTTAGTTGTTTAAGAGCTGGGGAGAGTGGAAAGGGGGAAATCCAGGCTTTACCTCCCAGTTGATGGCGGAGGGGTGGAGGAGGGGGCGTGGGGGGGGGGGGGGGGGGGGGGGGGGGGGGTGAGAGAGAAGACCTGTAACTCTCGGCGGTTGATGAGGGTCGTTGAGTACAAGCAGCTTGGCGTCTGCAGCGAAGCGATTTCCATCCCCTCCTTCTGAAAGTACAATGAAAATTGTGTCTGGAAACAATGGCATCTGCAGAGACGGAGTGGGAAGAACCGCCGGGTGGCCCAGTTCAGCTGCCTGGCAGCAGGCAAGGATGTGATGTCTGGACCCGCTACGACAGAGCCGGGCCTCTGTCTGCCTCTGTGTACACTCATGCTGAGTGCCAGGGTTACTGTCTGTCTGCCTGTCTGTCTATATATCTGTCTGCCTGCACGATATATATCTGCCTATATGTGTCTGTCTGTCTGTCTGTCTGTCTGTCTGTCTTTCTGTCTGTCAGTTCTTCTTGTCGGCCTGTCCTTCTGTCTGTCCATCTGTCCTTCTGCCTGTCTGTCTGTATGTCTGTCTGTCTGTCTGTCTGTCTATCTGTCAGTCTATCTGTGTATCTATCTGTCTGTCTGTATCACTATCTGTCTGTCTGTCTGTCTAACTATCTATCTATCTGTCCTTCTGCCTGTCTGCCTGTTTGTCTGTCTGTCTGTGTCTCTATCTATCGATCTGTCCATCTGCCTGTCTGTCTGTCTGCCTGCCGGCGTACCTGACTATCTATCTGTCTGTCTATCTGTCTCCAAAAACAGTGTTTTTGTATGAAAAGCTCCCCCTGGTGAGTAAACCATGAACTTTTAGAGCAGATATGACGTAAACCAGAGTACAAGAAGTTTAGCGACGCTAACACGGCTAATAAAATCACCACAGAATGTAGGGTTTTTAAAGTGCATGACTTTAAAGTGTCCTCCATCAACACTTCTGTTGTATTGTGGCTGTCCCAGTTTTCTTTACTGGCTTGAGTTTGATCTATTTTTACGTGTTTTTCGTAAGTTTCATGAAACAGTATGTTTGTTATCGCGTTAACATGAACCACCTGAATAATATCACAGATTTGTTGAGGACATAATAAATACATGACCAAGAAACTGCAATAATAAACAGATATTATAATTTGAGCAGTTTGCACGTCCATCCAAATAAAACAAAGGGCGGATTGTTTGTCACATGATGAAGGCCGCCATCTCAGAGGCGAAGAGGAAGCCTCCACAGAAGGGACGTAGTGGAGTAGGTGGAGTATAATGAGCCTCCACTCATGACAGCAGCAGGTGAGGCAGAGCCTGAAATGCAAAAAACACATGTTAGAAGAGACGACGCCGGAGAGAGGATGTCAGGGCGGAGGAAACACACGGGGCTTAAAGAGGAGTTTGGCAGGAGCCACACGACTTCCAGAGAATACATGAGCCACTCTAGAGCTGATCATTCTAGAAAAAACAAAACAACAATCGACTTATTACATTAAACTGTATATTACCCTTTTACTAATCATAATATTTCATGTTTTTAAACACAATTTATAGATAAAATATGAATTGAAGACTCAAACACATCAGTGACTCTCTTCTGCTCCTGATTCATACATCCAGCTTGAACTAGCAGGAAACTATTAAGTCTAATTTTCGTTTCTTTTTTATGCTCACTCTTTTAAAAGTTATAAAAATAAATTCTGTAGAATATCAAGTTTCTGTACAATATGTAATTTCAATAATAAAAAAAACTGTATTTTGTGTTCTGTTCAACTCTGTTAGCTCTGTTACAAAACTACATAAAAATCTGCTATAAGGTCCGCTGCCTGTGATGTCACTTCCTGTGGCGGGAAAATCTTGAACGTCAGTGAAATAAATCAGGCTTCTTCCCTTATTTATTGTTCAAAAAGTTTATGATAAACCAACAGTAGATGAAGTATTTGTCAACTCTGTTAACTCTGTTAGAAAACCACATAAAATGCTGCTAAAAGTTCTCAGGTGAATCATGTGACCTGCTGCCTGTGATGTCACGTCCTGTGGCGGGAAAAACTGAAGGTCGGTGAATTAACTCAGGCTTCTTCCTTTATTTATTGTTCAAAAATGTTGATGATAAACCAACAGCAGAGGAAGTATTTGTCAACTTTGTTAAGTCTTTTAGAAAACAACATAAAATTCTGCTAAAAGTTCTCAGGTGAATCATGTGACCTGCTGCCTGTGATGTCACGTCCTGTGGCGGGAAAATCTGAAGGTCGGTGAATTAAATAAGGCTTCTTCCCTGTTTTATTGTTCAAAATGTTGATGATAAACCAACAGTAGATGAAATATTTGTCAACTCTGTTATCATGATACTGCAGAGAATCTTTTATTAAATGTTTAAAAACTATAATCTGACAGAAATCCATGAGAAATCATGTTTCAGACACAACCTGGTTTCTGGTTTGAGGTTAGCTCATGGAGTTGTGGCACCAAATACTGCAAAATATCAACTCAGTTACAGGTTTATAAAGTTTACTAATAACAGAGTTGATGATAAGTAACAGAGTCAAACGTTCCAGAATCCATTTAAGGATTTTTATTCTCCAGTTATTATTTATTCTGGATCATTTTTAATGTAAATTAAACATTATTATTATAGATTATACTGTTATTTTTATTTGTGGCAGCCGTTGCAGTTTTTTCTTTTTGGTTATCACATTATTTTTCATGATGAATATTTTAAACCTTACGGATGTAAGAACAGAAAATACTGAAAATGTAACATCTGAAGTGTTTTCTATGTGATTATCTACCTCATTGCCGCTTGTTGACCTCATAAACATACACTTCTCTGCATGGAGCACATTTTAACTCTACGCATTTTCTCAATTTAACATCCACACAAATATTAAATATAAATGTTAAATCTGAATCTGTGTCATCATACTACATTTTTTTTGCCAAAAAAAATAAATTATTTCATAGTTTTCTAAACTATTATTATATATTATATATTATTATTAAAATCATCATTTTATCATTTTTCAAATGTATAATATACCCTTCCGTTTTGTTAAAAGTAGCAAAAAAGAGAAGCTTTGAGTTCAGGATGCTAACACAAAATCTCAGTTTCATAAAATAACCCACAAGGCTACAGAAATGATGCTATGCTGCTAAAAGAGACTAAACTTTGGCGCATTTTTGGCGTTCAGGCAAGCACCACTTGGAACATTCCACCCCGTCCTCCACGCAGTGGTACGCTCCACTGTGGCTGACTCCTTCAGTGTTTTCCTCAGTTTCAGCAGTAACAGCCAAGACTGTGTGATGTGAGTTAGCATCACGCGCTAACGTGTCAAAACGCAGTTATGCAGCAGAGAGTGGCAGCAGAGAAATGACCGATGACAAATTAGTTCCTAAAGTTGACTTTATTATACAAATAAAAGCATTTGTAGGATTAATCTTGGCAACTTCTTGAGTATTATACTTTAAGCGCGGACCGTGAATTGAAATAATCTCATACACAGGCAGGAGTAACAGATTATTTAGTAACTGTGCTGGGAATTTGCATATTTTCTAAATGTTTACTTTGCAGTTAGATTTAACTTTATTTCATTATTTAGGTAGATATTGGTTTTAATTTAATTTTTAACAGAAGTCAAAATGTAATGTCTATTTTTGATGCCTTCAGACTTGCTTTTCACACCACTTTTTAAATATCAAGGAGATCTGTTGTGTTTCCCTCTTGTAGTTCATATTTTACTCACTAGGAGGAGCCTTTTTACGAAAAAACAACAACATTGTTTTTTAGACCTAACTTCCTAACTCTAGGTCTGAATTAGTCCAAATTTCGTCCATAAGAATCAATGAATCAACTAAAATGGATTTATCTTTATATATATATATATATATATATATATATATACTTTTTATTTTTCTATTTTACTCACTAGGGGGAGCTTTTTTTTCCTTTTTCATAATTTTTTTTTTCAAAAGGTTTCATATTTAATTTGAGCCGTTTGATGGGGGGGATTTCTTGTAGAAGACAGGACATCGGGGTCTTTGGGCCACAGGGGTCTTTGGGCCACACCCTAGATCAACCAACATGATTTCTTTATGCGCACAAACCGACTAAAAAAGGCTGAACAAGAAAAACTATATAACGTGAACTATGAACTTATTATTAACATGAATAATCAATCCCGCTATAAAAAAAACTTTGTTTTTAATTAAAAAATACAAAACTGTTCCTTTAAAACACATTTAATAACAACTTTATTGTCCTCTTTTAAAACCAAACAATCAGAACTCTCACAGTGATGCTACACTGACGAATGAAACGGGAACTCTCCCTTCATCCGCCTCTTCCTCTTCCTGGATTCCACACAGCTCTCTCTCTCTCTCTCTCTCTCTCTCTGTCTAATTCCCCTCCTCATCCTGCCTCTCCTCTCCCTCGTCTTCCTCTTCTCTCCTCCGGGTTTGTTTGTTCTCCCTCAGCTCCCAGGTGTTTTCCTGCACGGCTCGATGTTCCGTTGAGCAGAAGGCTGCTTATGCTCCTCTTCCGTTCTGACTCAGGTACAGAACAGAAGTGGCCAACAACACACCCACACACACACACACTCACACACACACACACACGCACACCCACACACACACACACAGAGCCTTATTTCCAGCTCCCTCACTCTTTTGCCGTCATCCAACAATAACACAACAGACCTTGCTTCCTGTGCGTTGGGGAACAATAGTAGGATAGCTTTGATGGCCAGATGTAGTTTGCTGTAGACGTTCCCTTATCGCCCCCACATCAGCAGATCAGCTATGGATCCTGGAAGCTCCTTTCTGTATGGAACAACTTTACACTTGATGCTCAACCAGAGTCAGGATGACAGGATGTATGGAACTCGTGCAACCGAGGTGAAAGGTGTCACAAGCCTCCGCCAGCGGACATCAAACCTGCTGAGCGTTATATTTATAGACCCGGCTAACTAGACAGATATCAGACAGATGGATGTAGGGACAGACAATAGGACGGTAAATGTCGTTGCTGCAGATACTCCCCGTGGCTGCTGTCATGACTCGGATCTCTCTGGTTTATTATGTGGCTTTGATGTTGTTATAGTTACTGTTTCCTGTTTTATTTTGAAAGGTTCAGTTCTCTGTTTCACTTTGTACCAGTTTTCCTTTCCTTCTCTCTTCCCTTCATATCGCCACTGTTAGTACGTGTGTGTGCGTGCGTGTGTGTGTGTGTGTGTGTGTGTGTGTTTGCGTGTGTGTGTGTGTGTGTGTGTGTGTGTGTGCGTGTGTGTGTGTGTGTGTGTGTGTGTGTGTGTGTGCGCGTGTGTGTGTGTGTGTGTGTGTGTGTGTGTGTGTGTGTGTGTGTGTGTGTGTGTGTGTGTGTGTGTGTGTGTGTGTGGGTGTGAATCTGGAAGGCCGCCGCCGCAGATCCTTCGTCTAAAGTTTAGTCCTTAGTTTGAGGATTTCAATCGGTGGGATCGTTTGTAAAACGCAGGGGGATTGGGGACTTTTCGGGGCTATACCTTTTCTGTGGACAGCAGAGATCTAGTTGTTGAAGGTTCTCGCCAGCCGTTGGTCTTCATCTATGGAAGCCGAGAAAAGGCCAGACGTCTCATGGCTGACGCGGATGACTTAATATGAAGACGTCGGATCAAGGAGTTTCCATTTCCGTGGGGTTCTGTGTCATTAATGTTTATTGTCGTTTTCATGCGCTGATTTTGGCACCTCTCTTATTATTCTAGGTCTTGCGGTCACGTGACTGAGATTAAAACTTTAGTCTTGCGTCAGAAAGATTTCATCAATCGTTACAAAATCGGGCATATTGACTTCCTGTGTAACCATGGCAACGCAAGTCTTTTTTTTTTTTCTTGTTACTGTTTTCCTTTTCTTTTTGAACTTTGCCTGTGCATTATTTGGATATTGCCTTATTATTATTTTTTTTGCATCGTTGGTTTTGCTCTCATGAGTTTGAGCTTTGCCGGTTTCGGGGACGATGTACGTTGGATTCTGGATTGAACGGCTCAATCAGTGAGCTTCTCCTTCTCCGCCTCTGAGGCGTGTCTGCATTTGGTTTCACTGTCTGGGCTCTGCAAACAGCCATGGAGGTCATGTGTCCATCCACAGGTGGAGCAGCGGAGTAGAGATGTTTGCCAGCAACCAGCTGGTGTTGTTGCTCGTTCGGCCCTCCTCTGGTAGAGTTAGTGGATTAGTGTCGGACAAATTAAGATTTATTTCTTCATGTTTAGCTTATAGAGCCTCTTTTGTCCCATGATGCATTGTGGAGCAGCTCTCAGCGTTAGGAACGTACAGATAAATGTGAAGGATGTTTTTCTAGCCACAGCTGTTTCCATGCAAATGGGTTGGTCATGGAACGAATCCCAGTATCGGGGATTTTGAGGGTCTTGAATGTGGCAAACCTCCAAGTTTGTGATCTACCGTCTGAACGGGGTCCAGATTTCTGCCCAGTGGAGGAGAGCGAAGGCACGGCAAGAACCACAGGGTTAAATGCCAACCCTGGTGCTGCTGACCTTCAGGGTCTTGTTTCAGAAGGCGGCCAAATTCTAATGACGCCTTGTTGACACAATCTGATACCGCCTTGTTGATGTTGTTCCTACAACATTATAATCAGTGTTGATCCAGGCGTGTTTTTACAGCGTCCCACCTGAGGCAAAAGACCAGAAGAATAAACACGTGAGAAGTTGCCACGATCTTTACTTTATACAGGAATGCAAGAAGAAAAACTGAACCAACGCTGTCGTCTCCGACAGCAAGGGGGTGTCCCCGAAAAGTCCCCAATCCCCTGCATTGTACAAGCAATCCCCCGGATTGAAGTCCTCAAATTAAATGTTGATAAATGTGTGTGTGTGTGTGTGTGTGTGTGTGTGTGTGTGTGTGTGTGTGTGTGCGCCACCTAGTGTCGGAACTATACAATCCACCTTTCCCAGAATCAATCCAGTTCTTCCTCACACTAAGGTATATGTGGGTATAAAATTTGAAAATAATCCATGAAACTATTTTTGAATTATGTCTGGAAATACAGGAAAACAAAAAAATCCTTTGGGGGGGGCGGGGCTCAGGGTTCTAGATGTTTCCTCTGAAGGTGTAAGCAGTGTCTCCATCTCTGAAGACATCTTTGAGAACTGTGGCGGTGGGAGATTTGTCTGTTTGTGGAGGATTTAGGAGCAACAGTGTTGATTTGGTTAAGTCTGAATAATCCCCCACTGGTGTTCAGATTTCAATCCCGCCTACGTCACCTCCGCCACAAGGTCAAAGAGCGGCGCCGTAGTTATCAGTTAGCCACTCAGGCGCGAGATTTGTTTGGTTAGCTAGCAGGGGCTACTTAACAACGTGAAGATGTTTCAAGAGCTAATATTCAATGTCGGGACTATTCCAGCTGTTGAGACTGACAGAACTAAGTATGTCGCCACACGTTAAAGACAAGGAGAAACCGTAAGCAGGATAGAAACGCTGTGCCTTTCCTTTCTTCAAAAAACAACCACCGCGTCCAGCACTGATCACGTATTTCCTGATACGTCCTTGTCTGAGACGCATTGGGACACATTAACGTTTACACTACAAAAGATATGAGGTCAAATGCGTCGCAGACCAACTCAGCAAGTGGTTGGAGTGATGGCGTCACTCGTAGTTTGATGTTATCTGCGCTCGGCTGAGCAGCCTCAGTCAGCTGATACCGCGATGGTTCCACGCATGCGCCACACCCACACACCAAACTTGAGCTACCACACATTTAAAAGTGAACCAGAAACGCTCGCATTCGTAACACCAGTAAGAAGAATAAATAAGCTGTCGACGCCGAAAAACGTTCTGCACAAATTTAATCACACACTTCAAATTCAATCCCCCCAGGGAACACAGCAAGTTCCAAGTAGCTAACATTGGAATAGCGGCTAAAGCTAGCCATAGCAGAGAGCCAGCAACGAGCCCCGAAGTCCCACGACAAAGCCAACATTGAACGTAAGACGGAGTGAACGAGGCTTATAAAGTTTTTGGTGTCATAGATTTGGTTTAAGAAAGGCACCGCGGGGAAAACGGAGCGTACTTTCATTCTAACTAGTCAGTACACACACACAACGCCGAACAGCCTTTCTTTTAATCTATAATCCTTCAAAATAAGAGCACTTCAAATACACTGCTCATTATGATTTTAGCACCTTAATGAAGAAAAAGTCGGTATCGGTCGGTCAGACTTTATAAAACCGGTAGATCGGTGACGAGTCACCAAAGTTCTCCCTGGTAACGCCGATGAAAGTCCTCACACTCCTCTCTAGAACGCTTCTAGTTCTGACTGGAGTGATTGATTGGGTTCAACCCACTGATGCATGAATGTTCCATAGATGCTCACATGTGCACAAGGTTAGAGTACACACACACACTCACACACACACACACACACACACACACACACACACACACACCCACACACACACACACATTCCACTTTTAATCTCATCAATACACATAACAAAAAAGATAATGAAACTCTACTGTTTAAAAACACAGAAAACTAACTCTGCAACTAATCACACACACTCACAAAAACACACACACACACGGTCACACAAACACACACACAGGCTGTCCTTCTCTGTCTCACCCATTTCTTCCTCTGTTGTCTCACTCTCTCCATGTGAATCAATACCTCCACTGATTCAACCAGCCACAGGCGTTACTGAGGTCAGAGCTGTGTTGGGATATCAGTTGCCCCTGGCAACATCTCCATCAAGCCACCCCCACATGAAACCCCTGTCCCCTCAGTCCATGTACTGTACTGTGTACCCACTAACGCATGTGTGTGTGTGTGTGTGTGTGTGTGTGTGTGTGTGTGTGTGTGTGTGTCTATGATCCTCTGGCAGACAGCAGCTGTGTACGGCTGTTTCACTGTGTTTTTGTGTGTGTGTGTGTGTGTGTGTGTGTGTGTTTGTGTGTGTGTGTCCTGCGTGGGAGAATGAAGGCGATGAGTCATGGCACACATACCACCAGGACACAACAGCTCCCCCTGTTGCTGGGGCAGGGGAAACCCCGGAGGTGTGGGTGTATTGTCTGGAAGAACAGAGCTGACTGTGACATCATAGGATGTTTCTCTCTCCTACAGCCGTCATGGGTGGAGGAGGAGGGGGGTAACAGGTGGAGGCAGGGGATCTTCGTTGTATGTTTGTTTTTTTGGATCGTGTGTTTATGGTGACCTCCGCTGCAGAGGTCATGATTCGATCGTGACGTTCTCACGGATTACATGTTTGATGATGTTTTTCCTTTTTTTGTTTTTTTTGGCGAGGTAGGGTGTGGTCCAAGGAACAACTCATTACATTTTAGCTGTAATCCCCGTCATCATCATCATCCTCATCATCCTCATCATCCTCATCCTGACGATACAGAATTCCTGCTTCTAACCCGATGGATAATGAAGAACCACGATGAGGGACATAAAACACGCAGTGCGGTCCTCTTTGGATCTTGACCCGACATCAAAGTCTCTTCTGGTGATTCAGAATCTTTAACTTTAAGAAGGAGAATTCACGAGTCTGAGGAAACAAATAATAAACGGGTGAAACGGGTTGAGCTGGGTGAAGTAATCCTTCTCTTGAGTATTTGTATAAAGCTAACAGTGATGCTGTGAGGGTCAGGTTTTCACGGACAAGCGGTCATACTGTTTTGCCTTCAGAGGGTCTGTGAACGTCTGAATCACTCAGTCATGAGTCCTAATAATAATAATATCTGCAGATTTCATCACCTCCCAACTTCACCGCCTCTCTGGATTTTCTCTTCAGGAGGATTAAGCAGCAGCATTGATTGAGACGGAAGACATTCCTTACTGACATGTGTGTGTATATGTGTGTGTGCATGTGTATGTGTGTACGTGTGTATGAATGTATGTGGTTATGTGTGTATGTGTGTATGTGGTTATGTGTGTATGTGTGTATGTGTGTATGCGTGTACGTGTGTATGCGTGTACGTGTGTATGCGTGTATGTGGTTATGTGTGTATGTGTGTATGCGTGTACGTGTGTATGCGTGTATGTGTATATTTGTGTGTGTGGTTATGTGTGTACATGTAAGTTTGTGTATGTGTATGTGTGTGCGCATGTGATTATGTGTATGTGTGTACGTGTGTATGTGTGTGCATGTGTATGTGTGTGTATGTGTGAATGTGTGTATGTATGTATGTGTGTACATGTGTATGTGTGTATGTTTGTATGTGGTTATGTGTGTACGTGTAAGTTTGTGTATGTGTATGTTTTTGCGCATGTGGTTATGTGTATGTGTGTATACATGTGTGTGTTTTTGTGTGTATATGTGTATGCGTGTACACGTGTGTATGTGTGTACACGTGTATGTGTGTGCATGTGTATGTGTTTACGTGTGTATGTGTGTATGTGTGTATGTGGTTATGTGTGTACGTGTGTATGTGGTTATGTGTGTATGTGTAAGTTTGTGTATGTGTATGTTTTTGCGCATGTGGTTATGTGTATGTGTGTATACATGTGTGTGCTCTTGTGTTTATATGTGTATGCGTGTCCACGTGTATATGTGTGCATGTGTATGTGTGTACGTGTGTATGTGTGTATGTGTGTATGTGTGTATGTGTGTACGTGTGTATGTGTGTATGTGTGTACATGTGTATGTGTGTATGTGTGTATGTGGTTATGTGTGTACATGTGTGTATATTTGTGTATGTGGTTATGTGTATGTGTGTATACATGTGTGTGTTTTTGTGTGTATATGTGTATGCGTGTACACGTGTATATGTGTGTACATGTGTATAGATGTATTCATATGTGTATGTGGTTATATGTGTGTATGTGGTTATATGTGTGTATGTGGTTATATGTGTGTATGTGGTTATATGTGTGTATGTGGTTATATGTGTGTATGTGGTTATATGTGTGTATGTGGTTATATGTGTGTATGTGGTTATATGTGTGTATGTGGTTATATGTGTGTATGTGGTTATATGTGTGTATGTGGTTATATGTGTGTATGTGGTTATATGTGTGTATGTGGTTATATGTGTGCATGTTGGTTATATGTGTGTATGTGGTTATATGTGTGTATGTGGTTATATGTGTGTATGTGGTTATATGTGTGTATGTGGTTATATGTGTGCATGTTGGTTATATGTGTGTATGTGGTTATATGTGTGTATGTGCATGTGTAGATGTGTGTGTGTGCGTGTGTGCATGTATTTTTTTGACTGTGTGTGTATGTGCGTGTGTACATGTGTGCGTATGCTTGTATGTGTGTATATCTGCATGGGTGTATGTGTGTATGTGCACGTGTGCGTGTACATGTGTGTATGTGCATGTGTGTGTGTACGTGTGTATGTGCAGACGTTTGTGGGTGAATGGGTGAGCGTGTATTTGTGTACGTGTTCATACGTTTGTGTGTAATTTCATATGTGTGTGTGTATTTCAGTACGTGTGCATACGTTTATGTGTATTTGTGTACATGTGTTTGTGTGTATTTGTGTACGTGTGCATATGTTTATGTGTATTTGTGTACGTGTGCATATGTGTGTGTGTACTTGCCCATGTGTGTGTGTGTACTTGCCACACACACATTCATAACATGAGTGCTCATGTTACTGTGTCCTGTAATCATATCTGTGAGTTCTTACATGCGTGTGAATGAAACCACCTGTTCTCTTCATCGTCTGCAGTGGATGATGTCACTTCAAACTTTTTATAACATTATGTGTGAAATGTGTTTTAATTGTTTTTTTATGTAATAATAAAGACACAATTACAACAACAAAAAAAAGTACGATACTATGTGACATTTAGGGAATTTAGAGAAATTATGGAATCGTCATTGCTGCCGCCACCGCTGCTGCTCCTTCCTGTTAGCGCCACAACTCAACAACTGTCTCAGGGATCGTTTTCAAATTTTATACTCCTAAAGAGCTAAGTGCGAGGAAGCACTGGATTCATTTTGGGAATGGGAAGTTACATATATCTGACACTAGGGGGAGCTTTTTCACTTTTTCTTTAGTGGCCATAATTTCTTAAGGTTGGCCCGATTAAGTCCAAATGTAGGACATATGAATGGACTCAAGGAGGATCTGTCAATCAAGGATCTATCTTGTATAAATCATATTTCTACTGGATCGTATTTTACTTGTAAGGAGGATTTTTTTTCTTATGGAAAAAAATGTTTTATGGCCATAACTTTTAATATTTAATTTGAGGAAGTCAATCAGGTGGATTGCTTGTACAAAGCAGGAGATTGGGGGGGTTTGGGTAACACACCCCTGGTGTTGGGTTCAACGCCGTGGGCCTAATTTAAAAAAAAAGTCACATCACATGCGGCTACAAAACAGCCGCTGCATCGGCTGTTAACGATGAATGATGTGATGTTTCCTCGCGGTGTCATCATGTGTGTTCCAAGTTATTAAGCCTGAACTTTGAACCCTGTCGTCAACCCCTGATTCATGTGCGAAATCAGCGGCCCTGTGCAGGTGTGTGTGTGTGGGGGGAAAGGGGGGGTGGGGTGGGGGGGACCACATGTGTGAAAAGGGTCGACAAAGTGTGAAAGAGTCCCACTCTTCAAGCCCCTGTACCTTTGTAGTACAGCCCAGTTAACCAGAGCACCCTCGCACACACACACACACACACACACACACACACACACACACACACACACACAGGCTCAAGGACAGGATCCCACGCGCTGCGACTCTTACGTTCACTCTCACACATGCACATGTGCACACGCAGCAGGGAGAGGAAACTGCAGCACAATGATAAGGCCTGGGAACACAATGGGCTCAGCAGTGCACAGACAGAAGCCAGGACCAGTTTAGCTCGGAAAGGTCAACAAGCCTCTCCAAGCTTTCATTCCGCTCCCCCCAGTTATCATTGTTCCACATTATAGTGATTACTCTGATGGCCTTTATTTTGAAAATGTGGGAGCCATCCGGAAATACCAATGAAATATGAAAATGCAGGCAGATGCAGAAAGGAAAGGGGAAAAAAAGGGTTACTTATTTTGGAAGGTGAACTTCTTTGACGTCACGTTTCCCATGGCCTGGACGGCTCTCCGATCTGACTGCAGGTTCTTCAGAGATCTCTGGTCGGGGCCCAGTTCAAAGTACATCGTCTTATAGCCTCAGAATAGACCAATGATTCCTGTCAGGATAGTGAATGTTCTCTGTGTTCTACATTTTTACTTGAATATGTTCCGGTCGAAACAATGGGAGTCATTGAATTGTGAAATAAATGAGAGATTAAAACACTTTGATCACCTTTTAAGTGTCTGATATTCCCTGAGAAGGCGTAGGGCTAATCTACTTCTTCCTGTAGTGAAGTAATTCCCTCTGGATGTGAGATTTTGTTTGTTTGTAGAAGTCTGTTTGATTGTATCATCATTCATTTGAATGGCATTTTCTGCAGGGGCAGATCTCAGGCGATGGAAGAATATTCTAGGCTTTTAGATTCTGGATCACTGATAACCTTTCCCCTAACTTCTACTGTTCTGTTTCTACAATAAAAATCCCTTGGTATCCAGATGAGGATGGATCAAAAATCTACATTTTTGCGTGGGAGTAACATTTAACATTTAATTGATCAAAGTAATTCAGATGGATTTCATATCATTTATTTTACTTTACTTCACAATGTTATTGTCATGTAAATTATATGCTAATTATCATGCTGTTATTGCTAGACACTGGTTTGCATTTGGTTCTTATACACTTTAATTTTCCATTTTTTAGCATTCTCTTAGAAAGAGATTTTCTTCGGGATCAATAAAGTTCTATCTCATCTAATCTAACCTTATCTGTGATGATAAAAATGTGATGGGGTCTTAGCAGGTTTGCAGGCAAACAGCAGGAGAGACTGAAGAAAAGATGAATATTTATTAGAATAGATTATTATTATTGTTATTAGATCATCATTTCACTGTCATTAGAAAGTCTTTGGCGGTCAGAGTCTTTGTGGAGATTGTCATCGCAGTCTCTTTTCCCTGAGATGCATCACGGAATATCTCCCCTTTTGAAGTCCGGATACTGGTGGTGGTGGCTGATGACTCTGCTGAGGCTTATGAATGATGATGCTGATGGATTCCCAGGGACTATAGGTGGAGATGGGGAGGCGGAAGGCGCTCGAACCTGCAGCATTCAAACGCTAGATGGACGGAGGGAGTTATATCTAACGACGGCAGCTGATGGTGCCAATCGTGCAGGTGAGACCGTGATTGGATGGGTGGGGCTACCTGAATGAGGTCATTGATGCTCCAGACCCTGATACAGAGCTTCTGTGAAAGGTGAGGAAAATGAAGAGCTATGAGCAGCAGCTGTGACCAGAGTGTGCAAGGGGATAGTCTCCCTGACTGAACTTCCAATAGATCTCTAAAGTGAGTTAGCTGCAGATATAAACATGTGCTGCCTGTGATTTATAGTGCCGAAGTGTTTTTCTTGATCACTGCTCTTCCTTTTCAAATAATAATATTGTTGTTTGTAGTCTTTTCAACAAAAAGACCAACTTCCTAAATGAAATTGGTCGATATGCAAATATATGTCCTTACAGGGGTTGAACTATTGGATGTGTCATTGGAAAAACCCGTTTGTCCGTGTCTCTGTGATGCAGCGAACCTTCATAGTGACTCACAGATGAACAGGAAAGCCTTTTAGCGGAGGATTCCGCGCGGTTAAGGATAAACATTTAAGCAGAGGAAGGATACGTAAAAAGAAATACAACATTCATGTCAGAGATGAAGAAGACGCTTTCATAATTCATGCATTCATAATGATGACATTGTTGTCAAAGATGGAGGCCATGACAAGCCCTTCTACTGTAAGTCACCGATGTTGCACCAAGACGTCAATTCAGCCGGCGAATGGCGCCGACCTCGGGGGTCCATCCGAGCCAATGTCTGACTGATCCTCAAAGCAGCGGAGGTCACAGCCCACTCCAGAATGTCAGGGCCCTTACATAATCCCTGCATGTATTCTCCATTGTGGCACAGCAGCTATACCACTCTCCAGTCTTCCACCGCGACGGAAAGGTCAGGACATTAGAGAGAAGAGAACGGTTCTGTCGGGCTTGGCACGGAGAGTGGGAAGTGGGACGACTGGAGAATGACTCTCTGACCCCACTCTCTGACCTGGAATCTGATTTATTGATTGTTTTTACAGTTTTCCGTGAGGGACGCCGCAAAGTTTTGTAGGAAAGCTGCAGTAGGACTTTGTTAAACTGGTTGTAGGCAGCTGGATCTCAGAGAGTGGATCATAGTGGTCATGCAAACTGAATAATTTGTCACTTCTGTGGTTTCATCTCGCATCATCCATAATTATACGCCCGAAAAGTCGGGGTCATTATGGAATCGTCATCGCCGCCGCGTCCGCGGCAGATCCTTCGTGTTAATGTGATAACTCAGAAACCGTGTCATGGATCATTTTCAAATGTTAGATCCTTATACATCTTAGTGAGAGGAAGAACTGGATTGACCTGGAGACAGGTTCGGTCGTATATTCCCGACACTAGAGGGAGCTTTATCGCCAATGGTTTTTCGGACTTATTTTCTAAACCGTTGGTCTGATTCAGTTCAAATTTGGTGCATATGAATCAAGTCTAGGAGTTTTTTTGTAAAGACCGTAGTTTATTCTAAAAGTTCATATTTTTTTCTCACTAGGGGGAGCTTTTCTCCAAAAATCCCTGTTTTAACGGAGATAACATCCTAACCTTGGGTCCATATTTGGTGAATGGACTCCTGGAGATGTATCTAGCTTATATCATATGTTACATAACCTCACATCTAATGTGAGGGGTTCAACCAGGGGGATTCATCGGAACAACACAGGGGATTGGGGACTTTTCGGGGGTTACACCCTTGCTGTCGGGAACGACAGCGTAGGTCCAATTAACTATTCACGTGTCAGCAGTCTAACACACCAGGAAAAGACATTCCATTCCATTAATTCTGCCTTATTACTTATTTTTCCACTGGGGGAAAAAAAAAAAGTTTAGTTAAGCAAATCCAAAAGTATTTCAAATCTCAAGGGACAAACATGACTAACATGTTTTAGAAGCTGTTGCCAGCATCTAAAAACAGCATGACTGAAAACAGAAAAACTTGCTGATGGCAGCCATTTCTAGAAAAGATCCTACTTTCTCACCACTTGAAAAAACCTCTAAAGCCCCAAATATAGCTGTGCAGCAGAGAGTTACATGTGAATATCTTCTCCGGGAGGGAGGATGAGAATCTGTAATTGAAGAGTTGCAGTTTGAAGACGTGTTCTTCCAGGCAGTAAGCAGTAATCTCAGCGCAGAGACAGACAATTGGAGCCTGCTGCTAATGATTGTTTGCAGGCATATTTTATATTACGTGCGCAGCAGACGGAATGCATCTGTTGTAATTATGCACCGTAAAGGAGAGAATCAGGTATGAAATGGAAAGTTGGTAGAAATTTAAAAAACTATGCCAGCTCTGCATTTTTATTCTTTTTTAGCTCATTTACTGCAGAGGGCCGCGCTTCTGAGGCAGAACAGGATGTTCACATTGATCTTCTGTGGTCTCCACGCTGAGAAGGTTCCCACAACCTAACAGGGTCTTTAAAAAAAAAGGAGATAAATAAATTCAAAGAGATGGACTTGAAACTAATGGTCTGTAACATTCATCGACCGGCTAAATATGCATGCTTGCATATTAACAAGCAAAAACAAGTGGCTGCCTGTCACACCAACCGTGTTCGAGCTCTAACAGCCTAGCTATAACATTCTAATTACTATATATACCTGGTATACAGCATTATAATATAGAGGAAGGTGAAAACCCACACAGGGACTGTAAGAGCTGTGTCGCCAGGGGTGACCCTAAACTCTAAGGGGCCCCTTGCAAAGGAGTCACATGCCCCCCCCCACCAAAACCCCTTTAGTATTTAAAAAATAAACTAATAACATAAGAAATTTACTTGCCAAGTCAATGAGTTTGCTGGAGAGTTAGCTAGTGCTAACCAGATTGCAATCGATACTTTATCTAGATGGATTGTGTATCACTCTGAAGCTGATTGTCACGGCGTTAAGCTACAGGTATACCTGCCAGCATGACTGTTCAACACCCCCCTAAAGAATTCTATTATTAGTTCAAGCATACTGGCACGATCTGCAGGGCTGTCCGTATTGTTACTGATGGCATTAGCATTAGTGTTAGCATGCTAAGCCAGTAGTTGCTAATTGAATCGTACCTGCTGAGTTTTTCTTCTTTTGGTAGAAACCAATGTGAAAAGTAGATGGGAGGACCAGGGCTGTACCATGTGGGAGCTTGAACAGAGGGGTGTTTTTGTAATGGAACAGCAGAAATGCATGAGTATGTAACCTCAATATGTTGTAGACATTATATTTCTGCATCAATATAGATTACTTTAAGTGTTATAGACATAGAAATGTTTCATTGTGTACATGTTCTGGTTGATTAATTTATAATAACCTATGGTTTGTCCAGGGAGGGGCTTCTCCTGTATAGCCATGGCAGTAGGCTCTTCTCAAAGTAGAGTGAGTATATGGTTTGTCCAGGGTGGGGCTCTAAGTTCCAGAGTTTAGAGTTTAAGTTCTCTCTTTTGTACATATTTTTCCATTATTGGTACATTTTTCAACTACTTACGTTTTCTTACAATTTACACTTACACTCACTGCTGACAAAATATAGTAAAAACTAGGAGAGTACTTTTGACTACAGGACTTTTTCGTCCAACACCGGGCAAACCGTTACACCGACGATGCATGAATGTATGTGTGAGTGGCTATCTTGCATAGCAGATAACGTTTGTCATTTGAGTAGAGAAGAAGTGTTTCTCCTCCCAGAACTCTAGTCTCAGGGGTGGGGGTGGGGGTGGGGGTGGGGGGGTTTAGCTGAATATTTTATTGCGCCTACAAGGGAGCTTTAAGGGGGTTTATAATTGTCATTACAAAAAGTACTATCATGAGTGGCTATTTGGGGGCACCCTGTCCCAAATGTTTCCCTGAATGCTAAAACATTTGCTGGTTTGCCTCTCATGATAATAATAGCAATGTCAATTAAAGTTAAAGGTTCTGCTAAAAAGGAAAGTTTAAAGTCATTTTTTAAATGTGTCAGTCGTCTGTGGAGCCCTCAGATGGTCAGGGAGGGCATTCCACAGACAAGGGGCAGCAGAACAGAAGGCCCGGTCACCCATTGTGCTGAGCTTAGTCCGAGGAAGGAGGAGTCGGTCGGTATGAGTGGGTAGAACGGAGGGATCGTGTTGAGGTCAGTGGGGTGAGTAGTTCTTTTAGGTAGGGGGGTGCGTTACCATGGATGCACTGGTGAGTGAGGAGAGAGATCTTATAATCAATCCTGGTGGAGATGGGGAACCAATGAAGGGAATGAAGAACAGGGGTGATGTGTTCGTGTTTACAGTCTTCAACCCATACCTGATTCTAGCAATTAGCGCGCTAGCTGTGAGCTATAGACTTAGATAAAGACTACATCTACAATCCTGGCCAATCTTACTAATCCAAATTAATTTGTCTATTTTGACTTAGCATAGTGACTCTCAACAGAACCACACTCTTCTGCATTGAACTCGGACTGTTTCGCCGCTTTTCTTTTAAAGTTTTTCCCAACACCTGTAGTTTTTCGAGCGGCTCAACAGACCCGTCCAGACCCAGGTCTCAGAACTCAGCTTATACAATCAAAGCTGATTGATTGAACTCTTTCAGTTAAACGTGAAGTTGTGTCCGAAAAACAGTGCTTTTCATGAAAAGGCTCCCCCTAGTGAGTAAAATAAGAACTATAGAAAAAATGATCTCAAGTTATTTCATATGCACCAAATTTGGACTAAATTTATCGTTCATGTTCTGAAATCCTTTAGAAGAAGAAGTCTTTATAATCATACAAGTTGTACAACGTAGCAATATCGTTTCTCTTTATTTAACCCAGAGATAAAGTTCCCCCAGTGTCAGAAATATACAATCAACCTTACCTAAAATCACTCCAGTTCTTCCTCACACTAAGGTCTTTGTCGGAATAAAGTTTGACAATGATCCATCATGCAGTTTTTGAGTTATATCTTAAACACTCCCAATGGAGAGGCCTGTCAAAACCTGGACCAGAACCCCGTTGGGAGGCATCGGCTCCAACATCCCTTCTAGAACTGTCGAGATCAGAGGGTGAATATCTTTTGCCACGTGGGGTTCAGGCATCAAACATCCTTTTTGCCTCGTGACATAAATGAGGAACTAGCATTCTTGTGTTTCGCCTTTGTTGGATGTTTTTTTTTTCACATTACTGTGAAGATCAAAGGCGGCAGCGTTACACATTGATTCCCACTGACCCACTCGCCTGTGGACACCATGCCTTTAATGACACGTTAGATGGCTGCTGTTTACCCAGGATCCTTCACTCCATGTATCAGGAATAGATGTGTGTGTGTGTGTGTGTGTGTGTGTGTGCGTGTGTGTGTGTGTGTGTGTGTGTGTGCGTGTGTGTGTGTGTGTGTCTCCATCAGTACACACATAGAGAGGGGAGCCATGCTTCATTTTCCATGCGCTCTTTGCTCGCTCGTTAAAAGCTAATTTCTCCCCACAACCTCCCCCCAGCACCCCCCACCCCCCACCTCGCCTCCTTCTTCCCCTGCCGCTCTGTCTTGTGCGCTCAACAATAGTCTATTCTGTGCTGTCCCGTGCGACTGGAGACACACCCAAAGCCAAGGCCAGAGTGCGAGGGGAGATTGTTGGGTTGCGGCCAAATGAGCAGGACACTGGCCTGATTCTGGTCTGGGATCCGTGTGGATCCGGCCCAACATGAGGGAGGAGCTGGTTTCATCTGTTTGGCTGTGAATTCTATCATTTGTCAATATACAAACCAGTGATTCCTGCAGGCAAGAGTAGGACCGGGTCTTCCAGTCCTCCATTACCGGGTCTTCATTAATCCAGCTAATGAATATAAACTTAAAATTCTGAGTTGAATAAACTTTAAATAGCTGAGAGAAACGGATCTTCAGGTGAAGAGCTTCAAAGACACAACAGTCCAGTTTCATTAAAGTTAAACCCAAATCCAAATACCAGCAGGACGTGTGCCGCCAAGAAGATTGGCCTCATGGATTTTATAGTGTTCTAGAAGGTGGAAAACATTATGGGTCAGAATCCCTGACCTATAATTGCTAAACACCCAGCAGCTAATGTTCCTCAGAATCCCCCACTGAGTTTATGCAAATCTCACAGCTGTAAACGGAGAGTTCCTGTTTGACGCTCTTTCTCCAGACTCCAACCAAGATCCCACAAAACTGTGTTGTGGGGGTCTTACATCGCAAACTTTTAAAAATGTGTGTGAGGGTGTGAGATTATCAGGAATAAACTGCTTCAAGTTTGACCTTGAATTCAAATGAAAGGGCGACTTGAGCTAATTGTGTCGTCAGGTGATGAAGGACAGCGACTAATCAAGAGCTTTCCTGCATCTGCATCAATATTAGGAGACTCTTCTTCGTCAGTTTACAGCATCTGGTTCACACACACACACACACACACACACAGACACATACACACAGACACACACTGATACACACACACACAATACAGGCCCAGATTTCGTCTGGACCAAAGGCTGAAGGTCATTCCATCCACACGTTTCTCTCTATCATGACAATCTGCTCCTAAGTGTCGCAGCTGGACCCCCCCCCCCCACACACACACACACACACTCACACACACAGTGCTGCCTCCTGTGATAAGGCCAGACTCTTTTCATTGTCTGATAACATAAATACGACACACCAACACACCATCTGAGGCTCCCCGTCGGCACCAGCGGCCCAATTATATAATTATCCCTTGTCTGATTGTCCCTGTGCAGCTGAGACGAAGGAGGACGATTGTGTGGCCTGTGGAATGCGGTGCGTTTGGCATTTTTCAACAAAAAGGGCAACTTTCTGGAAACTTCTGCCAAAGAGAGGGAGGGGGGGGATGACGAGTGCTGGTGCCCACTCTTCTTCTTCTCTATCACTTCATTCATCTTAATTCTCTTTCCTGCCTCTAGGTTGGAATATCTTCTCTCTGGATCTCCTCTGGACAATCTCTCCCCTCTTCTGTGTCTGCCCCCCCCCCTCACCATCTTTGACATCATTAACTCCCAGTCCTCTCCAGGCCGATCCCGCTAACGTCCAGCCTCCTGGAGGTGGAATGCACAGGATCTGCTTCGGATAAGAGCTGACAGCCCGCCCTGTTAGAGACCCACCGACCACTCCAACGTCTGATACCGGACTTGGCGGCGGCGGCGGCGGCGGCTCCGCTGAGTGGTTGGAAAGCGCTGCCATTGTATGGAGCGAGAGCAGGTGTCGGGAGAGATTACAGAACAGGGCTGGATAGCAGGTCTGCTATTAACTCCTACTTGAATCCATGTCAGAGGCAACAAGGCGTCACATAAGTCACCTTCTTCAGCTCCACGATAGAGCGTCCAGAGCGTTTACACCAAATGTCTCTGCTGGTCCCTGCAGGTGGTTTTGTGGGTTTATTACCTTATCAGAAGTTCTTTTTTAGTCCATAAT
Source organism: Lophius americanus (assembly GCA_037951165.1). Lineage (NCBI taxonomy): Eukaryota > Metazoa > Chordata > Actinopteri > Lophiiformes > Lophiidae > Lophius > Lophius americanus. Next base: position 1,876,481 of record JBBDHG010000138.1, read on the forward strand.
GAAAACAGCAGGGTTAACGGCATGTTGGCGGCAATTCTTTCCTTCTGGATTCCTCTGCAGGCAACGCCACACCAGAGCATTCTGACATTTTATCAGCTCTAGTTCTTCTTCTTCCTACACCACAGTTGATCAGCTATTTCCACCTTCTCCTGTCCGCTGCATCTTCCTCTGTCACACAAACCAACTGCATGTCCTCTCTCACCACATCCAAAAAACCTCCTCCTCTTCTCCTGCAGCTCCATCTCCAGCATCCTTCTACCAGTAGATCCACTATCGCTCCTCTTCACAGGTCCAAACCATCTCAGTCTGTCCTCTCTGACTTTGTCTCCAGGACATCTAACCTGGACTGTCCCTCTGATGTCCTCCTTTCTGATCCTGTCCCTCCTCCTCACTCCCAGAGAACATCTGAACATCTTCATCTCTGCCTCCTGTCTTCTGGTCAGAACCTCTGTCTCTAAACCGTCCAGCAGAGATACTCTCACCTCCATCTTGGAAACCTTTCCCTTCACTCCTGCTGCTATTCTATTCTATTCTATCTAGTCCACGGAGTCTCCTTTCTGACTTCATCTGTCAGCCTGTCCATCTCTGGAACAAACAAGAAGGGGCTCAGAGCCGATCCTTGGTGCAGTCCCACCTCTACCTGGAACCCATCTGTCAATCATACTGCACACCTCACTGCTGTCATGCTGCTCTCTTTCATATCCTGCACCACTCTAACAAACTTCTGTCCCTCCAGACTTCCTCCGGCAATCCCACAATTCCTCCCTCGCCACTCTGTGGGACGCTCTCTCTGAATCCACCTGCCTCCCTTTCATCACATCTGGCTTGAAATGACAAACATTCACACAATCTATGGTGAATTTATACGTCAGACCCTTCAATGCCTCAGAGCTTTCTCTCCCTAGTGCTCAAATCTGTATTCTAGACTAAAGAAAACAACTTATCAGCGCCCTGAGACTGAATAGTTTAAGCGCAAATATAAAATCTGCGTGATGTCTGCAGCGGAAAGAACCCACAAAACTCTCAAAGAATTCCGAGCTGTCCTTGTGATCCTTGAGCTCACTTGTCAGGGCCCCTCTGATGATCACACAGCATGGAGTATGTGAAAGAATGCTGCCGGGACGCTCTAGGACAGTTTGGAGCCAGTGTTCCCATCTCAGGCCAACATTCTGTTTAAAGTGATATTAATGAGATACACACAAACACACACCAGTGAAAATGTGATCTCAAAGTAACAACAAATCTCTATTGACTATTGCTAAATCAAAATAGAGCCCGGGTGAGAGGTATTTTTGGGTCATGGAGCCAGGAGGAGGACCACTCCCACTGACAGCATGGTTCTGAGAGCTCCGTGGTTCTGCCCATCTCAGCTATCCCTGACAAATTGTGCTGAATGTAGAAGGTCTGATGAAACTGGAGGCATATCCAAAAGCATGCTGGCACAGTACCAGAACTGCCTTTTCCCATCAAGGAGGAGATCATCAGCCAGAACGGCTCCACAGCGCCCCTACTGGCCACTGAGATATGTCACAGTGTGGGTAACAGACAGTTTGTCCGTAAGAGAATCTCATGACACAAAAGTCATCTGTGTGATAATAGTGAGAGTATTACAGAACCTAGACGGATGAATTTTGCGACATGCTACAAAAATAAAGCGTCTTAAATATGTGGGGAAAGTATTCAGAACCCTTTCAGAACTCCTACCAAACTGTGTCTGGTCTAAAAGACTTCTGGGTAAAACAGAGCCGACCTGAACAAAAAAAAAGCATTTTTATTTTAAAACCATCTTTTTCAGCACCTGCCCCTGATCGTCTGAAGGAACCAGCTGAGGCGGTTCATGTCTGAACCATGATCAGGATTCCTCCAGGACTTCTCCCTCTGGAGGTTTTTTCAGGCACGTCCAACATTGAGGAGACCATAAATCTCTGGAGGGACTAAATATCCCTCCAGAGATTCCTGCAGCGTTTCTGACGTCTCTGTTCTGGAATCTTGGGCCACTCTCCTTTTTGCAAAAACTGCAAAAGTGGATGAAGGTCCTTCTCGTCATGTATGAAGTCATGAGGTCATAAATCTCCGGATGACACAACCGTTTCTTCATACCTCCGTTCTCCTCCTCCGGCCCCCCTCCTCTATCGTCCCACCCGGCTGACAGGTGGAAAATGAGGTCGACCCAGAACGGTACTTTCCTGGTATGACGATGAGATGGGGTTAGTAAATATATATAGAAACATAAATTAACATGCTGGATGATGGGGATTTATCTCTAGAGGAGGAGAAGAAAAAAATCACACACATGCATGAATGAGTTTGTACTGTTTATGTTATTTCTATTTAGATGGCAATCTTTTTATTAGAGGACAAGACATTGTGCAGGGAATGATTGTTAAATGGCGCCACCATGTGTTAGTAAATATGTATTACATTATGCCAAGGGATGCTTCGAAGGCTCCAGTCAAACACATAGTTTTACAGTTTCTTAGAGCCAAAACAATTAGATAATTATCCCATTTCAGGAAAAACAACAATCTTCATCATTTCAAGTTTTGTGGGAATTTTCTGCATGTTAGTTTGGGGTTAAAATAAAACGAGGCATTTGATGACGATCCCTTGTGTTTTTGAATGTTTAGCGTTTTTATTTGAATTTGTATTGCAAACATTCAAACGGGAAAAGTCAGTTAAGAAATACAAGAAGTATGAGTAATATGATTCAACCCTTTGATGCCCTGCTCAGCTGTTTGGTTGATAACATTTTGAGTCTCTATTTCTTATTTAAATATGTGAAAGAACCGGTTTATTATAAATTAAATGTATTATTATTATTTATAATGTGACCCAGTGGCAGAATGAATGTATGCTAAAGAGTAAGGGGCCGAGGGCAGAGCCCTGGGGGACAACGTGGGTCACGAGGAGGACACATTAACCATGACTTTAAAGTAAGTCCTATTCAATAAGTAGGATGTTTCTGGAATATTAAAGCGTGCAAAGACTTACTAAACAGAATTACGTTAAAAAAAAAAAAATCTATTAAGGGTGAAACTATCGAAATTGTTTTTAATCTGATTTCTTTTTTCTTTTCTTACAGGTAAAATGTCCCACCGAAGTAAAAAATACAACACATACACAATACATTAGTGCAAATGTCTTTCTTAAAGGTGAGGGCATTAAAGGGTTAAATGCATTCATAGATAATGTTATTTGGCCTTATGTGACGACCATGGCGTTGAAAGACGACCGTCTGCGTTAAAAATAAGACAGAGAAGATCTGGGTTTGAAATCAAATATGCAGAAATAGTAGAAAACCCAGAGGGGGGCAAATATTTACAGACACCAAGCATGACTGGATGCATGAACGCGTTCAGTCACTGGTTGGTGACGAAGAAGGGCCGCGATCATTCTTATCACGTAGTTTCTGCACAGTCAGGCGGTGGCAGTCGATGTATCTGAACTCTGCCGCGAAAAGACCGAACAGGCTTAAGAAGACCATGACCAAGGCCCACTCACAGACGGCGGCCCCTGATCGTTGGCCGGTGTTGTGCAGGATGGTCACTGAGGAGGGGGGAGCAGTCAAGGAGGGTAACACTGAATACACAGCAGCACAACAACGCAGGTTGTGAACGCGTAGAGATGCGATGTAGTTGTGTGAATTGAGATTCTGTGCAGCTGGTACTACAGAATGTCAGGAGCTAGCGTGGCGGTTTGCAGGGTTCCAGGAATACTGGACTGTCAGATTGGCAGAGGGGTCGTGGGGTCGTGCCTGTTTTTTGATGAGCCAGTAGCAGCATGTTTATGCTAAAGAGTAAGGGGCCGAGGATGGAGCCCTGGGGGACACCACAGGTCACAAGACCAAGCATTAACCAAGGCTATAGAGAAAGTCCTATGCTATAAATTGGATTTTATTTGGGGGGGGGGGGGGGGGGGGGGGGGGGTAATAGTTACTATTTCCCCTAAAATCCCATTAAATCATTTTATAGTTGCTCCCAAATCAAAACAAATTTCTATTGAAATATTTTTTTCCATGAAGGAAAAAATAAAGATAAATGGTTAAAACATCTGAACGTAGTTCAGAAAGGCTGAAACCGAAGGTTAGCAGAATATAACGGCTAATTTAGGATAATTAACAGTATCAATGGAAATGAAGATTTTTGGACTGGGCCGAGTAAAGACGGGTTCTATAGGTGCAGAGGTGGAGGCCGACGTAACATAAAAACGTTTGGAACTAGGAGTCCAGAGAAAATAAAAACCAAAAAAAACCATTCTGCAGAATAATTTCCTTAACTGGTACCGAACAAGTTCTTAACGGAGTCCCACAGAATAAAAGGATACTGAGAATGACCAGGAGGGTAGAGACGACACAGAGGGTCCCTCTGGCCGCTACGGTCCAGCAGTTACCCCGAGTCGGCTCAGCCCGGAATGTTAGAAAGAGCTGAACCCAGAAGTAGGCCAGGCCCAGGAAGAACGCCAGGAAGGCTCCCAGGAGGTGAACGTTCATCAGGACTGTTTGCTGGGCGGCGAGGGAAGAGGAGGGAGGATGTAAATGAAGCATTAGACAAATAAAATATCATTTCTGGTATAGCTTCTTCTTCTTCTTCTTCTTTTTTTTCATTATTTGACCTGGAAGTTCCCGAGGAGAGAGATTCCCAGAGCGGAGATGAATCCCAGAGCGATGCCCAGAATGTTGGCCTTTCCGTGGTCACCGAAGTCCCTCACCTGCTGGAAACGGATCACCACGATCCACATGGCTGAGGGGCGCCGGAGGAGAGAGATGAAGATCGGGAGGGAAAACTACAAATTTTGTCAAAAAAACTCAAAGTGTCTGTAAAAACAATCTCAGTTAGAAAAGTGAAAATGGCAGAACCGACGTGACCCGTCAACCGCACCCTCCCCCCGTCCAAAAGAAGGTTCCATGCCACACCGATCAGCCATAACATTAAAACCACCCGCCTTATATTGTTTAGGTCACCATTTCGAGGCTAAAATAGTTCTGCTGTGTCCTGACATCATTTAGCAGAACTTTTTCAGCTGTCTGTTCCTTCCTGTCCGGGCTTGGACACCCACGACTCCGCCGCCGGTTCACCAGCTGCCCCTCCTCCGACCACTTTGGTAGGTTCTAACCACTGGAGACCAGGAAGACCTAAAAACATCTTCAATTCTGGAGATGTTCTGATCCAGTCCTCTTGGCCTTTGTCAGTTTTTCTTCCTCCAAAACATCTACTCTGAAGAGAATGATGCCGGGTGAATCATCCCAACACCGCTGACCGGAACCACGAGATTATCATTTTTATTTTGACTTCACCTGTCAGTGGTTATAATGTTCAGGCTGATGGATGTGTAACCCAGTTCTGGAGGGATTGTGACTGTTTAGGAGCTGTTGGTACTTTATGAACCCGGTCCAAAGAGCTTCCTCTGTGCTATATTCAAAGGCTGCATACCGCCTCCAGAACCAACACTGATCTGGACTCCTCACTGAAATAATGACCTGACTTGCTATTTCAGAGATGAAGCCTGGAGGTTCTGACCCGAGAGCGGGTGCAGATTCTCACCGGGTGAGTCCCACGGTTCTACCTAAACAAATCCACGATGAGAATCAAATGGCTGCCAAAACATTTCCAGAGATAATCAACGTTCAACTCAGCCGTCAGCTGTGAAAATGTCCAAAACATCCAAATCCAGTCGTTGATAAAAGACCTTAAGCCCCTCGTAGTTCTAAACCCACTGCAGCCGACTGGACCGGTTCCGTACAAACGTACCTAACACGGCGCAGATGTTGCAGATCTGGGAGAAGATGCAGCTCTGGGGGCGGTAGGTTCCGCACTCGCTAGAGGAGAGAAGGAGGAAACGGTCTCATATCATTCAGCGGCGCCTTGACGACGTGTGTTCACACTTATCTGTCTGGGCTCAGAACCGACACCAACCTGATGAAGGGGACTCCCTCCGTGAAGTTGACCGATCCATTTGTCACGGCTACAGCAAACCTAAAGGGGAGAAATGTCAGAGTGGCGCTCCCGCCACCGTCCGAAGTACACGGAAGGATAAACAACCTCTTCATCACACAGGATCAGATCTCAGATCAGAACTTCTGCCACATAACCCAGTTTGGGTCTCCTCTGCTGTGGAAGCTTCCTCCAGCCCCGGTCGCCTCGGTCGAACCTCTTCTCTACATCTGAGAAAGGCTTAAAACTCTCCAGTATAGACCCGGGACCCTTACACTGTCCTAGGTCTAGACTGGACTTCCCAAGATGCACTTCTCTCTCTCCTTCTCCGTGCCTTCATGTCATGGAGCGTTTGGACCTTCAGATGTGTTTACCTTTGTTTGTTGAGAACATAACAGAAGAACTAATGGAAGGATTTGCATGAAATTCTACCCGGAGGTGGGTTTCGGCGTCTTCTACAGATGGTTCGATTTTTTTTGGCAACGTTACGACGTGACCTCACGACGTGACCTCACGACGTGACCTCACGACGTGACCTCACGACGTGACCTCACGACGTGACCTCACGACATGACCTCATAATAACGCTTTCACTCGTTTCTTTTATGGAGAGATAGGGTATTTTTAGGGTAAAGGAATAATACAAAGCAGTTTAAAAACAAAAAAACAAGCTAGATTTGAAGTTGTAACTAAGGGTCAATATCCTACGGATATATCCCATAATCGTAAACCGACTCTTGAATAACTTACTGGCAGTTTAAATCCGGAGGTTACTGTTTTATTTAGACGGGTTCAGTAAATAGAGAGTATCCTAAATAAGGTGATATAATCGGTTCTGATCACCTTGGGTTCTGCTGTGGAGGCGCTGAGAGTTTTTCCAGTTAATTATTATTTATATCATGGCAGTTATCATAATTAATACCAACTGCTATCTTTCTATTCTCTTCTCTCACTCGCCGTCTCGATCTCTACTCTAGTCCTCCTCCTCTCGGGTAGTTGGTTCTCAACACTGACGCTTGGGTTTCAAACCTATTTCTGTTCTGCTTCCCCTCGTCTGTGGAGCGCCCTCCCGGACCATCTGAGGGCTCCACCGACGACTGAGACTTTTTAAAAAAAAAGGACTTCAAACTTTTCCTATTTCGCGGAACCTATAACTTATAATTAACATTGCTGCTTTTTGCTCGTATTTTTATAGAATTATTATATTTTTTATTGATGCTTTTATCTGCTTTTACCTTGTAGCACTTTGAGATTTGATCCAAACGTTAAGTGCGTTATAAATGAAATGTATCATTCTTATTTCATCTGACTAAGTAGTCATGTGAGGATAGAAATACGTGTATTTGTTTTTGTGTTTGACCTAAGAAGTCATGTGAGGATAGAAATACATGTATTTGTTTTTGTGTTTGACCTAAGAAGTCATGTGAGGATAGAAATACGTGTATTTGTTTTTGTGTTTAACCTAAGTAGTCATGTGAGGATAGAAATACGTGTATTTGTTTTTGTGTTTAACCTAAGTAGTCATGTGAGGATAGAAATACATGTATTTGTTTTTGTGTTTGACCTAAGAAGTCATGTGAGGATAGAAATACGTGTATTTGTTTTTGTGTTTAACCTAAGTAGTCATGTGAGGATAGAAATACATGTATTTGTTTTTGTGTTTAACCTAAGTAGTCATGTGAGGATAGAAATACGTGTATTTGTTTTTGTGTTTAACCACAGTTTCCTTGTGCCTGCAACTGCGTTCATGCAAAGTGATGCAAAAACAGCTGATAGCGTTTACTTTGGGGTCTTTCAGGTGAGGCCAAAGAGCAGAATTCATGGAAAGTAGATGACATCCATGTCGGGCGACATTGTGTTTCACTTTCATTCAGTTTGTGGTTTCTCTTCTCATTTATCAGTCTGGGTTCTGGGTGAGCCGTTGGGAGTCCGATTCCATGGTAAACTGCTACTGGGTGAATTTAGACTAGGCTAAATGGTAACGCTTTAGATTAGATTTGGGGCTGTAATTACGACGACAACAAAAAAAACAATATCTGGGGAAGTAGGAATACGTAGATATAGAAACTTTATGTTTTCTCCTAATATCCGAGCGACACAATACTTCAATAAAATAATTCTGCTGTTCTTGTCTGCATAATCCTAATTGAAGATTATTGAATCTCAATTAAAGAAAAAGAAGATTTTACCAGTGAGACTTATTGTTGGAAATACTGAATCTTTGAATTCCTCTCAGTTTGTAGACGTCAGTCTGAAGCATCAGCCTATAAATAGTTCAAATAACGGTAATCCGTATTTGCACCTTTGTAGAAATGAGATAAGATTCTAAACAATTGCGTACAATAGAGGATGAGGAATACTCACACAGTCCAGAGTCCCACTGTGCCGAACAGGGCCATGCAGACGGGGAGAAAAGCCCACATCCACATCTTTCCACACAGATGCTGCTAAACGCTCGCCGTCCCACTCGAGCTAACAGACGCCGGCAGTGAAAAGAACTTTGAACTGTCTGAGAGTGCGTGAGCCGAGACATGGGGACTCACCGCCAGCGAGGATTGGCTGGTTGGTGGCGGGTCTAAATGCAACAAGAACAAACTTCATTCGGGGCGGCTCATCTCACATTCACCCTTACCGTAATGACCGGAGGGGATGACGTCATCCGCTGCCCCGGTTCCCGGGGTCACCGTTGAGTCGGCGGTGACAGAATCGGGGTGTAAGGAGGAAGGATGTAGATTGAGGAAGGGGGGGGTGAAGTAAGATAAGAAGTATTCTAACAGGAAACAGAGAATATTCACGTTCTTCCTTAATGTTGAGGTTGAGATTTGAGACACTTTGATCGCTACAACAGCGATTACGTTAATGTGACGCTCCACTCCCGGGCCGGACTGGACTCTGAACTGCGTTTTTTTATCTTCTTCTTTTTTTTATTTATAACCTCTTCTCTGTTCTTACAGAGTGTTTCCTCTTCACAGCAGTTCACGCTTTCTTTTTCCGTCACACTCACCCACACCCACAGACACACACACACACACACACACACACAGTTCCTCATGGTTTAAATCATGAGTTTAAGTCCTCTCTGCCATCAAAGCCGGGCTTCGGTGTTCGGATGTGATCTCTGGATTAATCCTAAATGTCGGATAGTAATAAACGGGCGGATTAATAATTCACTAACGCGTTTCATTCGCAGGCCATGAATTGATGAAGCGGGTCGTAAAAACCCGTGATCTTTGGTTCCAGTCAAGAAAGAGCACAGAAACGTTCCTGGAATAGTTTATTGCCCCTACATGATTAATCAGTGAATCAGTTTCCACCATAAAAAGATATTATATTACTATAAGGTATTAGTAATCAAAAACACTGACAGATATATACACAGTTATTGTTGTTCGTTTAGCAACACACAGTAATAATAATAATAGTACACACTTGGGTCCTCCTGTCAGAGCTCCAGCTCCACCTTTACTTTCATCTGGGTCTCGAAGGGCTCCAGCAGGGGGCGCACTTCCTCGGACAGGAACCTCGCCACCTGGATGGTCAAGAAGAAGAATTTATTCCACAGCACGGGTTTGACGGTCTACATTTCCGGCCGCCTGAAACCTGCACACGTCTGGATGCTCGGGTGGGGCTCTACCTGCTCTGGGGCGCGACCGATGAAGGTCTTGGGGTCCAGTATGGCGTCCAGCTGCCCGAGGATGGGGGCGAAGTAGGGGTCTCCATGGACTCTGGTCAGCAGGTCGTTATCACCGCCCTCCTGTTTGACCACAGCTGCTGCCTCCTGCGACAGAATGCGGATCTTCTCGTGGCAGTCCTGGAGGAGGGGGAGGAGGAGAGATGGCGTCTGAGGCACACAGCCGGGTCACGTGGTCGTAAACTTAGCGGGCACTCGTGACCCCGTACCTGCCTGTTCCCGCCGGCCTTCACCATGGCCATGATGATGTTCTCTGTGGCCATGAAGGGCAGCTCCTGGCGGATGTGCCTCTCGATGACCTTCGGGTACACCACCAGACCTTCGGTGATGTTCTGCAGCGTGCCCAGGATGATGTCGGCGGTCAAGAAAGACTCGGGCAGCGAGATCCGCCTGCATATGGGTGGAGGGAGGAGCCGTGAGTAAATACGTAAGGCAGCGTTTTCATTTCCCATTTCTTGTTCGTCCTGTGTGAAATGTTCTCACTGCCTCCGCCAAGGGTGGAGGTGATGTTTTCACCCCCGTGTTTGTTTGTTTGTTCGTTTGTTCGTCTGTTAGCAGGATTTACACGAAGGAGCTGGCGTGGAAGCCGATAAGGTCGACTTAAAACCGTCGTAGCGTTGGAAAAGCACGACATTCTACCAAGAGGTAGGTTTTGGCCCTTGTTGGAGGTTTGAGACAGAACCAATATTTGTGAAAGTATCTGCCTCAGTATCTGTGTCTTTAAGGAGAACATCCAGTCATGGAACATGTTCTGATCCATATTTATGTCGACCCGTTAAAAGGTTTGAGACGGTTTCCCTCACAAAGTCAACTAATGGCTGCCTGTAGCAGATAGAACAGCGAGACTGGTGAGCGCCAGCAGAACCAGTCGCTAGATGGTTCCCTTCATTTTAGCTTCACCCGGGTCTGGACCTCCTCAAGAGTCTTAACTGGATTTATTTTTTTTCCGGTCTTGTTGGATATACTCCGAGACTTGAGCTGCCATGGCGACAAACATTTCCCCAGCTGAGAAATAGTTTACTGTCAACGAAAAAAGCTGTAAGCTTGCAACTTAAAACACCAGTGACAAATGAGCCGCGGCCGATCAACCACCAAAACATTTGGCCCCACGCATCTATTCAGACATTTCAAAATCAATCATCCAGAGGAACATGGCAAGTCTCAAGAAGCTAACGATAGCAGGGCGGCTAAAGCTGACGAGAGCGCGGAGGAATATGCAGATGGTACGTCTGTTGTCCAGAAATGTTTAAACTACATCAGGTCCAGGAGTTTACAGCACCGCCGGTTACGGGCCTTTTTGGAAGGAATTGACTCGGCAGAGAAAAAGTCCAGAAGGGATGATGTGAGTTCATGGGAGACGACAGGATTCCTGATGATGACGATCCAAAATGGGTCATGGACCTAGCATTCCTGGTGGACATAACACTGGAGCTGACCGTTCTTCATCTGAAACTGTGGGGCCCTGATCCGCTCGCCACATCGGTTTATGAGCTTCTAAACTGAGAGCGTGGAAAACTCATCTTTCTGCAGAAAAAAAGAAAATCAATCGTTTCCCAGCATGCAGCTCTCCTACGGAGGAGGACACAGCGTTCATGCCTCTGCTCCGGGACCAGTATTTTGTGGACATCAAGGTTCCCGGCGACGTTTTCCAGCTCTTTGCAGACCCCCTCTCCGCTGATGTGGAGAGTCCCCAAAGTGTTTCAAATGGATCTGATCGACCTGCAGTGCGACATCGAGCTAAAACCTGAACTCACAGAGGCACACCGGACAGGATTGTTCCCTCGAGCCTTTTTGGAAGCAAAAAAGTGCACCGACGGCAATTTTCTTGGCTGACCACCGATTATTACCACGTCTGACCGGCCGATACCCATTTCTTTTTTCTTTAAAAAGGTAAAAAATCCTGATGAGTAATGTATTTTAAGTTTAAGCTCTTATTTTGAAGGATTACAGCGGGAGTGACAAGGCTGGTCGGCAGCGTGTTACGTGTGTGTATCCTGACCTGTTGAAATGAATGGACCCTCCGTCTTCCCCGGTCTGTGTTTCTTAAACCAACTCTCTGACATTTGGAAGTGAAAATAAAACGTTTTTGCCTCGTTCAGTCCATTATAGGTTACATGTCGGCTTTACACAGGGACATCAGGGCTTGTGGCTGCCTCTTGGCGCCCGCTAGCTTTAGCCTGCTAAGGTTAGCTTCTTAGGTTTCTATGTTCCTTTCGGTGATTAATATTGAAGCGTGTGATTCAACGTTTTCGGGGTTTAACAGTTCCTTATTTTGTCCTTACTGATGTTAAAAACAAACAATCAATAACCTGAGAGCTTTGTGTTTTTCTTGAGAACTTGTGAGATGTTTGGAGCCGTGGTAGCTCATGCTTGGTGCGTGTGTGCGTGTGCGACGCATGTGTGTAACCCGCAGCCAATCGGCCTCAGGTGATGCTGCTCCGCCGATTGCAATGCTTCGCTTTCCCACATTTAATGAAGCCTTGAGGCAAATTCTTTTGTTTTCTGCTGATCGAGTTCCTCCAGTCCATAAATCTTTTCAGCACTCGTTGACTTAAGTGAAGTTATTTGGGGGGGGGGGGGTTCTGACCTGTTGGCGCTGTCATCCAGAGTCCTCTCAAGCCACTGGACCGAGGCCGTCTGCAGTGGGTCGGCCATCAGCGCCACCAGATGCCTCGCCAAGCTGCAGCAGCGCTCAGCACGCATGGGATTCCTCTTGTACGGCATGGCGCTGGAACCTGGGAGAGGAAAAGCAGTTTCAGGACCACGTAGAATTTGTGCCGCCACCGGCGTTACAAAATTATGTTTTGCCGTTTGGAAATGAGATCCGACAGCGTGGTTATACCAATCTGCATCTTCTCAAACGGTTCCTCGATCTCCTTCAGGTTGGCGAGCAGGCGAATGTCCGTGCAGATCTGCGGACAGAGATTGATCAGAAGTCGATGCAAAGATCTAAATGTTCAAAACTTAAGTGTGGAAGACGGGACACTCCCCCAGGACGTGAAAAAAAAAAAGAAGAAAATCATACAACCGAAGGAGCAACCTCCCATCATCATTAGCAGCCCAATGCTAAACACAGCATTAGCTGAAAAAAGCTAAAAGGCCCAGAACTCCCAACATCCTGATGGAAGGCGGCCCATTCACTCGTCCTCAAACTATTCTCACCGTCAGAAGAAACGTATTCTCAGAATCACAAGAGAGAACACGGGGGACGTACGTTTTAAAATGTGGTGAAGAAACAGAGGAGTGAAAGAAATCGCCTGAAGTGGGTCGGTTGTGGATGGGAGAAGTTCAAAGGAAAAACGTTGAACAGCTTTTGAAAGCCCACCCTCAGCTGAGACCACCCTCAGTTTCTGATTTAAAAAACAATCTACGGGCCCCTCTTCAGCTCACCGGATCATTTATTGGGTTTTTTTCTCCGCTTAAGCTCGGGAAACTAGAATGATGGGATTGACAGGCAGAGCGACCCAGATCGGATTCTTTCATGACTGCAGGAGTCGCTTTGACGCTTTGGCTTTGAGTCATGGTGTTACGTTAGTCAGAGGAAAACCACTTTGAGGTACCGGTGAGGCTTTCTTGTGGACACCTTTTCCTCCCGTATAGGAGGAAACCTGTAAACAGTCAAAGAGGAATATCCTGTGGGAATGACTCCAAAGAGAACGGAGATACGGGTCCATGTGAACCACACTCCTGTGGCTTGTCATCAGGACTGGACATGCTGGGGGGTATAAACCGGTCCTTGGTGGAGCCGGCAGGATTCAACACCACCACTAGACGCTCCTGCTCCTCACCTTGTGAACGCTTGCTCCTAAGCTGCCCAAGGTGGACAGAGAGTCTACGTCCACCTTACGGCTGTAGGTCTGTCCGGTCACCAGGTACGCTCTGTGAAGAACAGGAACATCATCATCATCATCACCAGCCTCCATGACCTGAGCGGTCAACTCAACTGGTTGAGCATATTTTGAGTCTCTATTTCTTATTTGAAAAAAAATGTGATCCACTTTTGTGGGAATAGAGGCAGTGTGTAAACACGAAGGGGCCAAGGATGGAGCCCTGGGGGACACCTCACGTCGGAAAGGGGCCACAGAGGATGAGGCAATTTACAATACTATAGAGAAAGTCTTTTTCAATAAGGGGCATTCCTTGTGTTTTAAGGGGTTTGAGGATTTACTTAAGATAATTCTGTAACTTGATGCAACCAAAAAAAGAGTTTAATATGTATTTCATATTATTTATTACTTAGAATCCGACTATTTTCCATGAAATACAACATTCTATCATTAAATAATTGTATAAATCTGATGAGTTTATTTTGTTTTGTTTGGATGTTTTTCAGTTTATGGTAAATTAAGAATGCTCTGATATTAAATTGATAAATGACCATAAAAAATGGAATATGGAAGGAAATAATATTTCCTTTTTTCTCTTTGCAAGGACATTTAAAGTGTTAAGAGCAATGAAAATAAATTGAAGACCTAAGTCACATCAACACAGACAAAGAAAGTAGGGCTGCTATGAAGGAATATCTGAATCCCGGTGAGTCGTCAAGGAAAACGGTTGGAGTGGTGGTGAGTGGGAACCCTGCTGCGCTTGTGTGGACATGGAATGTGACAGAACAGAGAAGGTAAATCAAACAAACAATCAAAAAAGCAATAACGTGTTTGTCATGTTCTAATATTAGCTCACCTTTTGAAAGCAGCCATCTCAGTCACCATTCTGTCCAGCTCTTCCACCTGTTGGAGAAAAAGACTGAATGTGAGAATTGTTACATCTCAAACCGTAACTATCCCTGAGCCCCCCCCCACACACACACACACACACACGCACACACTCGACAGCAGGGGGGGGGTAAGAGATATACAGAGGTCTATGCGGGTGTACTATTTGAAAGTGATTGGTGGAATAGTTTTGGAGTTATCGCGTTAACATGAAGGATCTGCTGCTGCAGGTCGTTGCCCCCAACCTTGTCGTGGTTCCCCTGGAAGAGCTGCAGGAAGCTGGCCTGGGTGCCAGTGGTGCCTTTGACCCCCCGGAAGCGCAGGTCATCACGAGCTCGCTTCAGGTTGCGCATATCCATGACCAGGTCCTGCAGCCACAGACAGGCTCGCTTCCCCACTGTGGTCAACTGGGCAGGCCTGATGGGGAAAAGGCCGAAACACTTAACTGCCTTCTTCAGAAACATGGGAGAAGCACCGGCGACCGGGTGGATGTGAGGAGACGACCTTCCATTTTCAGACTCACTGGTAGTGTGTGAAGCCGAGGGTGGGGAGATCAGCGTACTTCTCTGCAAAACAGGCCAGTCTGTCGATGACTCTGGCCAGCTGAGGAACCAAGAACGGAGCGCTTTAGTGGAGAATTATTCACGGCTGCAGAATCCTCATATAATGTGTTTATTTCAGCTTTGTGGTCATGTACAGTTCATTTCCACCCCGCTGGCTTCTTAGAGCCGATGCTGGCAGAGAAGAAAGGGAACAAATGCCCCCAATTGTATGACGCTGTGTGGCGAACAGCTGAGCCTCACCCTCGGTAAGAGAATGTCAAATCCGTCACGCAGCACGATCAGATCCTGAGGGACGGAAAGCAAAACAAGGAAAGCATGAATCTCTGACGTTTTCAATCTTTGGTATTTCAATATTCTTTAATTATTCTTTTTATTAAGAGATGCAGCGACTTTGGTCGGTTCCAAATTTTTTTTCTTTCTTTAATGTTTCAAAAGTTAGAATGAGTAATGTATTGGTAATGCTCTTATTTTGAAGGATTACAGTGGAAGTGACATTGTATGTGATTGACATGAATGTGAAGCTCTGTGTTATGTCTGGTTGTGACATCTTCTCCTAAAGACCCCAGAAGACATTTCACAGCAGGGAATAGTTTTTCTTTTCTCCAACAGAACGCTCAAAACACAAACTGGCGAATAAATGTGGGCGGGCCGATCCGGTCACCAAACGAATCATGCAGACTGCAGTGGAGATTAAAATGTCCGTTACCGTGTTGTCTCCAACGTAGCAGGACGTGGCGCCCAGGTGGATGATGGGAGCAGCGGTGGGGCAGCAGTAAGCAAAGGTGTGGACGTGGGCCATGACATCATGCCTGAGCTTGCGCTCCTCCTCGGCGGCCATGGCGAAGTCGATGTCCTTCTCATGGCTCTCCATCTCCTGGATCTGGGCGTCTGTGATGGACAGCCCCAAAGCCTGAGGAGGACCACACAGGAGCAGTGGGTGGGAAACAAATGCGTTAATGCATGAACTCCTGAGGGTGAAGTATGTTAAAGGTGAAGCGACAACAACGCTGCTTAAAACACCACGCGTTGACGATTTTCATAACAAACTTCCTCCTGTTTCTGTTTCTCAGATTCAGATTCAGAAGTCCGTAGACAGCTAGTCTGATGAAGATGTTATGACCATTATGACTTTCTCGTGATCTCCTCGTGAGGCCCTCAATAACTTCATTAGGTCGGAATTTCTTTTCCATTGAGAAAGTGGACTCATGGGATGGGACCAGAGATTGGGTTGATTAGAAAAATTGATACGGACCCCTGGAAGCACCACTCTACATCTTGTGTTACCACACAGTTCAACAACATGGACCCTGCCGGGTCAAAAGGTCAGACCGTTCCGGGGGCCGGCTCCATGCAAAGGGCGTCTCAGTGCCAGAAACGTCAGTGCAGGGCTAATTTTCACGTAAAAGTCTGTCTCCCTGTACTGTGACTTTTTCTGCAGGCTTTTTCATCCACCCGCCACCCACAGACACACACAGGACACCACATACACACACACACACACAGGAGGCCACACACACAAACTATAGCACTGCTGAAGTCCAAACAAACTCCTCACAAAGAAGAAACTATGGACTCTGATCCATTTTGATGAGTGTGTTTGCGTTTGCAGCGGGTCATGGGATGCGATGCGTGTCAGACCCCGCCCCCAGCCCTCTTCAAATCAATCTTCCAACATCTCTCAATGTGACTCAGAGAGTTACAGAAATATGGTTAATATCCAGTACGCACGGCCCTAAATCACCAGTGATACAAAAAGTTCTGACCTCATGGCTCAACTTTGTCTGAGGTGCTCAACATGAACTAGGGGATCAGGTGGCGGTTTGGGTCAGGACCTAAATGTCAAGATATTTCCAGAGTCACGCTCTTCAGCCGCACCGCCTGCACAGCTACAAAAACTTTAACGGGACAATTCTAAGTTGATTATAAGGGGGGGGGGGGATTTCTTTTCAGAGGGCTTCCTGATTAAATAAAGGTTACATGAAATAGATGAAAGCAATTTCCATGTGATCCAGTGGTGGGAAATGTGGACTCTTCAGAACCGGTTCATGATTGATATCATGAATATCATTATTATCAAATGAACATCATAATCTGAACATCAGATTACCGGTTGAACCTGTGCTTTTCTGTTCGTGTGACTCCCATGAGCTGTTTCACTGACAGATGCCAATCAAACAGAGGACGGCCCTCCCAATCCTTATTTGCAACATTGTTGACAGTGTGCGTGTAAACTTCACATAAAAGCATTTTGATGGACGACAAGAGGGTTTTTATTAACAGGTTAACCACCCTTGCATTGTTTGCGGTTGTTAGCCGTTTAGAAAACATTTGACTATAATAGTGAGGGAAGGAAGGCAAAGGGTCTGCTCACACTGACGTCACCGCTACTCAAAGTGGCTTAAATCCTACAGGAAAAGATCAGATTCTATATCTGAATGGTCCTGAATGGATCAGGATTGGAGCAGCTTCTCGCCCAGCGTTAGGACATAATCACGGCTAGGTTTTGACAGTAACGGTGGACAAAAAATGGGGAATACTTCCGTCAAATGAAATGATGAAGATCTATATTTAGAGCGGTGGACTTGAAAGGACCCACAGTGGAGTGTTATAGCAGGCATGTGGCTAACATGCGTCGGGAGACTATGACAGTAAGGACACCGGCTATGGCTGCCGTTATAGAGCTAAAGTGTGTCCAACCTTTTCAGCCTTAGCGAGGTAGATCCAAAGCTGCCTCCAAGTTGTGAATTTCTTCCTGTCGCTGAAGTTGTAGGCCATTTCCTTGCTGGCATACCGCGACACCAGCGGTGAGCGGTACTTCATGAACTCGTCAGCTACCTCCATGTTTGTGAGACGAAGCGCTCTCCGCTAGAATCGCTAGGTCCTGCCTTCAACGTTCATCCACCGAATATCTTACACGAAATTTCTGCAACCCGGTGTCAGTACCGCCTGCCTGCACGAGGTGTTTTTTCTTTTTTTTACGACATTGACAACCAACGCACGGTCTAAGGTCAGAACACGACGTCGCTGACAATTTACGGCAGAGTGGCGCTGTAGGCGTAAAATACGTCAAAAATGTTACACTTATGTTTGTTTGTTTTTAAAAACGTTTGAACAATGGATACTCGTTTATTTAAAACGTTAAAAATATGGTCGATGATTTATTTGAAACATAATAATATGTACGCTGTGAAGTAAAAAACGTTATAAATAAGGGAACTCTGTTATTTGAAAACAAAAACACAAATATTACTACTGTTATTTAAAAGATTGTGACTATGATTACTATTTCATTCAAGACGTAATAAATAGGGTTAATCTTATATTTAGAGTGCATCTAGCTGGGATGATTTGACGTCTTGCTTGTTGTGTCGTTGGGTCCGTGAACGCATCACGCTATAAAGCGACCATAATTGACCTGATTGGGCGCAAAGGATAAGATAACACGCTCAGCAACACTTGAATGATTTACTTGTGATGCCTACATGAGAAATGATTTGATCTAAAATGACGGATTCAATGCAATTAGATAACGTCCGCTATTTATAGGAGCGTTTATTTATTATGTAAGCTGTGTCTTTGATCAAATTTTAAATGTATTCATGCAGTATGCATCGCCCCCCTGCCTTACACTATTTGTGTCTGCAGGCATTATATAAATAGTTGTGTTTGTGCACGATGCAGCAGCTGGGGAATACATCCAGCTGTAAACAGAAAAGAGTTGACTCTCTCTCTCCCTCCCTCTCTCTCTCTCTCTCTCTCTCTCTCTCTCTCTCTCCCTCTCTATCTTTCTATCTCTCCTCTGACTGCAGTCTGCACACATTGCCACACTGCTGCTGTTGCTGCTGCTGATGTCTGATATAAGCAAGTGGGAGGTACAGCTTCCGCTGTTTTGCCTTGAAAAATGAGACATCCTCTTTGAGCTGCTGCACCGGGGTTGGATTTGGCGTCCGGGCTCTTGCATTGCACAACCTTTCCCTTCATCTTGAACAGATAAATAAGACAGAAGAAGAAGTGCTGGAAGAGGCAGAGAAGCCACAAGAGGAGAGGACACAAGAGCAGTAGTGGAGTGGAGGGTTTGTTGCAGATAATTGATTGAAATAAGAGGGATAGAAGTTGCATGGCAGAGGAGGGGTGAGAGGGAGGCAGGGGTAGGCACAGGGAGCAGAGGATGGAGTGAGTAACACTGCAGTAGGATGAGGTTTAAAGTCAATGAGAGGAAGGAGCATTTGAGCTGCCAGCCTTTTGCACAGCGCACAGGATCGGCGGCTTTCTGAGGAGGCGAGAAGAAGGAGTCCACCGTGGAGCCGAGAAGGAGAAGGAGGAGGGGGGCCGAGGAGGAGGAAGCCAGAGGTTCAACACACAAGATGGCTGCTGTGTCCTCTGCCTCTGACACTGGTAAGTGGGTTGGCATCCTTTGCTGCACATCCCACTGCACCATTCATCCAGTGACAACATTTGGGGTGTCATGTTTTGACCTGGAAACAGTTGCCTGAGTTAAACTTCCTGTATTTAGCATCCCACATGGAAAGTGCCATCAGTGGAGAGTAACAGGGTGAGTAAAAGGGTGAACTTCCTTCTTGTCCTGCCCTCCTTTCATGTCCACAGAGTGAGCATCATTCCTCATGCAGTCTGCTAAATATTCTTGCCCTTTTTTTGGAAAACATTTAAAAAAAAATGTGTGTCATCCTCAACTTCTGGAGGTAATAAATCATATTCTGTCCACATGATGTTCTCTCTCTCTCTCTCTCTCTCTCCTCTCTCCTGCTCCTCTCTGACCCATTTTTGCCTGAGGATGAGGAAAAACAAGGAGCAGGCATGTGAGGAATGGGGTTTAGGGGATGTGGATTAGAACGAGAGAGGAGGGAGATCCAAAGGGAAGGGTTTAAGGAAGCAAGGTGAGCAGACATGAAAGGGAAATCGAAGGAGAGAGTACAGAAATGAGGATAAGAGAGGGCTCCGGCGAGGTTTTGTAAAGGAAAGACTGCAACATTTACCTTCCCCCTAAAAAAAAGACTAATATTTCAGGGTCCAAATTAGAGATTAGGACCGAGGTCTCATTTCCTCTGCATCAGCCGTTAGAGAATCCAACCAACAAACTCTTTCCTTATAAGGAACCTTCAATATTAACTTTCTCCGTTCTCTCTAAAAAAAAAAGGGGAACCCAGAGGCCGACACCCCCCTGAGCGCAGACTGCTACTCCTGGGCGGGCCACAGTCGGGTAAGACCTCCACCGCTAACACCGTCCTGGGGGATGAGGTCTTCGACTCCGGGACAGGGACTACTCACAGCAACGTGGGCCAGACGGAGATCTACGGCCGACGGGTTACTGTGGTCGACACCCCGCCGTGGGCCACCCCCAGCGACCCAGAGGACAACACGGAAGGTGACAGCAATGACAACACGGGTGCAGAGTCAGAGAGCCCGCCGCAGCCCCCGCCGAGCCTGGACAGCGAGGGGCCATGCATGGGCGCCATTCTTTGCCCCCCCGGACCCCATGCCATCCTGGTGATGGTGTCAGTGACCCAGCCCTTCACTGACGTCCAGAGGAGGGCTGCAGAGGAGCAGCTGGGGGCTCTGGGTGGAGGGGCCTGGAGGTACTCCATGGTGGTTTTCACTGGGGTGGACAAGCTGCCCAAAGGTGTCTTCATTGAGGAGCACATAGCCAACACTGGAGACGCCCTGCAGTGGCTGGTGGAGAGATGTGGAAGCAGGTAAACTCCTCCCTCTTCTCTCTCAAGGCCCTTCCTCAACTTCCAATATTTGATCTTCTCCTCTACCTTTGCTCGTTTCTTCTTCTGTACCACCGGAGTCATCCTGCTTACTTCCATTCTATGCTGTCTGGCTGTGTTCTCCTCTGTTACCACCTTACAGTCTCCAGTTTCTTTCAGGTTGCATGTTCTGAACAGGATGTAGTCCACCTACGTTCTCCTACCTCCGCTCTTGTATGTAACTCTGTGCTCCTCCCTCTTCTTGAAGTACATGTTCACCACCTTCTGTCCTTAACGCCACACCTGCCCATCATCTTCTCATCTCGTCGCTTCCATTCACCAACATGACACCTGAAGTCACTCTCTCACTCTCCATCACTTCATCCAACTCACTCCATAAGTTCTCTTCCTCTTCCAACTCACAACCAACTTTTGGGGCGTAATCACTGACAACGTTCATCATCACACCTGTAATTTCTATCTTCATACTCATCACTCATCAGAATCTGAAATTCTCCTCACCTCCAGAACACTCTTCACATACTCCTCCTTAGGAATCAATCCTACCCCAATTTCTCCTCCCATCTACTCCACGAGAAACAGCTTGCACCCTCCTCCGATGCTTCTATCCTTGCTGCCTTTCCACCTGGTCTGTTGGACACACAGTATATCTAATAATTACACAAAAAGCCGGGTCTAAATGAAGGACCATATTTGTCCAGTCTTTGTAAGAATTGTGCAATCAAGAAAATCCCAGACTGGACTTCACCCACAGAGCGAAGCCCGCTGACATCATGTCATGGCACCTACAAGCAAAAGTCCCATTAGATGAGAAGATCCTCTATGCCTCCCACTGGGGGAAATTCCAGCAGAGTTTCCCACATGGAAGCTCTTCCTACATGGGAATTTCATTGGGTTGCAACAGGGGAAAGTGAAGCTATGCATCCCGAGAAGAAAGAAGGAGCAGGAGCCTTTAAATTATAGTCTCTCTGTAGAAACATATAAATCCAACAGAACGTTCCTCAGAAGAAGAACAAAGGAGCTTTTTTGGTGGTATTTTCATGCAATGAGATCATGGTAGCATTGTGTATTTCCTGACCTCTTCTCAGGCAGGTGTTATCATAATAGATTCAATGATGACCCCCCCATGTGTAATCTGTCATATAGCTGAACTTGTTAGCACTGGAGGTCCAGGAAGCATCAACACCCTTCATGTAAAAGAAAGATTTATCCAGAAGTGGAGCTTGTTGAATGGACGGACGGCGCGGATATCGCTGCAGGGGATGGGTGAAAAATCGCCCAATCTCTTTTTGCTTCTAACACAATGCGATGTAATCCTATGGAGGAGGAATGCGTGTGAACAAATAACACTTCAGTTTGCCACTTAAAGGAGCATAAAGTCAATGACTGCCTCTACTGTTAATCTCACTATCTGTAAATAAGAAAATGAATCCCTGTTTTTTCTCTTTTCTGTTGGTTCAGTCTCAGTCGCACATATATCGACCAATTTTGATAATTTCCGTCCCTTGTATCGACGTGGAAGCCGAGAACGACCAAAGTGGCGAAGATTGCTGTGGCTTTGGGTCCGGTGTATGTTAAGGTCATTATTTGGTTAATTTGCCGCCGCGGCCGTTCTCTGTCTCCATACTATGAAAGTTGTTTGTTGAACATTCACACTCTTATTTGTGAGGGGGACCAGGGGACGGGTGAACAAGTCAGACGGGTTTCCTTAAACGTAACTGCCGCACTTGTAGCTGCCCGGCCCTTATCAATTTGGCGCCATAGGCAAGATTTTAGGTGGCGCCCCCCTCGCATTGCAATCAATTCCACTGCTGGTGCACATTCTCACAAGAAACTGAATAGCTTTATCTCGGACATTCTTTTATTCAAAGAAAGCAATTGCCCAATCAAAATACTTGGAACGAATTAGAAAGAAATACAAAAAAAAAAATGAAATGAATATATGAAATGCATTATAAATAACTTACATAAAGTATAAGATTTAAATACCCACAAAATAAAATACAAACAAAATAAATACAATATAAATGGACGTATCCACAACCACATTAAAAAATGTGGTTGTGCTCATCTGGAGACTCGTAGCCAAAGTGCCTTTTTGTGGTTCTCAACCGCTTTTGTTTGACTACAGCCTCCACATTCATCTCCTCACACATCTTCTTGCCGTTGTCTGTGCATCAGAAAATCCAGTGTTTCTGAAACTGGTGAGGGAATCTCTGGTTTTCTTCAGCGAGTGGACAGCCACATCAAGCTGCATGCGGGGTGACTGCATCAGTTTACTGACATGCTGGACATACTCGCTGAGAATGTCATACCATATGGCTGTACAGATGCAGAAGTGATAGGATCCATTCTCCTCAGCCAAAGACTGGGCTTCAACTCTCACCACAGGGTCTGCAGTCGTTTCCCTCACCTCCCAGCCTGATGCCTTACTGCCTCAATGCTTTTTTATCCTGCTTTCCCATCTGGTCTCAGCCCATGATTTCAGAGTGATTCTGACGTATTTCAGGAGGACATCCCACCTATGGGTGGAGGCTGAGAAGAGCTTAAATAGCTTTGTTAAATGCCCAAAGTAGACAAGAGCATCTGGTGAGCTTTTTGCAGCATCAGCTGCTACCAGATTTAAAGTGTGGGCACCACACGGGACCAAAAAAGCTCTTGAGTTCAGCTGAAGCAACCTTGGCTGAACGAATATTGGATGGATTGTTTTGCCCAGATAATGTACGTGACTGCCAGCTCCACTTTCCACCCTACTGACATGCTGCTTCATCACTGGATCAAATTTGGCCTAAGCTCCACCTCTTTCAGAGAACTTCCATTGTCTGGTTTATTCAATGTGTCTGTGGACCCCCTTAAAGGCATGTTTCTTTCAGCTAAGGACTGAATAATTGCCACCAATCGATGTAGAACGTCACGCCACCTCTTCCTGTCAGCCTCAGCGAGTGCCATCTCTTGTTTGTCTATTGTGAGCCCTTTCGCTAAACGGACTTCCAAGTCCTTCCATGTTGCCATGTGAGTATAATGCTCCTGGCTATCTTCATGGACCTTGAACAAGTGACTTGCATTTTTTCCAGTCCTTTAATCCTTCCCTATTGGGTTTATAATCTCTCTTGGAAAAGACTCTGCAGCAGAAGCAGTGCGAGATGTCATCTTTTACAGAGTACATAAACCAGCTTCTTCTGACTCTTCATTGACTAAGAGTCTGTTAAAAATCATGTTGACGCCTTCGTCCTTTTGTTCAGGGAATGTGAAGCTGTTTTCAATTTGAAATGGACCTCTGTGAACCAACTCTGTTCGTACCTTATCAGTTAGAGGAGATGGCCAGTCAGCAGGGTCTGTTGGAGCAGCAGGAGGAGCGCTTGATACTGCTGCAAAACTGCTGGGTTGTGCTGCTGAGGTGGAGGCGACAGGAGGAGCGCTTGATGCTGCTGCATCACTCCTGGGTTGTGCTGCTGAGGTGGAGGCGACAGGAGGAGCGCTTGATGCTGCTGCATCACTGCTGGGTTGTGCTGCTGAGGTGGAGGCGACAGGAGGAGCGCTTGATGCTGCTGCATCACTGCTGGGTTGTGCTGCTGAGGTGGAGGCGACAGGAGGAGCGCTTGATGCTGCTGCATCACTGCTGGGTTGTGCTGCTGAGGTGGAGGCGACAGGAGGAGCGCTTGATGCTGCTGCATCACTGCTGAGTTGTGCTGCTGAGGTGGAGGCGACAGGAGGAGCGCTTGATGCTGCTGCATCACTGCTGGGTTGTGCTGCTGAGGTGGAGACGACAGGAGGAGCGCTTGATGCTGTAGGTGACCAGAGATTTGCCGGGGTGGGTCTAGGAAACCTCAACGGATCATCTGTAGTGAGACGAGGAGTATGTGACACCAGTCTAATAATAAATATGATATGATACGTATGATTTCAAGAATAAAATGAAATGAAATAATAGAAATGATGTTCACTATACTGTACATGTATCATGTACAATGTACTTTTTTCTGATATGCAAATTATATAAGATTCATTTTTATTGTCATTACAACGGAATGCTGATTAGCATTTGGTATAATATCGATATAAGTTATGCTATAACATGAATGATGTGCACTTTAACACTGATGTACAGTTTAACACTATAAACTCACTTTAGACAATATGAACTGTAACACAACGTACAGCTGGGCTTACAACTATGATATATAAAGGGGTGGAAAAGGAATAGCATTTTGATCGACTATTACAATGACCTACTGACCAAACGACCTACGGATGGCAGCAGATGCTGGTTCACCTTCCCTCCTGATTCTCCTTCATTTGTCTGCTGCCTTCGACACAGTTGACCCTGGAATACTCCTACACCGCCTACATCACACCACCGGACTCACTGCCACCGCCCTAAACTGGTTTCAGTCCTACTTCACTGACAGAACAGAATACGTTTCCCTTGGAAGTTCAAAGTCCCGGACACACACCGTCACCTGTGGTGTCCCCCAGGGATCAGTCCTTGGCCCCATTCTCTTCATACTATACATGCTCCCCCTTGGCCGTGTCATCAGTACATATGGTCTCTCATTCCATTGTTACGCTGATGACACGCTAATCTACATAAAAACTGTCACATGTTCCTCCGCAGCCTCTCCATCCTCATCTTCATCATCTCCCCTGTCAACTCTCCGCACTTGTCTGGAGGAGATAAAGGTGTGGATGAAAAACAACTTTCTCCAGTTGAACAGCTCCAAAACCGAAGCTATTTTAATTGGCACCCCTCATCAGACCCAGTCTTCCTCCAGAACCAGTATTACCTTCTCTGGTCACGACATTCCCCTCTCTTCATCAGTCACCAACTTCGGTGTAAGATTTGACCCTCAACTCACATTAGAATCCCACATCAAACAAATCTGTATGATCTCCTTTCACCATCTCAGAAATATTTCCAAACTCCGTTCTTCACTCACCTTGAGTGATGCTGAAAAGCTGGTCCACGCGTTCGTCTCCTCCCGACTGGATTACTGTAACTCACTTCTCATCGGGATCCCTGATAAAAGTCTTCAAAGACTTCAGTATGTTCAAAACAGTCTGAAGGATCCTGATGAGAGTTCGTAAACACAAACACATCACCCCCGTTCTTCATTCCCTTCATTGGCTTCCCATCTCCACCAGGATTGATTATAAGATCTCTCTCCTCACTCACCAGTGTATCCATGGTAACGATACACCCCCCTACCTAAAAGAACTACTCACCCCACTGACCTCAACACGATCCCTCCGTTCTACCCACTCATACCTCCTCCTCCTTCCCCGGACTAAGCTCAGCACCATGGGTGATCGGGCTTTCTGTTCTGCTGCCCCTCGTCTGTGGAATGCCCTCCCTGACCATCTCAGGGCTCCACAGACGACTGACACATTTAAAAAAGGACTTAAAACTTTCCTTTTTAGCAGAACCTCTAACCTTAATTAACATTGCTGCTTTTTGGTAAGGCTTTTATATAGTTATTATATTATTTTTTTATTGATGCTTTTATCTGCTTTTACTTTGTAGCTCTTTGAGATTTGATCCAAACATGAGCTAACTAGATGTCAATAAAAATGTAAACAAATTTTAGATTATAACACCTGCTGAATATATCTAATATTTACACACTTCCCTGAGGAAGGTAAGGAGGAAGTAGTTACATTACTATTTCCATAACAGCTTAGGCCCTTCCAAAACATTAACTGACGTTAAAACTAACAGTTAACGCAAGCTATTTATTCATTAGCAAACCACACTATGCTAACGGTTAACAACGTTATCGTTGTTCTGCAACAGACACATAATGTCATGACGTCATCTTTACTGTAACGTTACCTCTGTCTTTGTCTCGTTCTTCCTCTTCTTCTTCTCTTTTTTTCCTCCCCTGGGCACCAGACAGTTTGGGACGTTTGGACACGTTGTTTGACTTGTTGTCCAGCTTGCCTTGGGGTCACATCAAAAAACGACCCTAACTTTGAAAGAGTGGAGTAAATGTGACGTGTCCTCTGTGGGAAAGTCTGGAAGAGTCTGGGAGGACGCAAACAACCGCTCTAATCCTAAAGAGATGGATGAGGCAAACCCAGAGCAGCGACCATGAGCGGCCATGTTGACGCTGTGCTTGTTCTTGACCAAAGTTAGCCCCGAAAAGCTGGATTCAACGGAATATGTAATTGAAGATTGTAGCAGGATCGCAGCGCGACAACCTCTTCCTCTAACGATATCTGCTGTTTACAATGTTACTGTGATGGGTGATCCTTCCTCCCGGCCTCTGTGATCCCGTTCAGACGCGAGTCGTTCACGGACACTTTTGCGCGCTTCATCACTTGAGCTTGTGAGTTGCGCGGCAGAATAGTGGAATATAAACAGTGACTTCAGAAATACCAAATAGATTGGGAGAAGACATGATGGATCCCCAGTGAAGATGAAACCATTTTCAGTGTGTGTCCATCTGCAGGCCCTTCCTACACTAGCTGCTAAGCTGCTAAGCTGCTACTGGACTGTGACTTCTGATTCCAGATTCTTCTCCAACACTGCACGTTAATCTTTGTAGCTCCTTCAACAGCCAATAATGCCTCATACGAGAATGAAGGCTGCAGCTGGCATCATAGCCATACGCGGATATTGTGACACACATAGAAGGCCAAATTTTGATGTTATTTGAGTCAGGTAATAATATTCATTTTCATTATTTCAATTACATCTACAATGTCGACGCTTTTTTTTTTTTTTCACCGAGGAAGCCTGAACCACCCTTGTTGAGCGAGGTGATGTTGTTGGAGCGCTCTCTCCACAGTGGAGACACCATGGGACATTTCAAATCATCAAATACTGCATGTTTGGATCACAGAGCTTCTCCAGTCATTGGCAGTTTAAAAAAAATGGAAGCAGATGAGTCTCAGATGATGACATCATCATGACATCATCAGGGATATTTTTGGAAGATGTTGGACTGCCCCTCTTCACTGGCAGAAACAACACAAACTAGTGGAGTAAAAATGTTTTCCTTTCCCCTTCAGGTATCATGCCTTTGATAACACTCGAAAAGACACTGAAGACAACACACAGGTACCAGAACTGATGGAGAAGGTGGAGGAGATGATCACTGACAACCAAGGTTTGTTGCCCATGCAGGAGAAATAACACTGTTGTGTTTGTCTGTGCTGTGGCTCGGTAATGAGACCGTCTGCTGAGAACTGTTTGTTTGTGAGTGCCCAAGTGATTGAAGAGGGTGAATTATTTATGGTGGCTTCTCCGCAGGATGGTACTTCGAGGTGAACGAGTTGATTTTGCTGGAGGAGGAGCAGGCCAGGAGAGCGCTGGAGGAGGAGAGGATGAGGATGGAGGAGCATGCTAGACAGAGGGAGCAGATGATTGGAGGACCTCCCAGAGGTATGATAGAGCTGTGTGTGTGTGTGTGCGTGTGTGTGCGTGTGTGTGTGTGTGTGTGTGTGTGTGTGTGTGTGTGTGTGTGTGTGTGCGTGTGTGCGTGTGTGTGTGTGTGTGTGCGTGTGTGTGTGTGTGTAATGAAACGTCGTAATGCTGTCCCTGGATGAGAAAAGCTTCACACGATGTGTTAAGCCGCTTTCTTCATCTCTAGTCAGTCAATATTGCCATAATTATCCTCTGCCATAAAGTGGACGGGGAATATTAGGATGGGTTCCACCCATCCCCCGCGTGTTACGTGTTAACAATGACGTAATAACTCCACTAACTCCACTCCACTTTAGACGATGACGTCAAAAATGGTGAGTTAGGGTTTATCCCCGAAAATCCCCCTATCCCTCGATTCGAATTTACTAAATTTGGACAAAATCGGAAAAACCGTGGTGGAGAGGTTATGGTCTGGAACCTTTAGAGATAAAGCGCGGGGTCAGAAATATGGAATAAGCCCTTCCCAAAATCAATCCAGTTATTCCACGCACAAAGGTCTATGTAGGTATTCAATTTCAATGTGATCCACGTAAGAGTCTTTGAGTTATCCCGTTAACATCATCGATGAAGAGTCCATAGCATCCCTGACTTTTGGGGACATAATTATGTCCCGTTAGAAAGCGGCGTCCTGTGGCGGAGGTTTTTATGAGTGGTTTCTCGTTCCTAATGGTCTCTCCTTCTCAGTCCCTCTTTTTCTGTTTCCTCTCGGTGCCGTTCTGCTTTTGCAGAGTTGAGGCTGCTGCTGTTGGGCTGGAAGGGCGTGGGGAAAAGCTCCGTGGGGAACTCCATCCTGGGACGCCGGTACTTTGAATCCGGCCAGGAGACGGAGCTGTGCCTCCGGAGGCAGGCGCTCGTATCCGGTCGCCGGGTCACCATCGTTGACACACCCGGCTGGGATTGGTTCTCGGTGAGGAGAACCCCTAAGCGCATCCGCCAGGAGTCCCAGCGCGGAGCTGCCCTCCTGCGGCCCGGACCCCACACCCTGCTGCTGGTCCTCCCCGTGGTGTCGTCCCTCACGGCCAGGAAGAGACGAACACTGCTGGCCCACATCGAGACTCTCTTTGGAGACGGTGCCTGCCTCCACACCATGGTGCTGTTCAGCTGTGGCGACTGGCTGGGCCGGACGCCCATCGAGGAGCATATTCTTAGAGGCGGGCGGGAGCTGCAGAGGTTACTGGAATACTGCGGGAACTATTACCACGTCCTGGACAGTAAGACCCCCGGCAAGGACAGGAGTGTGTCGGTTCTACTGGACAAGATAGAGGAGATGATCCGAGAGAACGGAGACAAGGCCTTCCTCCCCATACAGACCGAGTGGTGTAAGTCACACAATTAGGTCACAATCTGAACATCCGTATCTGAATGCTGAGTGTCTGTCCGTTCACTCTGTGCTTCTGTGTTGGACCCGACAGTGAGCGAGGAGAGCTCCTACTCGTCCGACAACACCGAGCCTGAGGACGACTGCAGAGGATGCCAGCTCCAGTGACACAGTCACGCCGAAAGGAGAGTGGTCCCGCTTTTTACCATCGAACCCAGACGCAAACTTCCCTTCAGACCTGGTGTAGATGTCCTGCTCCGCCACTGAAGACCCGCCCACAGATCTGTGAGCGCAGCTGGAAACTGGACCCGGTCAAGGAGTTGGTGAAATCCTCTTGGAGCAGAGTTGGATTCCATTTCATGAGCATGTTCACATCTATCGACTGCTGCTAAAGAGAGTCTGTTCAACGCTGCAGACTGAAGACGCACTCCTCTCTCTGATCGAGTTCACGCCGCCACAGAAAGCTGGAGGTGTAAAATAGTCGATACAGATATATATATATATATATATATATATATATCGTTTACTTTACATGGTAAAATCCTCATTGAGATTAAAACTCTCTTTTCCAAGAGTCAGATGGCCAATTAAATACACACAGTACAAAAAAAATATGTGTATTCATACACCCAAAAGAGAGAATACCAAGGAACCATCAAATGGACTACAACGGGATTTCCGAAAGAACTACATTGACCAATATTTTCATCATCCTTCACGATAGATTTAAGCTCCGCAAAGTTCTGACAGTTTCAATCAAATACGACTCAAAGACGAGAGGAAGGTTAAAATGGTTGGTTCAGCAGAAGTAGACGTTGAGTTGTGTGTGTGTTCTGGTCTCATGAAAGTAACGCTTCAAACATGAAACCTCAGGTTTTGGATGTTTCACATGAGGGATGTCGCGGTTCTTCCGGTGCCTCGCCAGGTGGTCATGGTTCCGGCTGAGCAGCGGGCTCTCTCGGTTCCAGGTGAACACCGGGTGCTTTCGTTTCTGGGTCAAGAACGGTTACTTGCATGCTTTGGAAAAAAGCCTCACTAAACATCATTGAAAAACGTAAAAGCCCTGCTGGTTCTCTGGTTCTCTGGTTCTAACCAGAGTCGACTCCTTAGATCCAAGATGCTTAACTAGCATATTACTCCATAAATATAGCAATTAGAACACGTGGGGTGGAATATATTTATATCTCTGAAAATTCAGGGTTCATGGAAACCTCGCCTCCGCCTTCATTTCTGCCGCGGATCCTTCTTAATAAGGCAATATCTCAAAAACCATTTCACGGACCCTATAGACCTAAGAGCAAGGAAGACCTGGATTTATTTTAAGAAAGCTCGGTTGTATATTTCTGACACTAGGGGGAGCTTTAGTCTAGAATGTTTTCAGGCCGTAATCCTCAACCGGTCCAATTTAGTCCAAATTTGGCCGCATATTAATCCACTCAAGCAGTTCTATCTTTTTTTATATTGTATTTAATGGTTGTTTTTTTAGCGTTAAACAATATTCTTGACCAAACGATTAGTCATTTTATGGTAAATTTCGATTGTGTAGGATATTAAAATGATAAATAACCCAGAGCTGTAGCTTTTTCTTGTCTTGGTGAGAACATAGAACGGGCCAGTCTGGTGTGTTCTGGTATTCTTAGGGATATATAACAGATAAATATACTAACAGTATGTGTTAGTATATGATTGTCTGTTGGATCAGATCCCCTTGTATCCTTGCTATAAACCTCATGGTAGGTGACAGAAAAGAGAAAAAGGTGTGACCTTCCACTGAAACGCTGTTGGGAAATAATCTTTAAAATCCCCTTGAGGGACGAGGTCAGGAACACTTGTGGAATGCGGGCTGATAGCCTGTTTTCCTTTACTGACTGGTTCTGCTCTTTGTTATTCTTTTCTTTATCATGACCCAGAAACAGTCCTTCCAAAGTTCTCTGGAGGCCCAGGTTAATTAAACGTAGGACCGTTTTATTCTCACGTCCATCCTGGATGACACAGTTTACTCACTGAAATTCCTAAACGTTGGTCCGATTGAGTCCAAATGGGTTAAATGTGAATTCAAATCCATGAGATCTATTTGGAAATATGTCACATGTAAAATATGAACTCTAATAGTTCTATTAGAGCTAATAGAACTCTAATAGTTCATATTTTACTGAGGAGGGGGAGCTGTTTCGAGAAAAAAACTATCTTGGGGCCATAACTTTTGCATTCAATTCGTAACATTAACATACCATGGAGCCTATCCCAGCCGACATTGGGCGAGAGGTAAACAAAAACTCGAGGAGAACATGCAGATTCCATCTTTTATGGACTGATATGCATTCAAAGCATCTTGGACACATCTTACTAGCACCGCCCTGAGGAACACCCATTCTAGGTCAAAACCGGTGCATGCACTTCCTCTTTCTTTGTGATATTTTGTGAGACTTTTTCCCACATATGCGCTTGATCAACAAAAACATTTATGGTCCATCTTTGACTCGGTTGTACTGGAAGAAAGCCTACTGGTTTTCCTTCTTTTCAATGACATGTTGTCAGAGTGAGTCAGAGTGCGACTGCTACCCCTGGGGCGACATGTGGTTTATTTACAGAGACGCTGATTAATGCTGACGGCTAGACTGCAGACGGTCACATGTCAGCTCAGATAAGGTGGGTTTCTGGGCGTGTGGAGGTCAAAGAGTCAGTGTGTCAACCAGTCTGCGTTGTTCTGGTACCACTTTCCAATAAGACTTACCTCATAAAGGATTTATAAATGGTTTATGACTTAATTTCATAATCAATTAACACTTTTATAAGTCAATAATGAACGTCTATAAACAGATTGTGAAATATCTCTCAATTTATGAATGCGGGTCACTATTTGGCAATGTCAAGTCAGCAGTACAGATAAGTGTGCTCACTATTTGGCAAGCATTCCGGCCTGTAAAGTGTCAACAACTTAATAAGTAAGCTGTGGACAAGCCATTTCTAAATCCTTGATGAGAGGAGTCTTATTGTACGGCGGTATTAAGATGGAGATAAATCCATCTCGTGCAGCAAACAGTCATCCACTGCTGTAGCCTTCCTGCACACAGGCAGCCATCCAGACAGAAGCTGGAGGCTGCATTGAAGCTGTGTGCCGTGTCAGATCCCCGCGGAGCTCCGAACTCTGCTTCGCTGTTTGGATTCAAGCCTCCAGCGCATCGACGAGGTAGATTCTGCCCTGTGCCTCAGCATCAAAGCGTGCAGAATCCTACAGGATGCGTCAAGCTTTCGCATGCTGCGCAAAAAAAACCCCAACCAAAAACATAACCCCATGAAGCAAACGAGTTCACTTTTACTACCTTTTTCTACATGATGAGGTCATCTATTCCTGACGTTGATAGTGCTGTTTTGAGAAAAGAAAAATAATTTATATATATATGTATATATATATATATATATATATATACGGTATACTCGGCTCTCGGAGGCATGTTAAGACCCCGCATGCAGACAAACGAGCGCCTATAGAGTTGAAGGCAAACTCGCTTCTCCTCCCTCTGACTGTTAGCAAGGAAGTCTGGGAATTCCTGGTATCACATCCCTCAATGACAATGACCCTCAACTGAAAAAAAAAAAAGAATAGAGTTCCTGCTGTGAATAAAGGTGACTGATACCCCCGCCATGCTGTAATGTTTCATTTTGTACAGAAAGCAGCACCGGCAGGAAGTTCCGCCTCCTCTGTACTTCATGTCGGGGGGGGGGGCACGACAGCCCCCCGCGTGACCAGCATGACCTCAGCACCATGACTTTCTTAGAGTCCCTCTACATCTGTGAATATGTTGTACTTTAATAGGCGTTTTGCAGCGTCTGCGTTCCCCCACTTTACCGTGACGTCACTTCCTGTGTGGTCCTTCTGTGATGGTGACTGTATCATCAGTGCTTTGCTCATCCGCAGACAATAAAAGATCTGGATATGTTGTTGTGTATTTTTGGCTCTTATCTTGTATTTTATTTTATTTTTTGAATCTGCTGAGAACTTTTATTTTGTTTTTGACAATAAAGATCATCACTCTGACATGCAAAGCAGATGAAAAGCCTCATTTTCTGTAACAACTCCTCCCGTTCAGAGTCACAGTGGAGGGGGCGGGAACCTATCCCATCTGCCATTGGAGGAGAGGCAGGGTACACCCTGAGACAAGACTAGTGTTAAACGTCTACAGGGAATTTGGTATCACCTGTGTCTGCATTTTTTTGGCGTGAGGGAGGGGTTTCCAGCGAGAATCCATTTTTGAAATTTTACATCAAGGCAGATAAATATTATCGCATTTAGTTATTTGCTCGCTCATAGAAGAAAACGACTTCTTTGGATATCCAGTGTACCCGCGTTTCTTAAATTAGAATAATTACATTTTCCATTTAAGTATCAGCTCAAAAATTCTAACCAACCCGGCGGGTCTTCTTATATTATGCCGACCGACTAGCTGGTTAAGACCACTTACATGGGATGTGATTTTATTTTTCATTTTCATGTCATTAAAGCAAAGAGAGTGATTAAAGACATGGCTTGTAATGAAAATATGAGAGGTCCAACAATGACATGATGAGTTGTTCATCTTCTCATGTGAGGATCTCTGACTCATTTTATTTTTCATTTTTCAGGTGGAGAATTATTAATCACTATTGATTCATTTTCTTTATTCTATTTATTGACTTTATATATCTTCTCCCCGACACACAGCGTGGGATTAAAATTGACCATAAAAAGCAAGGTTCTAACCGATTTGTGTCGAAGTCTAAAGTTAAAGTAATGGACAGCGGAAACCTTCCTGTCCTAGCTGCTAATGTTAGCAAAAAACTGAACAACCGTTAATGACAAAAGTCTTTTTTGATCAGCAAGAACACAAGAATGATTATTTCTCCTCACCACAGAAGAGCGAGAATGACCTCTTGGCTGGAAATCTGAATAAAACTTTGTGTTTTTATAGCCTCTCCCTTGTTTTCCTTGCTTTCCAGGGGGTTCTCCCACAATGCAATTCTTCTGTCCAAGACGCACCACCACATCTCTTTCTCGAGTCTCACTCTCCCTCCGTGAACATAATAGGAGGGATATCATCAGAAAATCTTTTCTTTGGCGCTCTCATTGAATTCAGTTACAGAAAATCCATTGATGCCATTTTGACAGAATCAGGATATTTGTGATATATTAACCATTTAATGTCCTGCTCAGCTAAGACTCAGTCTTATCCTTCTGAAAAATGTGACGGAACCTGTTTATAATATGACCCGGTGGCAGCCTGTATATTGTAAAAAGGGTAAGGGGCCATGGGGGGACCCCTGTTGGACACCACATGTCAAAGCGACCACAGGGGAGGCAGTAACCATGGTAACGGTTTGTTTTTGCTTGTTTGTTTTTGTGGGGGGGGGGAATATTATAGCATGGGAAGAATTACTAAACAGAATTATGTCATTTGATAAAAACCAAAAATTAGTCAAAAGCTTTTTCTGATACATGCTTTATTTAACATAAAATAAAGTCATGAAATAAAGTTTATTGTTTACTTTAGTGGGTTTATACTGCTTCTAGTACTTCATGTTTCAACCCCGGTGGAAAGTTGACCCTCTTGATGTTAGACGTCTGATTGTTGTTGGGTTTTTCTAATGTTAGAAAACATTCTTCACCCAACGATTTGTCATTTGATGGTAAATTTAGAGTGTCTAAAAATGTTTTATTAAAATTAAAAAATATATATATATTTTTAAATTTATTTAAATTTTTTTTTAAATTAAATTAATAAATGACCCATTACATTGTTTTTGTCTTGCTCAGAACATCAAACATCTGTTTGGTACTTATCTTGTATTCTTGGGGATATGTGACAAAAGATGTGGCCTTACACTGAAAGTTTTTTGGGAAATAAATGTTTTCTCACATCAAGGAGAAGCGATGGTTTCTTTTGTTTTTTACTTAATTTTGTGTTCGGAGCCTGATGGAATTCTATAAAAGTTTTGATACCTTGTATACAGCTCATTGAATATTCTATTATTCTCACCCTTGTCTGTAAGAGGCTTCGATCAGCTGACCACAGCTCGCTGTAATATTAACTTGGTGAAACTATTTATTACACTTGTTATGCCGACTGTAAAACACTTGGCATAAAAAGCGTTTTTCATGGCAGTCCTTCATCTTAAAGGCAATTTGTTTGATCTTTGTGCTGAATATTAACTTGCGTTTGAGTAATCTACTTAATTTCGTACCGAACCTCGCCATGAACAATATGGCCTGTTAATCTTGTGTACATGATTCCGTTGCATCTTGTATGTTTCTAGTCTGCCATAAAAACGATTGAGGAGAAACTTCAAATGACCGTATTTAGATTAGGATTCTTTATTAAGAAATTGATAATACAGGTGGTCTGATTGAGAATACATAAATATAAATAGTTAAAAACATCAAACAGGTAAGTTATTCAGGTCCAGATGTAGGAAAATGTACAAATAAAAGAAAGCATGCAGAATTACATACTGGATGGAAAATACCGCCATAGTTCCCATAAAAGCTACTCAAAATATATTAAATATTTTCAATACCAGTGTTAGTAATTTAAAAAAAAAAGTAAATAATAACAACATTTATCTTCGCTGTATTGCGCCTCTAAAACATGCTATGTGAACAGAACACACTCCACAGATATTTGTTCACTAAGAAAGCAAGCGGGACCCACTTCCTCCATCTCACTTTAAGCTACACGCCGTCATCAGAGGGCCCCGCCACTGGGGGTCGGCACCAACAACCTTTTATTTTTTCTAGCCACGCAAACCTCAGCCATCAGCTCTTTCAGATACTCAATCTCCCTGGTCATGGATTCCACCCTCCCAGACAGCTCCATGTTCTTCCTCTCCAGCCGTGAATACTCATCAGTAAGTGATTCCTTCTCAGTTTTCTTCTTCTGCCTGTAACGTGTGGCAGCGGTTTTATTCTGCTCCATCTTCTTTATTTTCTTGGTCTTTGATGTCTTCAGCGGTGCTCTCTCATCCCCACCTTCACCTCTGAGGGACTTGACTTTGTCGCGTGGAGAGGCTGGACCACCTTTATAAGAGGGCTCAGGATATGGTCTACTCCTGGGGGACTTCGGTGGAGAGGGGGAATGAATGACCTCTGATATGGTGGTGGTGACGGCAACTTCCTCTTTGGGAGCAAGCACTATCAATATGCGGGTTGGTGAAAGGGAGAGCACCAGCTTCTGGAACTGAGGGATAACAGAAGTTACCACCAGCTTCTCCTCACTCACTGAGACATCCACCTCACTGCCCAGATCCAGGGTGTGGGCTGGGGTGGAGGGAGACTCAACCGAGGGGGAAGACGGGTCTGGAGTAGCAGGCTCAGATTTTATTTCGAGCTCCTCTTGCGGCTCTGGGACACTTAGGGAAGGAGAGGGAACATCTTGTTCATCGACGCATGATTCAGGCTCATCTACAGTTGTGATGGAAGGTTCTGAACAGACAGAGGGAGGAGGGGTAAAGGGAGAGACACTTGGAAGAGGGGCAGAGGAAAGACTGGGGACGACAGGAGATGAGAGAGTGGACATTGGGTCGGAGTCGAGCTCCATGGCACAATCCAGGGAGGCTAGGAAGTCTTCTGGAGAGGTGGGAGACTCATCAGCAGGACCAATCAGAGTGTCAAGGTCAAACTCGCTTAGATCCATCCTCTCCGAAATCCAGCTCAAGCCAGAAAACATTCCCTCTGTGGAGGCAAATGGGCCATAATTTAAATGGTCTACAAGCAAGGTTAGATTAGAAAACAGCTGAACAAGCATTTTAAGTATGATAAAAAGTATACTTAGTTTATTACCTTTGCAGTCATCTGAGATGATTTCTCTCAGTTGATCAGCATGGCCCAACCAAGGGAGGGAAAGCAGGTCAGACTCTGTTTCAACTTTGTCAGCCTGAATGAGATCGACTGGTGGTGAGTGAGGGGGAGAATAGAAGTGACAAGGAGGGGACATAGACAGCGATGAGGTGGTACAGGGTGACACAGGTGAAGCGTCCCCCTCAAGTGAGGTTCCTCTTCCTTCCTGCAATACTTTTTGGTCAGGGTGGATAGACGGGAAGCCCACGTCATCAGCCATGGGAGAGGAAAGTCCCCAAAGAAGGACCTCCATGTCTTCCTGGCCAAACTGTGAGTTTGTCATCATCATGGTCATAGTGGCTGTTGTTGGTCACAAACGGCGTGTGTGATGATATTGGGAACGTTTCAAACTCTTTTATGCTGTCAATTGCAGCAGTGGTGAGGGTTTCCTTGAAGGACCTGAGGAGGAAATGAAACAGCCTAATGAGTGTAGTGAAAATATACTTAGGTTCAATAAATCTACAGAAACATTTGATTTAGACTTAGGCAATAGAGAAAGCAAAGATATGTATAAACATAGGGTAGTGTTGTCTCAAAAGCATACAATTGGAACAACACTGCCCCCATCTCTGCAGTACACCTGCATCACCCCACTACGTTTCCTGCAGCTACCAGTCTGGTGTATGTGACGTCACACTGTTTCCAAACAAGGTCAAAAGCCCCGCCCTCCTCTTCTATAAAAAGAAGCACTTTTGTCCTCGACATGAAGCCGCCATTTTGACACATTGAGGAAATAAAACAATTTTCTGACTGCCACGTTGCCAGTCCGCATTATATTCGAGGGTTTATAAACATCTTATAACGTTTTTATATGATCAATTCGTTGGATGTCGTGTGTAGAAATCGGCCAAAACAAACAGATTGCGCTTTCATTCATAATGGTGTCAAGAATTACGTCATCTCACGAGATTAAATCGTGTTTTAAGTAAATCCAAAAGCCACTATTTAGTGAGTATTTGACGGATAATAGAGGTAAAATTAAATGTATAACCAGATTATTCACAATTCAACCTAATGATATCTAGTTTGGCCCACGCGGTATAATGTCAGGCCTCTCGGAGGCGCGGATACACTAGTCCGGCCATCTGTCATTAACTGTTAAAAACACATTAATAGTGATACTTACGTCATTTTTGCTGATTAAGAAGTGGATCAGTGCGCTGACTGGAGGCACTGTTTGGCTGGAGGCTGGGTCACGGCACACTTTTACACTGCCATTTCGGCCAAAAGAGAGATGTTCAATCTGTATGTCACTCTGTCGACTCAAAGACGGAAGATGACGCAGGCGCTGCTCCGGCCGATATATATCCAACCGCAGCCTTCACCACAGGTATCCTTCCGCGGTGCCCGTCATATCACTCCGCCTGTGCGTTCCGTCCGCATTCCATGCATTATCATCACAAAAAGTAGTCACTTCTACTAAACTAGTACTCGTGACATTTTACGCTCGGGGGAAAGTATGGAATTCATTCTCAGTTTTTATTTATCACAATAACAATTGATAGGAGAACTACGATTTTGAGCTACCCTTTAAATACTGATCTTACCAAAACCCGCAGGTTTTTACAAACGTAAAATGCTATTAAAAATATATGGCAAATTAGGTATTACCTGGCAATGGCTCACACCATGCCTTCAAATATACATAGACAGAAAAACAGCCAGCAATCAGTTCTTTGTCTCAACTGAACATTTCCCACATTTGGTTCAGGTGGTCAAGTTCGACTTGCAGATTTTCAGCCAGCAGACACACCCTGCCAGAAAACCTGCTCCTAATTGACTTTCTCACCTTCTGATCATCCTTCTCTCTGAAATACTGATCCAGCTCCTTTACAAAAACCTGAAGCAGTCTTTCCGATGACATCCCACCTGTGTGTGTGACAGAAGTCCTCCTCTCGGTGTGATTCCTCATCACAAACTGTGACAGGTGTGCTGTCTTCAGTGCACCAGTCTGAGCTCCCGCCCTCTGTAATCTGGCGATGTCATGCCTTCGCAGCTCGTTCATCCCAGACAGGATAAAATCCAGACAATATTCAATATCTACAACATTTGTCTTATATGAAGTCACCAGTCTCTCAACCGTCATTCTGTTCACAGTCTTCTTCTTGGCCT
The DNA here is from genome assembly GCA_037951165.1 of Lophius americanus. NCBI lineage: Eukaryota > Metazoa > Chordata > Actinopteri > Lophiiformes > Lophiidae > Lophius > Lophius americanus. Next base: position 1,915,835 of record JBBDHG010000138.1, read on the forward strand.
TTTTGGCTGCGTGGGCACTCATACCTCCGGCAGACGCCACCATGCCAGCTCCCAGAACGGTGGCGATCAGCGAGGTCCCCAAGGTCACGGGAGCCAGGGCGATACCCAACACCGCAGTCACCCCTCCCACAGCACCCGTGGTGCCTCCAGCAATGTCCATGGTTTTGTTCTTCTTCTGCAGCTTGTCCAGGCTTTGAGCGATGGAGGTGAACTCTGTGATGGAGTCCCGCAGGGGTTCATTACGTTTCATCATGAGAAGGTTGTACAGACGCAGGGCCTTCCTCACATTCATGGCTCTCTCCTGAAATGATCTGCAGACACACGGTGACAAAAAACATCAACTCTCGCTGACAGACGTATTTCTGAGATAATGCGTCCCATGAACATCCGCTGTCGTATTCATCATCATGTAATCAAGTATTTACAGCGTGTGTCTTCGGCATGTTGTGTCTAATGTTCAGTCTGTGGCGGTTCAACCAAATATCACACCTCTGAAGCAATTAGGTCTTTTCAGAAATACGAGAACACAAAACTAGTAACGCCAATTCTTTTTACCAAGAGTCTACAACTGGCAAAAACCAACGGACAGCCGGGTCAGATGGACATTCATCATCAGCAGAGGATCAAAGCCACGGTACCGTCCAATCAAACCCCAGAGCCAACTAGGCTCATACAACTGTTTGTGACGTCAGAATGCACCACCTTATAAACTGATCGGACCCGATCTCCAGTTTCTTTCTGCTCCGAGGATAGCCGCTACGCCGCTACGTTAGCGAGCGCGTCTATGTAACAAGTTTAAGTGGTGGAACTGAGATTAGCTACTTTTCTTTGGTGGACTTTTCTGGGAACTCATACTGCGATTATACCACAGCTCCTCAAAAAGGACCTCACACGATAGTCCCCTGGTGGTTACCTGATTTCCTCCTCTACGCTGAGGCCATACAAGGACAGAGACATGAACTCAGCTTCTGTTGAGGTGACAGCAGACAGACTTTCTTACTCATTTGCTTTATGTACATTTCTTTAGCCAATAGAATTATCATTAAAAAAAACACAAAAACAGCAAATGTATATTCTTCTATTCTCTTCAGGGAAATAGTACTGTCTGACAGAAGCGGGAACTCACTGGACACCCGTTTCAACCATCTCAGCATCACATTGACGTCCTGAGGAGGACAGGTCATTTTGTCAGAAGGCGTTCTCAGACTTTGTCAAATTGAATTAAGAAAAGAAGCGTTTAGATGAGATGAAGCCTTACCTCCGTCTCCGGTGTGGCCTGTTGATGAGGAGAGGGGCCGCTCTGGCGGTTTTCTCCGATATGAAGAGTTGACCTGCTGTGGCTCTGGTTTTATGTAGAAGACACAGATTAATGCCTCAGAAATGGATTATGGCATTCTAACACGCACACACACACACACTCACACACATGCACACGCATACACAAACACACGCGCTCACACAAACACGTACGTACCCGCATACACACACGTACCCGCATACACACACGTACACACGCATGCTCACGCATAAGCACACATACACACACACCTGCATATACACAGTTATACACACACACGTGTACACACACACGTGTACACACACGAACACAATAACGCGCACTCATGCACACGCATATACACACACACACGCATACATGCGTACATATATCCACGCACATATATACACATACAAGCACACATAGACACATGTACACGCACACAAACACACACACACATATGCACACACATAAGCGTACACACACGCACAAACAAACAAGCTACAAAACACACACACGCACACATACATACACCTACAAACAGTACACAATTACAAACATACACACATGCACACACACATAAACACATATGCACATACACACACTCACACGTACAAACACACACAAACACACACATACATATACACGAATACACACAAATACGCATGTACACACACATATATACACACACATATATACACACACATATGCGCACATACATTTACATACACACACACACGTACACACCTACACATACAGAAACACGCACACATACATACACGTGTACACACACATATGCACACACACACATATGCGCACATACATTTACATATACACACACACGTACACACCTACACATACAGAAACACGCACACATACATAAACGTGTACACACACACACACACACACACGCACGCACACACACACACACACACACACACACACACACACACACACAGCCCCTCACCAGACAATCTTCTTCCTCCTCTGGAAGAATGTCCAGATAGGGTCGGTACTCTATCTCGCTGTAGATGGACTCTGATGGTGGCGGCGGAGCTTTGAATGCAGGTAGCGGGGGTCTGGACTGTAATGGACACAAATAAAAAAGGATGTTATAACAAAAAGTTGATGTTTTGGTGATGAAAAAGTGGTAAACATAAACACGAGGGGTTGTTACATATTTACATCTCTGAAGAACCGCGACTCTCCAGCGTCTTAAATCACAACATGAGCAGAATGACGTAACATCCTTCTGTTACAGAGTCTGGGCCTTTAAGAGCTGGGCCTGGTGTTCTGTAACTCTGCCCTGGGGGATTACTGGAGATGCTCAGCGCTAAAATTAGCTCGAGCCTGCTTAAGCTTAGCAATAAGCTAAATGCTAAATTAGCACCAACTAGGAGGTCTACTGAGTAGCAGCAGAGCTAACATCAGGTAGCAGAAACAGGAGTGCTGGTGATCATCCCTCCTAAACGCCTTCTTTGTGACTTCTTCTTCTGTCTACCACTTCATTTCTCCGTGGTTTCACAGCGGCTACAGATCTCTTTCCCTTATAACAACGTGGAGGAGGTGCCCACTAGTCCTGGTATTCACTCATGATGGCAAATTTAACATGTTGCTTTCAAGATATTGTATTGAAAACCCAGTGTAACAGTAATATAAAAGTAATGGATCTGCTGTCTGTGTCTCGGTGTTGGCCTAAGTAACTCTCCGGTATTGGATGTGTTTTTTATGTGACACTGAGTTCCTGAACGCAGCATATGCTGTGTGTTACTTTTCTTGTGGTTAATTCTAATGTAGCAGCCGAGCTAAAAGCACAAAAGACTTAAACGCAGGTGGTGGAAAACCAAACTCCAGGTTAGTTAGGACGAGCACAACGAGTCTTCAGATCTATAACCTGGATCTGAAAGATGCCAGGAAATCCTTTTACTCAGAGATTATCAATCGAAATAGTACAAATGCCCCCACGTGGTTTTCTGTTGTAGACAGAGTGACAAACCCAACAGCCTCAGTCCCACTTGCCCTCCTTTCCTAAAAGTCATGCAATGACTTTGCAGCTTTTTTCACGGATGAAATATCAAGGATAAGACAAACAAACCGTTAATCTGAGGGAACGTGAAAGTACCTCCACTCAATATAGCTCATTTTAACCTGCTAGATTATGCAGCTCTGGCAGAAGCTGTTAAACATTTCAGATCGACGACATGCGTCCTTGATAGTCTGCCTACAACATTTTTTAGTAATGTTTTTAATTGATAGTGAACAGTTTCCCCAGGCCTTGAAAACTTCAGGAATTAAAACCACTTCTAAATAAAAATCTAATCTTGAGGCTTCAGCAATAAGAAACCACAGGTCCATATCAAACCTTCCATGTCTGGGAAAGATCATTGAAAAGATAGTTTTTCAACAAATTCATGCTTTTTTTTTGGAGCGAAACAATGTTTTCAATGAATTTCAGTCTGGATTTGGACCAAACAGCAGCACTGAGACTTCACTTATTAACCTCTTAAAGGACATTCATCGGAACAATGATGCATCCAAAACCTCTGTCTTGGTTTTACTGGACCTCAGTGCTGCATTCCACGCAGTGGATCACAATATACAACTCCACAGACTGGAAAAGTGGGCGGGACTTACTGGTTCTGTGCTGAATTGGTGCTAAAAAGAGTCTGAGCGCACAAACATCACATGCAGGGTTCCTCAAGGGTCCATTGTCGGACCTCTTCTCTTCAACATCTACATGCTACCCCTAGCTAAGATTATAGAACACGACAACATCTCTTATCATACTTATGCAGATGACACACACCTTTATATTTCGGTGTCATCACATGACCGCAGCCCCTTACTGAGTGGATGTGCCAGAATTTTCCCCAAATCAATGCAGACAAGACAGAAGTGATTGTCTTTGGCCCCAAAAATGAAAGGTCAAATATCGGTGCTCACCTTGACTCCATGTCATTGAAAGCTACAAATCAAGCCAGAAATCTTGGTGTAATTATTGACTCACATTTGAATTTGAACAACTACTTAAAAGCTATTACTAAATCTGCGTATTACCACCTGAAAAACATAGAATCAAGGTTTTTTTTGACCAAACAAGACAGAAGAAAACTTGTTGGTTTCATTTTCAGTAGGTTGGATTATTGTAATGGTGTCTTTACAGGTCTGAACAAAAAAAAAGTCAATCAGCTGGCAGCGGAAACCGGCTTCTTGTCAGTCAAAGGATGGACTCACAGGAAGCCACAGATCCAAATCTTACTCTTGTTATACAAAGCACTAAAAAAAAACAAAATACATCCTAGACTTGTTAGCTCCTTATGTAGCATCCAGACCGCTCAGGTCACCAGGGACAGGTTTACTATGTGTTCCCAGAAGCAGGACCAGACAAAAAAATCAGGCCTATGAACATTGTTGTCTGCTGCAGCTTTCTCATGGAAACCATCCTGGTTCTTCCTTACACTTTTAAATGCACTTTTACCTTCTTAAAATCATGTTTTATTTCTGTGAATTTTATGTTTATTTTAACGTAGCGCTTTCATTTTAATGTCCTATTATACTACCTTGCTTTTATTCTGTGATTTAATGTAACTTTAATGTATTTCTAAGCCTCTGTAAAACTCTTTGAGTTGCCCTTTGTAAGAACGTTGCTGTACAAATAAACGTGCCTCGCTTTGCCTTTGTGTTAAAAACACCGGCTATAAGGGCAAACAGCCAAAAACAGACCCTTTTACAGTCGTTCACTCTGCAAACATGCGTAATCAGAGTACCAACAGCTGTGTCACATGCTGAAAAATCGGCTAAGCTTCAGCTAGTGCTAACTGTGTCAGACGAGGTCGGGGTTCCGACATGAAAAAAGAAGGTCTGCTGGGTTCGGGCCGGGCTCAGTCAGTAGTCCCCCGGACTCAGTCGGTCTTGGACATAGAGATGTATGATGTGTCCAGATGTGGGAGTTATGGGCCTATAGCCCATATTTATACCAGGTTTATTATAAATCCGTCTAATAGATTCTGTGCAACCCCACAAACAATCCGACCGACCAATCGGCCAATAAACAAAACAAACAAATGGACGCGGCTAAAAAAACAAACAAACTTTTCCAGCTCCAGTGAAGAATGAGAATGACATTCTCATCAGCCACAACTTTGTCTTGTTAAAAATGCTAATTAGCAAATTTAGCAACAACCACAATGCTGATTGTAAACATACGTCTTTTTTTTAATATATTGAATACTTTTTTTTTATTTAAATGATTAAATATATTGGTAAAATGAAGTGCAGTCGGATCGAATCTCAAATCTTTGCTCCGATGGATTTCTAACAGCGGATGAAAGTTGAGTTTTTTTCCGGCCTAATTCCCTCGCTGCCGTCAAAATCCCATTTTTGTCACCTTTTGGGTTCATTGTCCGTCCTCCCGGTCCTGACCCACATAAACTCAGCAGAATAACATGAACTTTGTGGTATTTCTATCTGAATCTGGATGCAGCAGTTATGAAAGAAAGATTCAGGGATTGTTTTGTTTCGTGGTAAAACTGTAATATAATGACGTTAAAGCATTTGTTTATCTAAAACAAACAAACAGACGAGGACAGAAATAATGTGTTTGTAAGTATGCAGCATCAAAGATTAAAAACACATTATTTGACTGGTTAGTGTTACCCACTACACACACACCTGACAGCCGTGGGGATATTTGAAGTTTACTTGGGAAAGTATCTCAGGTTCACTCTTAACATACGTGAAACGACCTCAGGGCGTAAGATTGAAGGATGTGTGTGACATCAAGAGTCTGGGGAGTCGCAGCATTCTCTCCATGGCAGATTTGAGGTGTTTGGGTGTCGGTGAACGTCCTCTGGACTTGTGTGGAGTTTATGTCAGGGAGTCATTTTAACTCCGTCTACGCTGTGGTCTCTGACAGGAAGGGTTCCTCCCCCTAAAACACAACAACCCTCTGCTTTGTACAACCAATCGCCCTCATAACACTCGTCAAATATGATGTCGGGAAAACAAAGCATGGGCCTAAAATTAGAAATGATCCCTGGAACAGTTTTTGAGTTGTCGCGTTAACACGAAGAATCTGCTGCAAAACCCAATTCCATCATTTACATATTCCATGATGACTGAAGAATGATGACTGGTCTTGGGTCAGTCCTCTGACGTCATCAGTTCATACAGGTGGAAAAACGCGGCACTGAAGGATCCTACGCATGGGATTTGTTTTCCGTGACATCACAACAAACGTTTTGCTAAACTATGTTTTGGCCACGGTCCCGACATAGCTCGTCACCGGGAGATCTGCAGCGTCCGTCATACCTGTGTGGGCGTGGCTTCATACTGTGCGGTCGGGTGGGGGAGGGTGGACTGGCCCAGTCTCGGCGGAACAGCAGGTCGAGGATGCCGCGTCTGGAAATCAAAGGAATTCACGTTGCGGTTGCATGACGCCATTAAATGAAACATTTTATCTGCTTTCAATGTTTGGCAGCACTGTTTCAATTACAGTGTAAATCTGTCAAGTGGCTAAAATAAGAGAGTACAGATAAACTAAATCTTTCTAAATCGAGAAACAGTAGATACATTTCATTTTTACTGTTAAATGTGGAAAAAACAGAATTTTACGGTGAAAATAAAGAAGTCTCATAAAATTGATGGCAAAATACCACAATGTCACACGTTATTGCGCATATATATATACATATATAAAAATAAAAAATAATCATATATATATATATATATATTTATTTTTTTCATGGTAAATAGTTTTAATTAGATCAAAATATTAGCCCAAAGAAAACTATTTGACTATTATGAGACTTTTCTGGCTGTATTAATTAACATAACGCTGTTTAAGTCGCCTTGACCATATTAGTGACCATATTAGTGACCATATTCCCAGAAACCACCTTGTCTATATGTCGGAGCTTTAGCTCCCGGTTTACCTGAGGAGCCTGGTTCCCACATCCGCTGCCTTCATCAGAGGTAAGTGTCGTTTGTTGCACGTAGCTGATGGATGAATATCCGGATTGCTGACTCTCATCAGTGTGAATCTGCCCAAGAACATTTCAACAAGATGAGGATGGACAGAACTTGTGTAACAATGGAAGGTCCGACCTTCAATCGGTCGCCTGCAGATGTGACTGAAAGGAGTCTGTTCTGGTTTCGCAGGAATGTTTGAATGGATACCTCAGACTTTGTCTTCACTGAAGACAATCGATCATAATAGCTGGAGGGAAGACGGGGGCGTTCAGGCCGGGGCGGGGGGCTTACTTGAGTTCTTTCTGGAGTGACGGCAGGAGGCTGAAAGAGAAAGGAAGAGGGAGAGGTTTGGTTGAGGGTTTTTCCTCATTCACTTGTAATACAAAGAGTTGGGCTTCATAAGAAGGTTGATGGCATCCTCAAATGTCCACGTTAAAGTAGCTGTAGCCCAAACCGCTGGTTAGCTTTCTTTAGCATGAAGACTGGAAACCAGTCAACATTAATATTTTACAAGATAATATGAAACCCAGGCTCCGGTTGGCATTTAAGAGCTGCTGGATGACTGAGTAACAACTGTCAAACCGGTAGAGGAGGTACTGGGTGCGTCATCTGGGCCGAGGATAGAAGATAAAAGAGAGTTTGTGGCGTAAAAGATTGGTAGAGAAGTTGGATAGCACCAGAGAGGTGAAGCAAGGAATGTAAAGAGATGTGGTGTAAGGTGAAGAGTGGGGTAGCAAAGGCTGAAGGAGAGACCTGTGAAGAGTTCTACGAGAGGATGGACACTAACAAAGGAGAAAAGGAATAGTTCCACTTGGTGAGGCAGAGAGGTCACGATGGGAAGGATGTGCAGCAGGTTAGCATGATCAAGGGAAGACATGGAAATGTTCCAACGAGTGCGGAGAGTTTAAAGTAATGAATGAAGAAGATGATAAAGACAAGAGTAAAGAATGTGAGAATTATAAACTAGGAAGTTCAAACGGATCAGTAAAGATGACCTGAGAGCAGCTTTAAGGAGGATGAAGAGGGGGAAGGCGATTGTTCCTGATGACATACCAGTGGAGGAATGGAAAAGTCTTGGAGAGAAAGCAATAGGGGTTTTAACCAGATGGTTTAACACCATCTTGGAGAGTGAGAGGATGACTGAGGAATGAAGGAAAAGTGTTATTCTCAAGAACAAGGGTGATGTTCAGAGCTACATGGGTTTAAAGCTGATGAGCCACACGATGAAGATCTGGGAAAGAGTCATGGAAGCTAGGTTACGAAAACAGGTGACAATCTGTGAGCAGCAGTCTGGTTTCATGCCAAGAAAGATCCCTACAGTTGAGAAGTTTGCTCTGGGAATGCTGATGGAGAAGAACAGAGAAGGTCAGAAGGAGTTTCAGTGTGTCTTTGTGGATTTAGGGAAAACGTATGACAGAGTAGTGAGGGAGGAACTGTGGGAGAGATTGTGGGATTGCAAAGTCTTGAGTGAAGTATGTTAGCGTTGTGCGTCACGAAAGGGTTCATGGTGGAGGTGGGACTGCACCAAGGAGCCGCCCTGAGACCCTGCTTGCTTGCTAGTGAGGAACAGACTGACAGATGAGGTCAGACAGGAGTCTCTGTGGACAGTGATGGTGGTGGATGACAAAGGCATCTCTAGTGAGAGCAGGGGGGCGGGTGGAGGAGAACCTGGAGAGGTGGAGGTATGTGCTGGAGACATGAGGAATGAAGGTCAGTGGAAGTGATACAGAATACATGTGTGTGAATGAAAGAGAGGCAGGTGGAGGTGAGGATGAAGGAATAGAGGAGGAGAAGGTGCAGGAGGTTTACCTTGGGTCAACTGTTCAGAACCACGTGGAATGTGGAAAAGAGGTGAAAAGGTGGGTGCAGGCAGGGTGGAGTGGGTGGTTAAGCGTGTCAGAGGTTATCTGTGACAGAAGAGCAGCATCAGAGGGACAGTCCAGTTTAGACATCCTGGAGATAAAGTCAGAGAGAACAGACTGAGAAGGTTCTGACCCGTGAAGAGGAGGAGGGATAGTGGATCTAGTAGTAAAAGGATGATGGAGATGGAGCTTCAGGCAGGAGAAGAAGGGGAGGAGCAAAGAGGGGGTTTCTGTATGTGGTGAGAGAGGACATGCAGGTGGTTGTTGTGACAGAGGAAGACGCTGAGGACAGGTGAAGAAGATGAATACGAAGTTTATTAAAGTACCAAATACCCTTACATCTGTGTATGTGTTGGATTTGACGGAACAGTCGCCTCCATCAGCTGCTGCGGTGGAGGTCAGATGTTTGTGGAGTGGCGGCGGTGGAGGTCGAACAGGACGAGGCCTTGAATCGTCAGCAGGCTGAACATTCAGGGGGGATTCCTGGTGAGAGAAGGAGAAGAAACCGTTTACATCCCTATGAACATATCACACCAGCTTCTAAGCCTCCAAATCAGTAACTTACTGACGCAAGGCCCGGTACGCCGGTTCTGTCAGGCTTGGGTTTTACTTTGGACCTGGGACGAGGTACGGGCTTGACGCTGACCTCGGACCGGCTTCCATCTGTGACAGGAGGCTGACAGAAACACAGCTCTGAATATTCAATCTCCTCCAGCGACGGGAGGAGGTGATGATAAACTTCGGATCAGTTAGCGGGTCAAATGCATTAAGATCCGTTTTATTTTACCACTGATGCGTCCCGGAGCGGCTGGATCACCTCGTAGGAGCTGGTGACGGCGGACATCATCATGTCGCCCGGGAGACTGTGGATTTAAAGAGAGACGGGCTTTCATGAGTTTATCTCCTGTTCAGACGAGAGTTAAAAACACGAGCTCTTAACTCTCAGGCCCGTTCAGAGTTCTGGTGACTAACTCCTTCTCTGCGTCGCCTGGTAGTTTTAGATTGATCACAACCTCCTCCACCGTCCACGTTTTTGTTGATGTCAAACATTCGACACTGTGTCTGTGAGCCGGACACCGGAGGTGTGGGAGAAAAACCGAGCTGTTATACAGTAAAATCAGTTTGTTGAATTATTGTTTGTTTGTTTGTTTTCTTCAAGCCGTCTGGTTAGGCGATCTAATTACGTTTATAATACGACCCAGTGTTCACATGTAGATGCGAGAGAGTAAGGGGCCGAGGAGGGAGCCCTGCAGGACACCACAGGTAAAAGGAGGAGGCGTTAACCGTGGCTATTGAGGAATTGAGGAAGTCCTATTTTATAAGTTGGCTTTATTTTGACATATATACGCATGTGAGGACTCACTGGAGGGAATGATGTAACTTGATACGACCAATAAAGTCTAAGAAGTGTCGAATACTTTCTCTAAAAGCATGCTAACAGAGCTAATCTAATAGAAATGATTATTTTACATGAAAAATGAACATTTCTTGTGATTATTGGCCCATTTTTTCTTCAAATGTTGTGTCACATATTCACTGTCATGGGAATTGATCCATAGAGAAAACAACAAGCCGAGTTTTGAACAGTTTGACACGAGAAGCACAGATGTGAACTACACTGTAAAAAGACACTCAATTAAATGAAGTATTCAAAACTTAAATGAGTGAGTTCGGTTATCCAATATTTTATTTAATTGAGGTTACTAGGTGAAGTTTTATTATTTTTTTTACAGTGTATGATAAGACCCCAAAAGAATAAAGAAAAGACAATTTAAGCTTCGGAAATTCTCTAAATCTTTCTTTGTTCGCGGTTTTTCCTTCAAGAAACCTCAAATATAAAAGAGTAAATAAATATTTTTTTATTTTTGATACGCAAATATGACTTTATCTTTTCCCTGTAATATTTTAGGACATTTATTACACACTGTAAAAAGAGTATTTTCTGGTTTTAAAAAATGTTTTCCACTGGTGACACAATTCAATGAAGTTTTTAAAACTTAAATGAATAAGTTAGACTCTAAAATACTTAATTTAGGTTATTATTAGAAGTAGTAAAAAGTTGATCCACATTCTTATTTTACAGCACAAGATTAGGCCCCTAGCCCAAAAAAAATGCAATTCCAGGTTTGTAAATTCTTCAAATCAAATCGCTCACAAAATGAAGCAACCTAAATTTTTGCCTAATTATAACTTCCTATAATTGTGTGTTACCAGTGAACCGATTTGTTTTTTACAGTGTAGAAGGTATTCAGAGAGCACTTCCTTATCCTTACCTATCCACAAATACCTGAGATCTGGATCTATTTCCGCATCTAGACTTCTGAGGACGCATGAAATCCAAAAGACTGGGAACCTGTTCTATCTCAGCTACATATTAGTGATGGAACCTTGACCTCCTCTACGCCTCTCTCCCCCCAAAATATGGACGTTTCCATCTCCCCTGATCCGGATCATAATCTGGATCTCAATCCAAAAGCCCATGACGCTGGAACGTCAGGAACTGTCCGGGCCTGAGAACTTACTTTCACACAATAACTCATAAATGATTTCATGGATTACTTTCAAACTTTAGACCCACATAGACCTGAGTGCGAGGAAGAGTTGGACTGATTTTGGAGATGGTCGGATGTATATTTCTGACACTAGGGGGAGCGTTCACTCCAAAATTGTCGGGCCATCATTTCCCAACCGTTGGTCCCATTTTATCCAAATTCCTTGCACATGATTACATCTAGTAAACATTTTCATCACATTTTACTCTAATAGTTCACATTTTACTCACTAGGGGGAGTTTTCTCTACTCAAGAAAAACACAAGAAATAACTCTTATCTGTCTCATCTCTGTCCCATTTAGTCCAAATTCCGGTGCAGATGAATTGAATGGAAGAGATCAAACTTGTAAATATCATATTTTATTCTCGTAGATCATATTTTACTCACTAGGGGGAGCTCCTTCTTTTTTTTCCTTTTTTTTTTTAAAAGGAAAAACACTGTTTTTTGTTTTTAACTTTTAAATCGTTTATCCGATTTAGTCGATACTTGGCACAAAGGTATCAACTTGAAGATTTCTGTCTTTTACATCTTCTGTATTTCACTGGAATACTTCATATTTTACTCTCCAGGGGGAGCTTTTTTATGAATAACACTGCTTTTCATCCATAACTTCTTACCTGTTGGTCCGATTTAGTCCAACTTTGGTGCATATGAGTCGACTCAAGGAGATCAATCATATTTAACTCCAAAAGTTCATATTTTACTCACTAGAGGGAGCTCTCTTTACGTAGAACACAGTTTTACAGACAAAAATCATATTGAATTTGAGGAGTCCAATCGGGGGGATTGGTTTAGTTTGTTAAAATGAAGAAGTGTTGTGTTTCCGTCACACATAGATGATCTACAAGTAGAGATATAATGATGAGATGATTGACAGAAAACATTAGGACACATTTTTTATGTAATTAAACAGCATTTCATGGTTTCAGCTTCTCAAATGTACTTTTCTTTGAGCTTACTTTTGTTTTTAGTTAATTCAGATGTTTGGAATAATCGCTGGAAAAAACAGGATTGTATTTTCTCATTAGGCTGTAAATTAAAATTTTTAATTTATAGTAAAATGCTGTGATCGCCAGAATTGTGCTGTAAAAAAATATGCTCATCATATATAAGAAGTTACAGTAAATTAAAATAGAAAAAGATATAATGTCAATCTGTTTAATATGTATTAAATGACTGTGAACTGAAGTCAATTCTTAGACTTTATATTTGACCTGTAAATCAACATTCTTTCACAGCACACTTTTTCTGCGTCTTGTTACTGTAGAAAAAGCTCTATGCTCTTTTGAAATGGATAAAGTTTTATATTAAACTGTCAATTTCAATGAACACACCAGCTTAAATCTGTAATTTAGACGGAATAATACTTTGACGGTAATAACTACCTTGTGACAATATGTTACGTTTCCTTTAGTTTTCATCAAAAGTTTGTATTTTTCCACGGTAAAATATGTTTTAGTCACATTCAGACCTTAAATAATAACAACGTTATGCGCTGTTTCTTCATTTAAGAGAAATTCAGCGATTGTACGACACCTTTGAACTTTACGGTCTGTGACTGTTCCCATTTCAAATGTATTCAAATGTTTCAGATGTTTTTTTGACAGTGTGCTTCCAGACGCCGTGCAGGAGGAATGCTGCCCGCCGTCAGCGATGCAGGTACTGGCAGCATGTAACCTAATTAAGTCTTTAAGCGATAAGGAAGATATTCATTCGCTGATAACAAATTGGCGCGCTTAGATTAAAACTACGGCGACGTCTGTAGCAATAACAATAATAATAAATGATAAGCTTTATTCATGGAAGACTTTCTAACAACTGATTACAAATGCCCAAACTAAACAAAGGAGTACAAGCATGACAGATTGTGTTGATCTTTGACTTTTTGGGCCATAATTTCTCAACTGTTGGTCCAATTTAGTCCAAATGAGGTGCATATGAATCGACTCTAGGAGATCTAAAGGTCTATACATCATATTCTTCTCATTAGGGAGAGATTTATTTGATGAGTGATTTATATGATGGCGAAGAAAGCAGCAAAGGTCTGTAACTATAAACAGGGTTGGATCAGTATTATAAAAAAACATGTAGAAAATGTTCAGCATATATAATGTGGAATCAATATTTTCAATAAGATCAATATTCCACATAGTTCTAACCAGAAAAATAAATAAATAAATAAAATCATTAAAATAAAAAATAAAAATTCCAGTAATGATAATAATAATCATAATAATAGAAAAAGAATAATGGAAAATAATAAGAATATATATGTTAATAAAAATAATAGAAATAATATTAATAATAATGGTGATAAGAAAAATAAGAATAAGAATTAAAAAAATCATAAGAATAAAAAGAACAATAATAGGAATAATAATAAGAAAAAGGATAGAATGATAATAATGATAATAATAGTCATAATAATAGAAAAAGAACAATGAAAATAATAAAGAATACAAGAAATAATATTAACAATAATGATAATAGTGATAAGAAAAATAAGAATAAGAATAAAAAAATCATAAGAATAAAAAGAACAATAATAGGAATAATAATAAGAAAAAGGATAGAATGATAATAATGATAATAATAATCAATGATAATGAAAATAAGAATAATCTTAAGAAAAAAATAAGAATAAAAATATTAATAAAAACAATAAGAATAGTAATAGTAAGAATAATGATCATAATGATGATGTGATAATCATAATGATAACAAATAATAAGAATAATAAGAATAATGATAGTAATGATAATAATAAGAAAAAGAGTAAAAATAAGAAGAAGAAAAAGAAGAATATCAACTTACAAAAATACATACAAATAATAATAACAGTAATAATAATATTTGTATTATTATCCCACACAATCTGGAACATTTCTTACGGGCCAATGACATTTAAGACAAAGTGATTTGAGTCAGGTGGTCTTTGGCGGTCTTTGGTGGTCTTTGGCAGAAGAACCGGTTTTTGTGATAATCTGTTAGGTAACAGCTCAATGTCAGACTGTTTGTTGTTTCAAGACTTGGACCATTCTGGGCTGCTGCTCTCACATGTTAATTTCACCGCTTTGTCGTGAAGCTTTTGTCTCGTAGTCGCTCTGATTTTACTTGATTTAGACCAATCACCGCTGACACCCCTCTCATACAGCAGAAAATAAAACCATACAAACCTCAGAGACCTGCTGCTGAATCTCTGAGACACATGCAGGTGTATGGAAGGATTGGCATCATAATACTGACTCTCTAACTACGCTAAAACATAAAAACCTGTTTCAAACTTGCAATTCTAACATTTCCGTCACGTTTTCTATATGCTGACCTCCTGCCTGTGGAATAATTAAACGAGATCATACCATCTAAGAGCCGAAGAGAGAACGACTTCTTACCCTCTCAGTCCAGGTGAGCGTAGCAGCCGCTGTTTAATCCTTCAATGATGCGTCCGCCCAGAGTAATGGAGTAGATCGGGGTCTCCCATGCGTTACGTACAGGGCCACAGATGACACACACATGTCGTCCTCCTCTCTCTCTGTCCTCCAGTCCATGCGGCCCTAAAGCTGTGATATCCCTGTTTCGTCACAAGAGTGAGAAAAAATCTGGGGGTGGATCCTTCTGTGTGCCAAAAACAACATTTACATGAATACCAAGAGGGTCACTCACACACACACACACACACACACACACACACACACACACACACACACACACACACACACACACACACACACACACACACACAGAACTGTCAGCTCTGAGAAAAGGCTTTGAGGGACAGGCATTCCCTGGTGACTAACCCTGACTTTAATGACTGCATGCCAAACACCACCCTCCACCCTCCACCCTCCACCACCTCTCCCACAACACCAACAAAACCCCCAGAGTTCCCCTCATGTCCCGCTCCTCTTAGAGAGCACGGCCTGAAGGATGGCTGAACATCACTGAGGGTATGTGTGGGAATTTATTGTGCATAGCTTAGCAGGTTACGATAGAATATTTGTGTTTTCTAGGTCGGAGATTCTACCTGGAACTGGTCAAACAGGCCGAGGGTGTGTTTCCTGTGATTGCGTTCATGCTTCGTCATCCGGAGCAGCTTGCTGCACCTTGAATTTCTCATCGCCTCCACCAAAGACGCTCTATACCTTTGTCTGTTTGTCTGCAGGATCACAGAAGAACTACAGGGCTGAAATCCATCAAACCCTGCTGGAAGACTGCAGCATCCAGCAGGAAATAACTCAATGCCTTTTGGAGTAGAATGAAGAATAGGAGGGATGTATTTGTAATATTTCACTTTCAATGATAAATAGAGAGAGAGAGAGAGAGAGAGAGAGAGAGAGAGAGAGAGAGAGAGAGAGAGAGAGAGAGAGAGAGAGAGAGAGAGAGCAAGTACTCGCTTTCATTTTTTACAGTGTGCCAGATATATCCCACCCACTGTGTGATTCGGGAGTTGAACTGTACTTGGTTATAATGTTATGGCTGGTTGGAGTGTACTTGGAGGGGGCAGTAACAGAGATAGAGACAATGGCAGTCCTCCAACAATTCAGAACGTGGCAGCTCTGTGTAAGTCAAGGTCACATGGTGACGGTGATGATGCTCTCACAGAGAATGATCTTATTTTCCACAATCTCAACTCTTTATGTCTTCAGAGTGGCGCCCGGAATGACAACAGAACGTGTCAGCAGGGATCAAACATCTAAAAAAAATGTCGTCCAGGACTGTTCAGGTGTTAGGCATTGGTGGAAAGCTGAGCCAATCTAGTTTTAGACTTTCTATATAAATAGAATCCTTTATCAAACTCTCCTTAAAAATACAAACATTTCATAAAATAATAATAATAATAATAATAATACATTTAATTTAGAATGCACTTTACATTTGGATCAAATCCCAAAGTGCTACAAAGTAAAAGCAGATAAAAGCATCAATAAAAAAAAAAAAAAAAAAAACTATATAAAAGCCTGACCAAAAAGCAGCAATGTTAATTAAGGTTAGAGGTTCTGCTAAAAAGTAAAGTTTTAAGTCCTTTTTTAAATGTGTCAGTCGTCTGTGGAGCCCTGAGATGGTCAGGGAGGGCATTCCACAGACGAGGGGCAGCAGAACAGAAGGCCCGATCACTCATGGTGCTGAGCTTAGTCTGGGGAAGGAGGAGGCGGTATGAGTGGGTAGAACGGAGGGATCGTGTCGAGGTCAGTGGGGTGAGTAGTTCTTTTAGGTAGGGGGGTGCGTTACCATGGATACACTGGTGAGTGAGGAGAGAGATCTTATAATCAATCCTGGTGGAGATGGGAAGCCAATGAAGGGAATGAAGAACAGGGGTGATGTGTTCGTGTTTACGAACTCTCATCAGGATCCTTGCAGCACTGTTTTGAACATACTGCAGTCTTTGAAGACTTTTATCAGGGATCCCGATGAGAAGTGCGTCACAGTAATCCAGTCGGGAGGAGACGAACGCGTGGACCAGCTTTTCAGCGTCACTCAAGGTTAGTGAAGAACGGAGTTTCGAATTATTTCTGAGATGGTGAAAGGAGATCTTGCAGATGTGTTTGATGTGGGATTCAAAAGTGAGTTGAGGGTCAAATCTTACACCGAGGTTGGTGACTGATGAAGAGAGGGGAATGTCATGACCAGAGAAGGTAATACTGGTTCTGGAGGAAGACTGGGTCTGATGAGGGGTGTCAATTAAAATAGCTTCGGTTTTGGAGCTGTTCAACTGGAGAGAGTTGTTTTTCATCCACACCTTTATCTCCTCCAGACAAGTGCGGAGAGTTGACAGGGGAGATGATGAAGATGAGGATGGAGAGGCTGAGGAGGAACATGTGTCAGTTTTTATGTAGATTTGCGTGTTATCAGCGTAACAATGGAATGAGAGTCCATATCGACTGAGGACACGACCAAGGGGGAGCATGTATAGTATGAAGAGAATGGGGCCAAGGACTGATCCCTGGGGGACTCCACAGGTGACGGTGTGTGTCCGGGACCTTGAACTTCCAAGGAAAACGTATTCTGTTCTGTCAGTGAGGTAGGATAGAAACCAGTTTAGGGCGGTGGCAGTGAGTCCAGTGGTGTGATGTAGGCGGTGCAGGAGTATTCCAGGGTCAACTGTGTCGAAGGCAGCAGACAAATCAAGGAGAATCAGGAGGGAAGGTGAACCAGCATCTGCTGCCATCAGTAGGTCATTTGTGACTCTAAGCAGAGCTGTTTCTGTGCTGTGGGCGGAACAGAAACCAGACTGAAAGGTTTCAAAGAGGTTGTTGTATTTGAGGTGGTCCTGGAAGTGGGCCGCAACTACTTTTTCCAGAACTTTGGAGAGGAATGGGAGTTTGGAAATGGGCCTGTAATTAGTAAAAAGTTCTGGATGGAGAGTAGGTTTTTTGAGGAGTGGTCTGATTATGGCGGCTTTTAGGGCAGATGGAACAAAGCCGGCCTGGAGGGATTGATTTATAACATCGGTGATCAGGGGACTGATGGAAGAGATGTTAGTTTTCACTAGGGCTGTAGGAAAGGGGTCGAGGGCACAGGTGGAGGGTTTCATCGTCCTGATGATAACCTCAACCTGAGATTTCTGGGAAACACTTTAGAGGCTGGGAGATCTCAAACTGTGAGTAAGCAGACTGGATAGGTAGAGAGGAGGAACCAGAAAGGACAGAACAGATTGAGTCAACTTTTGATTTGAAGAAAGCCATGAAATTATTACAGTGCTCTTCTGTAATTTCTGTAAGTGGGGGAGTTTGTGGTTTAAGAAGATGATTGATAGTGGAAAACAGCTGCTTCGAATTTCCAGGACTGGTTTTGATGATGTTGGAGTAGAACAGTGATTGTGAGTAGAAGGGAGGCAACAAGAAATAAGATGAAGAATAAGATGGACACTCCCCTTGACCTTTAAATGTCCTCCTCATCTGATTGAGTCTCCACTTATACTGAAAACTGTTGACCTGTTCATAATCTGACCCGATTACAGTACGTATATGATAAAGAGTAAGGGGCCATGGACGGAGCCCTGTGGGACACCTTATGTCATTAACATTATGACATTGACTATGTCAATCGAGAAAGTCCTACTCGATGAGAAGGATTTTTTTGTTGTCATATTAAAGCATGACTTACTGAACAGAATTATGTAACTTGTTGCTACCAAAAAAGTCTTATTAATGGTCAAATTTCTTCTAAAAACGGGTTTTTATATATTTTATTTTAGATACGGAAAAATACACTTCAAGAACATATATATATATTTAAATATATAATATATTATATATGTAGATACGTAAGTAAGTTAGTTTAAAACTGATTAAATGGACTATTTTTCATGACATCATCGTCCACGATTTTTTAAATTGACTTTTTTGGACTAATTGAAAATTGGCGAATGAATTAATGAAATGTCACCTTCCTCAAGGCTGAAGAAATAATAAATCTGTAAACCTTTAAACCAATTTGACTCCGTTTACGTCACTCGAATCACTTTTTTTGATTTGGATCCTGCCTCCACGTAGAGAGGAGAGGCGATAAGGCGGAGGAGTGTTCTCCTGGTGAAGAGGAGACAGAGCGGCCATTGTTTCACGCCGGGAGGAGTCACGGGCCTCGGACACACAGCCGCACTCAAACTAAAGATTCTGATGGGTTTCACTGCGGGAACACAGAATCCAGTTCTGTTTAAGATTAACCAATGTTTAAAAAATGTTAACAAATAATAAAGTACAGCACAGACTCAATTAAACTCATGGGACCCGAATCTTCTCTAGTTAGAAGGCGATTCTGATTCAGTTTCAGCTGCTTTGTCTTTGTGTCTACTGGTACCATGATGTGGAACCAGCAGCCCATTCAGGTGGTCCAGCTCCTCCAGGATGGAACATCCATCCATGTCCCCCAGAACAGGAGATACCAGCAGACTGGCACACAAGAAGAGCTGGACAGGACCGTACAAAGACAACAACCCAGCAGCAGGACCGGGATCTGCTCCGTGTGAGGAAGGACAGGATGAACCCTACAAAATGACCTTCAATGGGTTCTGGTGTGACGGTTCTGACCACATGAGGGTGGCAGGAGGGCCCAACGTTCTCTAGGGACCTGATCTCCCCAGTCCAGCACCATGCAGCTAGGATCTGTATGAGATGATGGACTTGATGATGCAATAAATATCTGAATTATCGGACTTCTCACGTTCATCCGAACCTTTTGTGCTTCTGTGCCTGCTAAAACCTGGCCTTAAACTTTAAAAAAATAAGATGAAACAGGGGGGAATCGGAACAATTGCTTATTTACTTTATCTTTATAAAACAAGGTGTATCAGTCAAACACTTTTTGTATTAAACATCTTATACCTTTATTAGTTTTCTGAAATGAAAGTGATTCCTACAGACATGTTGGTTAGAGGAGGTTAAACATGAATGGCTTCTAACCTTATCTGGTCTCTGAGGAGAGGAATGCAAGACTCTTTTATGGGAAATATTGTCCCAGCTGTGCATTTGTTCTGGTGCGTGTTTTATCGCTCCACGATCTCACTGCTACTCGTGACTGTCAAAAATCTCTGAGCCTGTATAGAAGGAGAATGATTGACACCCTCTCTCTACCAATCAAATCCCAGCAATGATCACCCTCCATCAATCAGAGCGCCGCTGTGTTTATTTCCCACCAATCAGAGCCGCGGGAGGGGCGTAACCGACTACACGCGGATATTGACGACGCGCATTCAATTTTCTGCACTGGATGAAGCAAAAAACTTATATTTGTACGGAAACAACATCAAACTGTGTTTTATCTTCACAAGGACGGAGATGACCCTGCTGAATACATTATATATCATCGCGGCGCTGCTGTTGACGCAGAGCGCTGCCATCATCCGGTAAATAATATCTATAAAAAGACGCTTCGGTAGTTAAGTTTAAGAAAACTATCAACAAATATGTCATAATTTACGATTATATTTCTGTAACCTTTCATAGCAGAGGATAAATAAGGTTTTATGCGTTATTTAATGTGTGTGTTCTGTGGTTAAGTCAGAATAAGACACGTGCGTCCAATTACCGGCCCAGTTTATCCATTAGGAGTAAAAGAATTTACTCGATTACTCTCCTTATTATGGTTCTTTACATATTATGCTGCTTTATGTTTCAACTCCACTTCATTTATATGACAGATGCAGTCATTATGTGGGGTGGGGGGGGGTTTGTGTCCAGTGAAAAGGAAGCCAGCCTCATGTTTTGATTTTGATTATAATAATAATAATAATAGTTTGGGATCCGCTTCAGGATAAAGATTTCTTCATTAATTCTTCTTGTGGAATTGACGTTACTTCTTCAGCCGAACAAACAATTTCCGAAACCATCTTTCATTATTTTTGGGAAATGGCTCAAATCCCAAAACAGACTGATTTTATGAAACGTTGAGTTTTTACTGAAGTGTCTTTTTATAGACCTCAATCTTTTAATAGTAATTTAATTAGACATTGAAGGAACTTCACTGCACAATTTGTGCTTTTAGTTTGATTCTGCATCTACTATCTACTTATAATATTTATAATTTTATGTAAAGGAAGTTTTGAAGGCTGGACTTCGACTTCCGGCCTTCAAAACTGGAACATCTTCTACTTGTGAAAGTAGAAGATGTTATTTTAACCGCAACATTTTACCAAATTTAACTCCAAGTGTTAAATCGGAATCTAAATGTTGATTCTAAATATAAATGTTTAGTCATCTATATGTTGAATCTAAATCTAAATATTGGACTTAAATGTGAAAATCTTTACATTTATAGTGAGGTCAGCGGAAGTACCAAAATAAGAGCGCGATAAAGAAAAACACACATTTTTTTTTTTGCACCAAGGTAGTTTTAAAAACACAACTTTATCGAACGGTTCAGCAAGAACCCAAAGGTGGTGGAAATTACTTGGTAAAGTCACATGCTTTTAGTTTTAGGGTAGAAGAGCTCACTTAGACTTCTCAAACATGGCTGAGAAAAACTTCTGCTTTGATACGAAACCCCGCCCCCTGTCTCTGACGTCATCGCATCTTGTTTTTAACCTGGGAGCTTTTGGTTGCTCATAAATACCGTTTTTTTGGGCCAGTGAAACTATAAGTCAGGAACCGGATCAGAAACCACATTGGTGCGTTTACTATGTAAAGAGGTGGTTTCTTCTCCATGGTGCTTTTATTTTGGTACCTCCACTGAAGTCAGTGAAATTTGCATATTTTCAAAAAATTTAGGTTCAACATTAAAATTGAGATTTAGATTTGACGTTTAGATGCAGCATTTACATTTACATTTAACATTTGGTGCTAAATGTTTGAAAATGTTGCTGTTAAAATCAACATGTTCTACTTTTACAAACAGCGCCCCGTAGTGGTGGAGTATGTTCAGTTATCCAAACTCTTTCTCAAGTAAAAGATCTGAACTCTTCCCTCACGGGTCACTCGGCTGGCATGTATGTTGGTGGAGACGTTCTCTGGAGCAGGACTCAAGTCTTTGTCCTCCTTTCAGGGTGCCTCTCTATAAAACCAGGAGTCTGCGCCGCCTGATGAGTGACAATGGGATGTCTGTGGGGGAGCTCCTGGATCTGGCCAGGAGTAATGGAGCACCGGACGGCGAGCCCCCCACCAACCTGCCTGTGGAAAGGCTGACCAACTTCATGGATGTGTGTACCCACTTTAATCAGAGTGCCAGTCAATCTGCCTTTCAGCAGTTCAGTGTGCGAGGCTCATTCAGTTGCTGCCATCTTGAGGAGAAAAACCTTTAACTAGGCTTTTTGAGGGTATATCCCTCAAAAAGCCCCCCCCCCCTGATTTTTTTTCAATAGTTTTTCAACAATTCTTCAAACTTTTCCCTCCCGAGTGAGTAAAATACTCACCATTAGAGTAAAGTATGATAAAAACACGATAGATCGATTCATAGGCACCAGATTTTGACTAAATTGGACCAACAAGTAGGATGTAAAGTGCATTATAAATTAAATGTATTATTATTATTATTAAGTAATGGCTGAAAAAAATATTCCTATTCTTTACATTCATACAAATACTCCCCCTAGTGAGAACAATATAAACCATTCCAGTGAAACTCAGTTTTAAAAAAAAGGTTGTGACATTATATATGAAATACTGTGTTTTTGTACAAAAACAAAAGTTCCTGCTATTGAGTAGAATATGAACTATTAGAGTAATATGATATATAAAATCTCATCCAGTCCATTCACATGCACTAAACTCCGCCTAAGTCGGACCAACGGTTGAGAAATTAGTGCCTGAACACGTTTGGAGATAAAGCTCCCCCTGGTGTCAGAAATATTCAAATCTTAGTTCCATGTGGGTCTAAAACGTGAAAATGATCCAGGAAATAGATCTTGAGTTATTGTTTTAACACACATGATCTGCAGCGGTGTCGGGATTTAATGGAATCATTACTATTTACTTTTTTATTTTTTTCACCTTCGGTTACACGAGGTAAATATAAGATACTTCCTTTTAAAAGTGAAGTATTTGGGCAGCGTTCCCTGTGAGGGATGGTGCCGGAAGGATTGAGTAAATATTAGATTTAGACTCCAGCCCTGAGGTCTCTGAACAGAGCCAACGTAGAATCTCAGGTCATATCAACGGGTCAGAACACAAACACAAGGCTGACCAGCTTTGTCGGGTTCACCATCATCCTTCAAAATAAGAGCACCTAAAATACATTACTTGTTATGACTTTTAAAGTCTCAAGAAAAGAAAAAAAATCCCACTGGACAAAATCGGTGATCTGATCTGATGAATAATAATCTTCTCCGAGCATTTATCCAAAACAGTAGTCGCAAAGTCACTAATGGACTTGAAAGTTCCGGTCAGTTCTGGTCCCGTTCTAGCAATCGGCAGCTTATGGATGTGGAGAATGGACTTAATTAAAAGATTCATGTGGAGCTGATTTCACACTGAACCAGAGGAATTCCCACGGGTCTCTTCTGCTCCCACAGGCCCAGTACTACGGGAAGATCAGCATCGGGACGCCTCCACAGGACTTCACTGTCCTCTTCGACACCGGCTCCGCCAACCTGTGGGTCCCCTCCATCCACTGCTCTTTTTTCGATTTGGCCTGCTGTGAGTTTTACTTTCCAACATGACCCTCATTATATCGTCATCTGACGACCACTTCCTGTGACAGTGGTGACCTTTGACACCTTTCGTGGCTCCTTTTTGTTGTTTGCTAAAGGTCACATGTGAGAGAGTTTATCCGAGAGCGGTTTTGACTCGATACAATAACAAGAAAATGAGTTAATTAGCTTTGTGCAATAAAGCCCGGATTTAAAAGGGAGCGACCCAGCCACGGGTCGTTATGGGTTCGACCCAGCAGGTTTTTGTTTTCTACCCATAATTGGAGGAAATTGTTGAGTTAAAATTACCAAAATTCCGGTTGGCTGCGTAAAAGCGGCAGATTTAATCCATAAGAGCCAATCAGAACCATTTGTCCTTAATTGAAAACCATGTTATAAAAGAGGCCGCATACATTTTTTTGAAATTATTTTTGAAACGCTGCCCCTTGTTAGACAAACGTAATGTTCCTTTTAGCGTTTACGTTTTTTCTCCTAACGTTTTGAAAACATTTTAGTCATTTGTCTTACAATTTTATTAAATCATTTAGACTGTAAAATGGACCGACACGTATAATTAGTAACCAGAAACTCCCTTAGGAATAACATTAATCAGTTAAAATGTAAACACGGAGCTTCATAAGGAACTTTGAATAGCATTTAAAACGTTTGGGACGCTTGTCACCGTGGTTACTGATGGCTTCCAATGGAATCATAAGTCTGGATTTTTAATTCACATCTCCGGCTCGCTGTCTCACCCGTTGTCGGGTCAGAACCAGCCCAACCCGTTCCCCAATAGGCTCAGTCCAGGAAATGGGTGGTTCACTAACCCGGTGTGTGTCGGCGTGTACATAATGGCTTTTATTGTGGGTTTTATTACACCAGGGCTTCACCATCGTTACAATTCCAAGAAATCCAGCACGTACATCCGTAACGGCACAGCCTTCTCCATCCAGTACGGGCGAGGCAGCTTGTCTGGCTTCATCAGTGGAGACACAGTCACTGTGAGTTTCAGACCCGCATAGACCTTCTGTTGTTCAACGGCATTCCTGAGTTTTTACGATCACGCTCCTCCTGTCATTTTATTGGAAGACAGGCGCTCTCTGTCTGTCCGTCTGTAATCACGTCTTCTACTTCCTGTTCCGTATCTCGCAGCTCGCGGGGCTGCCTGTTCCCGGCCAGCAGTTTGGCGAAGCGGTGAAGCAGCCCGGCATCACGTTTGCCGTGGCGCGGTTCGACGGGGTCTTGGGAATGGCCTACCCGTCCATATCTGTGGCTAAAGTCACGCCCGTGTTTGACAGCGCCATGGCCGCCAAGCTGCTGCCCCAGAACATTTTCTCCTTCTACATAAGCAGGTTTGTTTGTCACACCAGAGGGAAGAACATTAATATAAGTTTGGGGTGTCAAAGTCCGTGAAAGAGGGCGACAGAATCAAAGATGGAGACCAGAGCCAGGGTCCACAGAGAACTGAAACTGTCTTTGTTTGATCTGAGGTGTTGTCACAATCTTATTCTTATTTTATTGACTCGTTATCTAGAATTCTGAACAAACCAACCGAATAGAAAATACTTAAATGTCTGGAGTATTTTTTTTTCCGTTTCTTCTGTCAGAATAAAACCGTAAAAGTCGACTGTTGCTCCTCGTGTCTGCACCTGCGGTCAGGTGCAGCTGCTCCTCAGAGAACAGCCTCCAGTTGTGTTTCACCTTAAATGTGAGCAACTCCTGTGTTTTCTTGTTTTTAACGCAGAGCACTGAAAAACGTGCTTTCTTTTTCCTTATATTGACAAGTCAATCGCAGTGCATTCTGGGATTTGTAGTATCAGTGGGTTCCAGCTCCGGATGGTCTTCTGTGTTCGTGTAGACGTTAAGAAGAAGTGTTTGTTTTATATGCATCGACGGTGATAATTCAGCTCCTGTGGGAGTCTCAGTTCTGCAAAGAGTCCTCGCATCTTGATGTTTTCTTGCCGTTTCCGTCCAACCTTTTCTCTCAGAGACCCGCAAGCGGCAGTAGGAGGAGAGCTGATGCTGGGTGGGACTGACCCCCAGTACTACACCGGAGACCTGCTCTATGTCAACGTCACACGAAAGGCCTACTGGCAGATCAAGGTGGACGGGTGAGAGAGACATGATAGGTGGCTTCATTAGTTCAAGGAAGTGAAGTGGTGCATTCTGGGTAACTTCTGACCTGCTGCTTACTTTGTATCTGAGCATTGCTGATCACGAAGCAGATGCACGCCTGAGAGAAAAGTCATTTACAGTGAAATCAGACGTTTACATATTTAATCACACATAATCATTTTACAGTGTAAACGGTATTTTGTTCATCTTAAGCGCTAACGACAGCTAACGTGTCGGAAGTGATGGATGTCCTGCTGTCCCGTCTCTCGCCTCCTCCACAGAGTTGAGGTCGGCAGCCAGCTGAATCTCTGCAAAGCCGGTTGTCAGGTTATCGTCGATACGGGAACGTCCCTGATTGTTGGTCCTGCGAAGGAGGTCAGAGCGCTGCATAAAGCCATCGGAGCGCTGCCCCTGCTGATGGGAGAGGTAGAGCTAAGCTGATCTTTTCCACTTCTCTTTGGGTCACTTTGTTTTGTGATCCTCTTTCCGATCTGATTCCTGATGTGAACGGTCAGACTAGAACCTTCCTCTGAGAACACTCATGCCAACATGTTGACAACGATAAAAGACGAGATCCATCATGGAGGACAGTAGCAAGGATTAGGAGACATGGATTGGAAGGTTCTTTGATCAAATGTTAGCCGATGCACCAGCACCACACTACTGTTAAGACTGCAAGACATCAAGGTCCACGTCACTATTTCATTAATATATCAAAGACAGAGTTCTGATGTTCACTATCAGTTTTATATGAATGTGGGACCGTAGTCCAAATCTAACAAACTCAATTTCTCTTCTGCCTCTTTGGTCTGTTGAGTTTTGAGCGACCGTGTTCTTTTCGCCTCCTTCCTAGTACTGGGTGGAATGTGACAGGATCCCGTCCCTGCCCGTCATCTCCTTCAACATCGGAGGGAAGATGTTCAACCTAACTGGAGAGGATTACGTCTTGAAGGTAAACGCGCTTCTATCACAAACCCACAGTAAAAGGAGAAGCAAAAATGTATTTTGTTAATCCTAACTCATCATCTTTGATCCACATTATAACTTCTTTACTCATTAAACAATTTTATGATTATTCTTTATTATTCTAGACATACTTTATTTGTTTCATAAATTAAGAATGTATCTCTCACAGAGAGTGATTGATTAGTTTCCCTCCATGGATCATTTTTTTCTTACTAATAACTATAAAATTAAATGGTTTTCTATCAGAGCAACACTTTAGTCCTTCCCTGATGACATCATCACCAGTCGACTCTGTAGTCCCACCAGTGTAGCCAAAACCATACAATAACCCCACAGATACCAGTGGGCCTCCAGCAGGTCCACAGCAGCAGGTCCCGCCACAGTCCTTGTGAACCTGCCGGGAGAGAGAGAGTCCAAAGACTCCGGGAGAGAAGTCAAGATAGTAACATGCAATAATGGGAGAGACAGAAGCTCAGTGCATCATGGGAGATCCCCTAGCAGTCTAATACTTTAGCAGCATAGCTAAGCGCTATCTTAGGCCAGCCTTAATTATTTACTTTATCATAAAGGAGGGTTTCAGGCCTACTCTCAAATACAGAGAGGATGTTTTACTCCGGAACCACCTCTGGTTCTACGGGAGAGGCTGAACCCAGACAGGGAGATGGTTCCATAGGAGAGGCTGAACCCAGACAGGGAGATGGTTCCATAGGAGAGGCTGAACCCAGACAGGGAGATGGTTCCATAGGAGAGGCTGAACCCAGACATGGAGATGGTTCCATAGGAGAGGCTGAACCCAGACATGGAGATGGAGATGGTTCCATAGGAGAGGCTGAACCCAGACATGGAGATGGAGATGGTTCCATAGGAGAGGCTGAACCCAGACAGGGAGATGGTTCCATAGGAGAGGCTGAACCCAGACATGGAGATGGAGATGGTTCCATAGGAGAGGCTGAACCCAGACAGGGAGATGGTTCCATAGGAGAGGCTGAACCCAGACATGGAGATGGTTCCATAGGAGAGGCTGAACCCAGACAGGGAGATGGTTCCATAGGAGAGGCTGAACCCAGACAGGGAGATGGTTCCATAGCAGAGGCTGAACCCTAAATTCACATAAATTGAAGGGAAATGGCGATTCTGTCTCCTGTCCTCAGGGGCATCACGGACTGGAGGAAGAGTAAACGTTGACTCGTTCATCACCTGTTTATACTTTGTCAGCCAGTCGTCACCAGAACTAAATCATTTTTCCGTGTTCTGTTGCAGGAGACTCAGATGGGCTCCTCCATCTGTCTGTCGGGCTTCTTGGCCATGGATATCCCTCCTCCTGTGGGCCCGCTGTGGATCCTGGGAGATGTCTTCATCGGCAAATACTACACGGTGTTTGACAGGAGCGCGGATCGTGTGGGCTTCGCTGCTGCAAAGTGACCTGCTGGGGGACTGGCGCTGTGGAGTGCGTCACCTGCCCTGGCGACGACTTACCAGATGAAGAGCGTCGACCTCATAGCAGATTTGAGAAGAGTAATTGTTACCGTAGGCCTGGTTCCCCAAATAAATGTCCATAAAACAAACGTTTTCTAGTGTAAGGAGCGAATCCGGCATGTGCATTTTGAGCCTTTTATACTTTAATCTTTGTACCTCAACCGCTTTAAGAGAACGCAAAAGTACGATAAATACCTGGATGTTTGCTTGTTAGTCGCAAAATGACGTTTCTGCCGTCTCTTATTACAATAACCCCTACGCTAGGAGTTGCTTTCGTTCGCCGAAGGTTTTCCTGCCGTTCCCGACATTCCGGTGTGCATTATTACCAAAGGTAAATAATAAATGTCATTGTCTGGTCATATTGTGACACGTGAGTGTTGGTCTGTCATTACGTACCGCCCATGGGGTAAAAGAAAAACAAAAATAAACACACCACACAAAGATGAAGGTTTAGGTTGTTGTATGTGAGGTTTAATGCTAGAAACAAAAAGGTGATGGTGTTCATCTCCAGTGAGGAACTAAAAGAAATTTAAGCTGGGGAGAAATGTGCAACATATTCAGAACACGCTCCACCACCCAGAGGTAGAGATCCACTTTGGGTTTTTACAATAACATTACAAATGTGAGCGTGTTTGTTGTTAAGATCCACAACAGAGCACTTAAAAGAAAAAGCAGAACTTTTTTTTTCCTCTTTTACATTGTTGCACAGAAATATTTGGCTCTTTTTGGTGACAAATGTACAATAAGTAGAAAAAATATTCAAATGTTTCTCTGCTATAATGCGACAGCGTGAGTGCACCACAGTTCTACGGCATACGGCCCGGTCCGCTCTACCAGCAGCCTGGACCGCAATCTGCTGGAGTTATTCTCAGGCTGAAAGTGAGAACAGGAAGCGAGGGATTATTTGGACATCGCCAAAAGCCGTTGCTTTAGTGACTCCACCTTCTGCCACCAACCATCAGAGCCACTGGCTGTCAACACCACCTTTACTACAGGATCTGATTGATCCAAAGATGCTAGCACCTGTAATCTATTACTACACATAGACCTGAGGGGTTAGGTGTTTTTCTTTGGTGTCGCGTTCACGGCCAGAGCTTCTGATAACAAGGCCTAGATTCTGCTCTAATCCCACGTCTGGCTGACTAATGGAGACACAGACTGGGTCAGACTGACACCCTATAAGCCAATCAGGGTTTCAGATAAGATCAGGCTCAACGCAGGCTCGTGGTCGGCGCAGCATGTTGAAGGACTCCTCAAACGAATGATCACTCTTGAAGACACAGGTGCTCTGGTGATGCAAAACTGATCCATAAAGCAAAAAGACAATTGTACAGGTAATGTGAAAAAGGAGCTGATACGGATTCAATTAAAGAAAGACCCGGTTCACAATGTCCTACGGGGCCATCCTCAATGTCTGACGGGACAAAGTTGCCCGTGACTACCGTCCTCAGTATCAGTGTGTTACAGCAACAAGCAACAAAGAGCGGCTCTGTGTGGGACAATCACATGAACACTTTCTCCAGCCACGCCAGAGTGAGAGGATGGCGACTGTATTCATATCTACTAAAGGTAGTGGATCCCGTAGTCCACTTCATACTCGGTGATTCCATCGGTTTGACTTGTAGGTTTAGAAAACATGCAGTCATTCTGTCGCCACTAACGTGTTCTTATCTTCATCGAGGCCGCTGCACTGATGACGATCTCTAAACTAATCCGTCTATATTTAACTGAGCTCCATCAAAACACCGACAGCGTTTCATACACCAGCGGGAGTGACGGTTATCCCATATTGTTTGATCCCATAGAAGAGCTACTGTAGTACAAAGAGCAGAAAAAGTTGATGCCGGCTCTGACGTCGATCACAACACACCATGAGGGGTGCCTGGTGGCATAAAGGGGACCTAAAGATCCTTAGGTAGGTAGTTTTAATGTAATGGCAGACGATTGGGGCATGAAAAGACTAGCTTGTCTTAAAGAACACTGAGTCTTTTAGCCTGGTCAACAATTTATTAGTTTTTGGAATTGCAGACACAACATTACACTCTAGCCCTGACACAGTGAGGACCCACGTCATGATCCTGCACATAATGAGGTTCCTGGATCTCAGCTTTCACGTGTTCCACCAGCACTGACATGAATCAACGAACAGAGTTCAACCCATCATTCCCAAGAGGCGACTCACAGCACCATCTCATCTGAACTTCTTTATTACAATGGCTTTAATGCGAATCGTTAGCTCCTGAGTCTTCTTCATAATCACACAAACAGCTTTCATGTCGACACTCTCATAGATCTCAGCTTGAAGAAACTCACTGATGTTTAAAAAACGAACCTTTTGGGAATGAAGAGACAGCGTGATTCTGGATAAAGAGTGATTCCATGCACTAGTTTTCTCTCCTTCAGGTTCCCCACTGTGGCTCGACCTTGGGTCAACCTTGCCCACATCCTTTCCATCTTTACGGTGGGAGAATCAAGGTTTTCAGGGTTGGGGCGGTGGTGCAGTGTTCAGTAGTACGACAGGATCCGAGAGGGCGGAGTAGAGCGTATAACCCAGCTCGTCCACTTCCTGTTCAGTCAGCTCGCAGAATAAATTAACTTTGGGGCTGAGGGCGCAGGGCAGCCTCCCGGCCTCTAAATGTCCAACTAGCGCTCGCAGCAGCTGAAGGAAGCGGTCAGCTAATGCTTCCTGTGTCCAGTCACCTCCTCTTTCGCACAGCAACAATATGGCATTTGTGAGCTGGCTGGAATTTAGCCGGTTAAGAGCAGGGTTGAGCTTGCACACCGTCTTTGCTAACTTAAGGCAGGTGCATCGGCAACCTCCGTCCTCCTGGTCCAGGGCCCGGAGTCGTGCCGTTTCGGCCACACGGAAACTCTGCCGCCACAGGTTTTCATGCCGTTCTGCTGCAAGCCGATGAGGTTTGGCAATGAGCGAGGTTCCATCCTCCATCACAAGCAATGGCAGGAAGTCCACATACAGCTTCCGGTCCGTTTCGTACTGCACTTCCAGCGTTAGAGTCTCAGAGGGAACCACAGGACGGATGATGTAGTCGAGGACGCTCCCTATAGCTGGCCAGTTGATGGAGCCAGCCACAAGCTTGTCGAAGACCTCCAGGACTGATTTAGGGGAAAGGTAACCTCCGACCATGCAGCGGTCCCAGTAGCTGCTGTTGCGGGGGAAATACTCCAAATTCTCCCTGCGGATCAGCCAGAAACCGGGGACGTTCATGATGGTGTCTTCCCCAGGGATGGATGACCACAGGTTCTTCTCCAGGATGAGAGGCACCATTAGCTGGGCGTGGTCCGCCGTCACCACCTAGAAGATGGAGGAAGGAATTAAAACTATGTACAGTTGACAAACTGAACTACCCTGTTACCGTTATTTTCTCCACCCTTATGGTAACATATAATAAATACAAGTGCCACATGTTAGGAGGCACTTACCTGCAGCTCGTCGTACAGACTCCCGCTCAGGTACATCTCTCTGAGTGGCATGTCGGGAAGTTTGGCATGAAGGAACACTCGGAGTTCAGCGCAGATATCCAGCGCCGCCCTCCTAGCCATAGCCTGCTCCTCAGCAGGGATGTTCACATTACACTGGTAGAACTCCCACAGACTTTCCTGAAGGGACAGACGCATTCTGGCCCGCTGCAGCTCTGACTGAGTGGTACCTCTGCCTCTGACAGGAGCACGACCCACAGCCCGCCGCAGACAGTCTGAGGAGAAGAGAAGCAGCTGAAATTTTAAACATTCATTTATCCAACATGCTTTTCCACACACGCATACCTCTTCCACCATTTGAGATGATGGCGTGTAAAAAGAAGCAGCAGACGTGTATTAATTGTTTTTTGAATATGGACCTATCTGAATATGATTTAACTTAAATTGTGAGTCTGGAAATGAGGGACAAGAAATGTCATGGTAGAATAATCAAAAACTAAATTAAGGGGCTTCTACAGCTGCTGAGAAATTGTAAAGCTATGGTTCAACTACATATCAAGCTATTGTAAAGCGGCAGACTGACTAAGACACTACAGAGAACCAACACCCACTGTAAAAGATGAGCAAGATTCCACATAATTGGCCCACTGTCAAAAAATAAACAAATAAATAAAATGACAGCTGACTGAAAGTCAATAAAAAAAGCCTACTTTTTTATTAACTTTTAAAGGGTGCCATTCTTTTCTCACCTGGTTCAAAGGCATGTGAGGAGGTGGACAGAGACTGCAGTGACCTGCTAACTGTGGACTTCATGTCATGGTTTAGTACCCGCGGCGAGGAACCCATCCAAGCAGGCTCCTCCCAGCTTCTCTTTCCTTTCTGCTCCATCTTGGTGGGGCTGGTGGGAGCACTTATGGCACGGTCATACATCTGTGCGACAAAGATTGATGTGCTCAATGGTGAAACTTGTATCAATGCTAACGGAGAACATGAGGAGAAATATCCCTTCTCACTTACTCTTTTGACAGCCAGTGTTGCAATTCCAAGCATGGCTGCTCCTCCCACTCCCAACACAAGCTTTGCATTGGAGAGCATGAAGTCAATGGCCGTGCCAATCCCATTGTCATCTTTCTTCCCTTTACGGTCTCCACTCATCCCCGCCATCCTGCCACTGACAACGGTCGATAGAGCAAGAAAGTGGCAGAAAGAATTAAGAGATTTTAATTTTTCTGTCGCTTGGCTGCAATTCCACAATATGTGTTTTGTACCCAGATTCCAGCGAACAGCAACCACCATGCAGCTGTGAAAACAGCTCGCCACCATCACTGGTTCCACAAAATCTAAGTCCACCATCCACCCCAAAGTAAACCCACCTGGGAGCTACACCTCCAGATGATCTTTAACGCCTCCAGCTGACCAGTGAAACCCTGTGCCTACATAAGCCCACCCAATCGGCTGCGGAGGAAGAACTGGCCCCTCTTCAGTGCGTCCTCCTTATCTTCAGGTATTGTCAAGGTTTGACAGCGACGAAACTCGCGGGTCACAGCACGACGGTAGTAATTACGGTCGGTGTACTGAAGTTGACGCCCTGCACGGAGGAGCGCCCGATACAGCTCCAGCACAGCACTGCGAGACCAGCCGCCCATTAGGGATCAAACATGGAGAGGGGGAGCACCCTGAAACCTGGGAATAGAAAAAATGTTAGAAGTGAATTGACCAGAGCAAAGCAAAGTTGCATCATTACCACAAAGAAGTTGTTTTTGCTGACATTGGCTAAACTGTCTGTTCAGCAGGGATTTGTCGACTTGTCAATGGCAAGTTGAAAAATCTTTAACCCTAGATCCTTGACCCTGACACTAAAAGAGGGATCCCTGGATTGTGCATGGATTTTGATATTTTTTGAGATCTGAGATACTGTGAGTAGGACCCAAGGAACAATCTAGATGGTCTAGATCTTTTCCCTTCTTTAACATAGTAGGAATTACCAACTCCAGCTATAGCTATGAGTTATTTAATTTTTCCTCATGTTAATTGCAAATCTGATAAGACATTATATTCTCAAATGGAAAAAGATATCCTTATACCGTTTCAAGAAAAAAACCACAAGGTACATCTTCAGGACATGAGATACACGAACACAAAATTGTGTTAAAAGAAACAAAACATTAAATGATGAACTGCTTTTTAGGTATGCCTTGGCAACCCTGATCTAAAATGAATCCCATTCGTAGAATGATTCTAAATTCAAAATGCAACGCAGAAACAAAAAAGGACAGATTTCCCTTAATAGTAAACCACCAACGTTTCAATACCATGTTGTTGTGAGTTGGCTTTAGAGTTATGCTCTCAGATCAAAAAATGCAAGATGGAGGAAACCTGTCGCTCTATGTGCTTCTTCACTTTGTTTGTAATGATGAATAAACATTGCATCAAAGATCTAGTTGGTAAAAGTGTGTTGATTCGGTTGATTGTCAAATTTGAGTTATTGGATTAAATCATAAAATAGGATGACACAGCAACTGAATAGACTGAATTTAAGCTTGGATAAACCATGGCTTATTGACGGATACATGCGTTTATGCGGTGGAAGAATATAAAATCCATAGTTAGAAGAAATGGGTGGGGAATGAGGGTTAAAGGTCAGTACAAATTGACCTCCGTCAATGCACACATGAAATACGTGATCCACCACTTCCGGTATATGGCTATTATCTCGTGACAACTCTGAATTATAAGTAGTGCAATGCAAAATGGTAACCCTTAAGAAATAGTGTATTTCAGATGGCCTCAATACCAGACCACTTCATCTTTGCTGGTGTATGTTTGACTTGTGCATGAAACCATGGCTCAAACGGTGGGCAGCTAGTACGGACTTTAACCACGCAAATTTTGAAATTACGCAAGCGAGTGAGTGTGGTTCTTAATTTACTCAATTCAAAATAACTTACTTGTAGCCACAGATTCTATAGAATAACGGAAATATATCCACAAGACGATGAATTGTCTTTAGAAAATGGCTGGCTTAACGGAAAGTCAAACATCTCTGGCTAGCATGTTAGCCTAGCTTGCTAAGACTGTGTTGACCTTTAACTAGCCTCTGTGACAATATGCACAGTGAGAGAAAAAACAAGTTTATAAAGAAATAAAATACGAAACAAACCTACCCTTTAGAAATCAAACCAACACTGTTGTCTTCAGACAGAGGCAGAGCTCTGTTAAAGCCGGGGAGTCAAAACCTCAGCGCAAACCGGAAACGAATTAGTTACACCTCAACATACTACTTCCGGGTTGTTGTTAATTCGTCGACATAAGTTTTCATTCGGGTTTTAGTCCCCTACCACGTTTTTAGTGTTTAATGTCTGTAAATTATTATCTAAATAATTCTCTTTTTCATTTCGATTATAATTATTTGTATTATTTTTCTCTATATTTATTCTTATCATTGACCTTGATATATTTAGGGAAATTTATTGAGACCAGTGTCTCATTTTAAATGGTGTCCTGGTTAAATACAATAATTAAAAATCTTTAATTAAAGTCCTCAATGTCAAATTCATGTAACAGATCTTTAAATATGTTCAAAGACAGGTGGAATGTAACCCTGGGAACTTCCAGGCTCTAGGCACACCATTGGTAAAAGCAGTCTTCCCAGTTCAGTTCTAACTTGTGACACCTCAAGTAACCGATCCTGAGATCTAGTCTGGTGGAGATTAGAGCGCTATGTAATGATGGATGTCAGGCAATTGGGTAGCTTTTGTAGAATGCCTTTGAAAACATACATAAGCAAATGTTGCCTTCTCCTTGAGGTTAGAGATGACCAACCCACTGCCTGTTAGAGATTTCAGTTATGACCCTGAAAAGATCGCCAGTAGTAAAATGTAGTGCTGAATGATAAACAGTACCGACCTTTTCCAGGGTGGTAGCGTTATTGTGCACATAAAGAGTACCTCCACTGATCGTCTGTACCTCCACTGATCTTCTGTACGTACACTGATAGTCTGTACCTCCACTGATCGTCTGTACCTCCACTGATCGTCTGTACCTCCACTGATCGTCTGTACCTCCACTGATAGTCTGTACCTCCACTGATAGTCTGTACCTCCACTGATCGTCTGTACCTCCACTGATCGTCTGTACCTCCACTGATCGTCTGTACCTCCACTGATCGTCTGTACCTCCACTGATCGTCTGTACCTCCACTGATGCATATTATACCTCTGTCAGTATTTAAGTTAGTGTGTTTCTCTCTCTTGTCGCCGGTTCCTCATGGTTGTTCCTTAACGTTTATCTCTCTCACCAGCCACCCCCCTTCTGTTTGAAGTTGTTCAGTCTTTTTTTCTTGTTTCCCTCAAGTTTGTTTAGACTTATTTTCTGCTTTCCTTTTTTGACTACTGTGACTACTGGCTTTGTACTTTCCAGGTTTTTTTCAGTCGTCTGCCTTGGACTTCCATGTCTTCCTCTAAACACTTTGTCGTTTTTTTGTTACGGCTAAAACTTGAACCTAAATGCAAAACAATAAGAGGGAAAGTGACAAAAAGTGATTTACTAATAAATTGAGCAGGAGGAGATCCGAGGGAGGATTCTTAGAGGATTCTAAGCTGTAGCTCAGCTGGAGTTTAGCTGAGCTACAGCTTAGCTGAGCTAAGGCTTGGTTCTGAGGTCCAGGTGCAAAAAGCTGGTCCATAGCAGGAGTGGTTCTGCTGGGGTCGGGCCAGAACTCAATCGATTAGTGATGCAATAAAAGGTCAAAGGTATAGAAAGATGATATGATGGATATGACCAACTGCATAAACAGATTATATGATGTGGAGTGAAGGCCGGTCTTCTATAGCGGTGCAGATTGTTGGTTTAGAGCAGCTGGCAGCTCCACTGCAGCACACCTGAACCCACTCCTGAAATGGAACAGACATACCCACACACAAGGAATACCTCTGACAGGGAGGAGGAGGAGGAGGAGGAGGAGGAAGAGGAAGAGGAGGAGGTGGAGGGCATGACAACTTTGCCTGTAGTCGTGGACTTAACCTTTTTAGAGTGCTCATGGTTTCGACCCCTGTCTAGTATCTGGAGTAATATCACGCTGCCATAAGTCTCACGAGCCCGTCTCATGTCTGCGCGATGGTTCTCTATTACAGAACCGTTTGGTTGTCACACCACATGTGAGTGTTTTCACCTGTAATGACTTATGAAATACTCACCCAAATATTTGTGAGGAAACGTTTCTCCAGAGCTGGGCTTTCTACGTCTTACCTGCTCTGGAACACTGTTCGGACCTGAGTATATTATGGCACCTGTTGAGAGTTCTGTTATTCATCTTGGATTCCCCTACGGGCCTCAAGCTGCGTTAAGACCTTCTGCTTAAAACATCCTCCACTTTCTGACCCCACCTTACCTCAACTAACACTTCTCCTTCAGTTCTGGGAGCTGGACTTAAACCTTAAAACGAGTTCCTTCACAGAGTGATGTTAGATCTTTCACTGGAGTAAATGATCTGAATACATGAATCAAACCTCAGGCTGTGGATGATTGAAGTTGAGTTGCTGCAAATAAACTTATTTTCTGTGTCATCCATTTTCTATCAAACGGCAAAATGCAAATCACAAGAGCGGTCCGGGCTGACATGCTGTCGCACGTGCGTCGCTGAATTGTTTTCACATGCTCTTGTAAACAGTTTGAACCCAAACTGTAGAAGACAGACAGACTGACAAAAATACTTCCGAGGCTTTATTTGTAGAGGCCAGTGAGAGAACAGGAGCCAGGGATCACAACTGAGTCAAGCCAGCAAATCCTGTCAAAGGGGGTTTTATCTGGAGGTTTGTGAGATTCAGGTTGTAAATATACAACCTGGACCTTGAAGAGTATCTGTAGAGGGTTCTGGTTAGCAAAGGGCAAAGTGTCGATAAATAGTTTGGCTGGTTTTCGGCTCACAAGTCATGGAAGGAATTCCAAAGAGATTTCCATCCACACACCTTTATGACCTAAAATGATTTTAAAAGTTCATGACTTCTCTTGTATAACCCAGAGCCGAAAGAAGAAGTAGAAGAAGAAGAAGTTTGGCCGGTTGTGAGTGATGGTAAAAGCTGAGATAATGATCTGGAAACGTCATGAAGTTTGTAAGGCTGAGAGGATTGTAGATGAAAGACAAGCTGGGTGTCTGACACCACACACAAACACAAACAAATACACACACACACCACTCACACACAAATGTACACAGCAAAGTCTTATGCACACAAACACACACACACAAACAGAAATCACACACACACATCAGTCATCACAGAAATCCCACACACACATATATACACAGCAGGATACATGCTAAGTCTCATACACAATCTTAAAACAATCTTAAATCTTAATCTTAAATCTCAAAACTTTAGTCCTGGTAAAGAATGGGTCGCCAAACGTGACTTCAAGAATCCAAAACCGCGACATCATACTAGCAAGGAGGAAGGTCGTTGGTACAACAGCCTGTTGCATCTGTATTCTTAGGTCTTTCGAAAGTTCCTCCGGCTTTCCGGAGCAGCTTGGAAGAAGGTCTAGAGGGTCTCAGAGACTAAAATATTGATTCCATATTTCAAAGAAACCCATGTCAGTGGAGTCAGGACTGTGCTGCAGATACTGAGGTAATCTGGGCTCCAATTAAAGCCAATCAAATGTGAGTTATTCAAAAGAGAAATTCACAACCTTGGGAGAATAGTGTCAGCAGAAGGAAATTGTTGGCACAGCCGCCATAAGGTACCTGAAAGGAAAAACAAAACGCCAAAACAGTCGGAGAATTAAGACAGATTATTGGACTGCTCAGTTCTTACCGCCAGAACATTACAGATTTGTCTAATATTACCAGCCTTCTTTATGATCGCACTAAAGTAGCTGTTCAAGAGACCAAAGGAAGGAAGTTTCACAAGAAGGGAACTACAAACGTTGTGCCATCTCACCAATTCAATGGAACAGACTCGCACCAATAGATTCTTGTTCAACTGCTCATCTTTTCTTTTCACAACGTTTCCCAGGTATTTCTTCTTTGTACCGACGCAGACCAACAAAGAACCAGGTGCCGCGTTGCATCAAAAACAAAACAGAACTTTGCACGTCAATGCATATCGGTCGCAGCCGTTGTCAGCATCTGAGGAAAAGGAACACCTCAACCTCCACTCGGGGGAACAGGAATTCCTCTCTCTTTAAGGGGTTATCAGAGAAAGATTCAGAGATTATGTGATGCCCCCTTTGTCACAGTCAGCAGTAACAACAATCCCTTGATTATGGGCTGTCCTCCGCAAAGTTAAATGCTACAGGAAGCAGCGGCGCTGCAGAATCAGCTGATGATGCTTTCACTACTAAATACCGCCCTGGCAAGGAAAACATGCGTGCTGTTGTGTTCTCAAGGATGCCAACAGATGTTGAGGAGATAATGAGTGACAGCACAGAGGAAGAGGAAGATCATGTGATGAGGTGGGAGCAGATACACAGCCAGCGGAAACACAGACAGAGTCAAATGTCCAATACACGATCTGTTTAAAGTCTTCTCCATGATCCCAAATGTCCCAGTTCTCTCCTTTACACCTGTACAGATTGAACAGGATTGGGGAGGTGATCCATGCATTGGACCGGTTCTGGAGTGTAAACTGTCTGAGGAACTCCTTCACACCTAAAGTGCCCAGAGTCATCATCTCCTCAGAGAGTGGGATGAACTGGAGGCAGATGAAAATGGAGTCTTCTAGGGAAAGGACAGAAAGTTTTGGATCATTTGCAGGAACCCCTTCCTGCAGGACCGCTCCAAATGTTCTTTTAAATCAAAGCTTGATACTTTCTTATTTGCTGCTGGCTTTTATTCATTTTTAAGCAGTGATGTTTAGGAAAACAGTAAATTATGTCTGAAGTCGAAAGGGGTTAGATAGTTGATTTTCTTCTGTTCTAGCTTTTATTATTTTTATTTCATTTTATTATTTATTTGATTATTCCTAGCTCAAAAATATCTTTCTTCATGTTTTGTGACTGTTTCTAAGTATGTGTTCAGGTTCTTTGGCACTTTGTCGCAATCTTCCTGATTGTTTTTGTAAAGCGCTTTAATTGGCCCGTATCTGAAATGCGATTTATAAATAAAGTTGCCTTGCCTTGCGTCCCATTACCATGTGATCACGTGAGTTCTCAAAAGACGCACTTGACATGGTACAGGATCTGACTGAACCGGACCCAACGGGTCCACGTCAGGAAATACTGATTCCAACCTACCAGAAAATGAGGATGTTCAAAGTCACAACTCACCTGGTGTGGACTGACATCAGTGGAGGAAACTGACATCAGTGGAGGAAACTGACATCAGTGGAGGAAACTGACATCAGTGGAGGAAACTGACATCAGTGGAGGAAACTGACATCAGTGGAGGAAACTGACATCAGTGGAGGAAACGGACATCAGTGGAGGAAACGGACATCAGTGGAGGAAACTGACATCAGTGGAGGAAACTGACATCAGTGGAGGAAACTGACATCAGTGGAGGAAACTGACATCAGTGGAGGAAACTGACATCAGTGGAGGAAACTGACATCAGTGGAGGAAACTGACATCAGTGGAGGAAACCAAGATGGCGAGGTGGAGATGAGACCTCGGTGACCTCAGAGACAGGGCCGTCTTTTCAAGGACCCATGTATGGAGACAGAAATTCCACTTATGTTCTAATCAGCACCTTTACTTATACGTCAAGCATCACTATTCCTGTTCTGGACAGATCATATTACTTTCCTCTCATGGAGGAAATAGTGTGTTGGTAACTGTTGATTATAACACATCATACACTTGCTGAATTTACTCACAGCTAACAGGGCTCTAGTAGACTTCTGTTAGAATAATTGAATAAGCTGGACAGTTTTGACCTTCTAAGACATTTGACGGACATGTCCATGGAAGTATTTCAAATGT
Organism: Lophius americanus; assembly: GCA_037951165.1. Lineage (NCBI taxonomy): Eukaryota > Metazoa > Chordata > Actinopteri > Lophiiformes > Lophiidae > Lophius > Lophius americanus. The sequence continues at coordinate 1,956,468 of JBBDHG010000138.1, forward strand.
TGTTTGTGTTTGTGCCCCCGAACGAACAGTTGTTGTTAAGTGTTAAGTGTTATGAAATACAAGTTACAAGTAAATTGTTTTAAAAAACATCTTTCTCTTAAACATGTGCAACATTTATTGCCACTCCTTGAAATCCTGCGTAGGTAACATGCATATTTACACGACACCAACACCAGCTGTTTGGGAGGGTCGCAAGAAAAAAGCCTCTGCTGTCATCCACTTGTGAGCTAAAGCTCCTACAGATGGACAAACACAACTGGGACTTTCAATGGAAGAAGGTCAAAGGTCAGATGAGACCAATGGAGAGCTTTGGGGCCGCTAACATCTAAGACGGTTGTGGCCAAGCAAGAAAGACAGCCATAGAGAAAAGCACCTCACACCCAAGTATTATTGTTAATTGTTCATTTTGTATCGTTAAAAACATTTACATGTTTATGTTGTTATTGGTAATAAAAAAAAAAAAATTGTTGCTGCCGTGATCGGAGGCGCCGAGGACCAGGTTCCATGGATCTCATTAGATATCAATCCAAATGGTGGCTCATGTATGTTCATACTCATCGGTAAAATGATTGGGAACAATTATCCTAATGCAAGTAAACAACTTCCTTCGCCTCGTTCCCTTTTTAGGGGTCACAGCGTCTCGTTCTGCATATTGATTTTTTTGACTGGGAAAAACTTTACTTTTTTTGATTTTGACAAACTTTATGTTTAAAAGATCTTGAAGAAAAGATGACATCGAAACAACTCAGTTGGTGCTTTCAGTATTATTGTATTCTCAGGTTTCAGTTACATCGATGCTGCAGCAATAAGAAATAAAACCAAGCCTTAATGCCGACAAATAACAGTTAACAACAAAATCAACCATTTTTTTTTTTTCAATTTCTTCCAATCATGCCTCCAGTTTGTGTTAGTACAGAAACGATAACATTTCAGCAACATTTCATCTCAAACACACAAAAATTAGGTAGAAAAAAGTTGTACAAAGTGTTTCCTAGCCAAGGAAAAATCACTGATGAGGAAGAAAATCCAAGAGTCTGGATTGTTGAGGCATTTCTAAAATACTTCATGATATATGTTCCTTTTGACATCATTAGTACAAGTACAGGTTAATTCAGACAGACAATGAATCTCTTTTTGAAGTGAGATTTGTGTACAATGGACATATAAACTGAATCAACAAGCAAAACAGATAATTCATACATATATATGATCATAAAGTTAAAAAAAAAAAAGACTGATTTGACTATAAGTTTGTCCTCAGATGAAATGAGGGGATGCAACTTCTTAGGTTTCAGAACCTCATTCTGTTTATATGCATTTTAGTCTTTCAACCTAATCCTGCCATGTTCTGAGTAAACAGGATGTACCGTCAAATGTATATGTATATGTTTGGAAAGTTAAAACATCCTATCTTCTGACATTGTAGGAAATACGTGGGCACAGAAAACTCATCCCATCAAATCTTCATGCATGGACGTCCCCATGATCAGGGCATAAACTTCATTCCTTTCATCCGTGGAATGATTTGAATGTCTCTGACGTCATTATGCTGAAGAAGCCAACACAGATAGCGTTCACTCCCCATGCCCCATCCACTGGTTAGGAGGGGTTTCACCTGCCGCATGCTAATGTACCACTTGTAGGACTGCTCTGGCACTGCATGGTGTCTGAGGGCCTCTTGAACCATCTCAGGGTGGGAATGCCGCTCACCGAGACCCACAGTCTCACCCAAACCCAAGAGAAGGTCGGCAGCTTTGGCCTTCTTCTGCCCTGTGCCCTCTACATACGCCTGGTAGAAGGGAACTCCTAGATGATCCATTTCTGTCAGCCAAACAGCGCCGCCATACTTCTTAATCAAGACTTGCTCCCCTTTGCGTGTCAGCTTCCTGCCAAGGAGGGGTTGGCCATCTTGAACCCACTCTAGACAGTCAGCGGAGGGCATCATGGGAATGGCCTGGTCTAGAGGGACTCTTGGGAGAGGAGTTTTTCCATCCAACTTCTCCAGCATGGCTGTAACGTGCGACAGGCTTCCGGCTATGTTGAGGATTATATCAGAGTGTTTCTTCAACATGGATTTGGAAAGGTGAGCCACGTATCCCTCTGCAATGGACATGGCATTGTCCATGTCACCCAAGAGTTCACACTCGACATGGTAGAACTGGTTCAAGTGTGTGGAATCTGGATCTTCTCCCCTAAAGCTGGGAGATATGTAGTATGTCCCAGGCAGGTTCTCCTGGAAGCGAAGAAAGTATTCAAGCACAAATTGCATCGAGTCTGCGAGGTACACATCCTTACCTAGGAGGTTAACAGAGACTGGTTCTGAGTCAGATCCTAGGCCCAGTGGCGAGGAGATGGTGTCTGTGGTGAGCGGGGTTAGAGCGTAGGAGTAGTGGCAGCAACTGTGGAAATATTCCACTGTGCTGTGGAAAAGAGTGTTCTGAATCTGGAAAAGGTTGCGATACCACTGGCTTTTGATGGCAAGTGTGGAGTGAGACTGGGGGTCTTCCCAGGAACGAGGGGGACTGCAATGGGTCATTTTTGAGTGGATCTTTTTGAGAACTTCAGGGTCAGCAGCTGGGCCCTCCAGTGACGACACATAGCCAGGGTAGCTTTGGAAGCACTCTGGTTGCAGCTCAGCAGGATTACTTTCATCAGGTGAAGGCAACAGAGGGATTAGTTTGCTATGGGCATAGTCAATCTCGAAGCCTTCAAAGATCAGTGCAACACCTCGAGCTCTCATCCCCTCTTTCAGTAGTTGGGCAACTTTATAAGTGGCTAAGATCAGCGCTAGGTAGTCAGCCTCCTCTAGTTTGAGGATGTCACTGGACAATGGTTTGCGTGGGACCACAACAGTTAATCCAGGAGTGTTCGGATATGGTGTCAAGAAGGCAACATGCCGACTATCCTCCCATACTCTCCACTGCTGCTGTTCTCCTCGTACAATACGACTGAAAAGGTCGTCATTGGAAGCATCTCCAAAAAAGTCAAAGCACGATGGTGCATTGGGTGTCGGCAGTCCATGTCTAATTTTGGCTTGAATCTTAGCCATAGTTTCATCTTCCAAACGTGGGCCCCTTTTTGATGTACAGTAACCAGGGTCGTAAGGGTGAAATTCCTCTTCACTGGCAAGATGGGGCTGCCACTTTGGCTCTAGGCCATGAAGTGGGAGCAGTCGAATGTGAGCTTGCTGTCCAGGGGTTGGATTGAAAACCAAGGCACAGCGCTGTACTCCCAATCTCTCGCATAGCAATCTTGACACAGCTCTTGCTCCTTTAAGCATGTCGACAAAATCAGGTACAGCCAACTGGAAGATGCTAGGCGCCCCGGTGAGAGTTTTTCTCGTGAGAATTGTTGACCCTGGGATCCAGGGTTTGTGGTTGAGGTACGCAACCAACTCATCTGTTTCCCATATCACATCAGAGAAGCTCTGTAGGGGCCTCATGATTTCTATACGCGACCGGCCATTTACCATTGAGGCTACGAACATCACACCAGCATTTGTTTCAATGATAGCCTCACCATTGCTGTCTACAGCAATCACTCCTGCACAGATACCATTCAGATCTTCAGTCATCACCTCTCTGCATGCTTGCCTGAGGCTATAACCTCTATGATGGTACAGACTGGCTATTTTCTGTGCAACTGTGTGTCTCAGAAATATATCTCCATCCCCAGAACAAGTAATAGCTACCTTTTCATCGGCATATATTCCTGCCCCCACGACTGCCGTATCCCCAACTCGCCCCTTCAGCTTTCCTACTATCCCACCGGTGGAAGATGCAGCAGCAAATCCATTCCAACGATCCAAGGCTACAGCTCCAACTGTCTGAGGGTGATTTTTTTTCGAAGCATTTCCACCGCTGAGCTTCGCCTCCAATTGTCTGTGACGTATATCAGTGTAGAAATACTCACGCCCAACAGGCTTCTCTTTCTCCTCTAAACTTTGCAGGAACTCCTCAGCCCCATCACCCACTATGAGTGAATGTGAGCTTTTTTCCATGACACATCTGGCAGCTTTTATTGGGTTCTTCACACTTTGCACACAAGCAACAGATCCTGCACTCTTTGCATTGCCATCTACAATGGTTGCTTCCATTTCATTGTTGCCATCTTTGTTGAATACTGAACCTTTGCCTGCATTGAACATGAAGCAGTCCTCCAGAGCTTGCACAGATCTCTCAACTGCCTCTAGACTCCTGCCACCCTTTTCAAGAATTTGGGATCCAAGGGTTAAGGCTGTCTGTAGAGCAAACTCAACAACCCAAATGACATCTTTGTCCAACATCATATCTTCTCCAGCACCGCCATGGATAACCAGAGTGTAGTTGGGACTCATGCTAGGGTCTGAATCTACGGTGGGTTTGTGGCTGTGTGGCCTCTGTGGACAGTGATATGCTTCTCTGTTCATTTTGTTTGTTGGAGCTTGTTTTAGACTGTCAAGAGCTCCCATTTGGCATGCAATGGCATAGCGAAGAGCTGGTAGCATCACTAACTTCAGGTTTCTCTTCAGGTTTTCTTGAAGCTTCTCAAGAGTCGGAGCAAAGCTCCCTTTTGCATTTAATACAATGCGAACCTTGTCTCTTTTTCCAAGGTAAGTTACAGCGAGCTGATCCCTGGCATAAACATTCCCTACTCCACACTCCACACCCTCCATCAGATCTGAACCTGTGAGGTAAACGGATGGACATCCAAAGGGGTCCAGGTACTTCTTTAATGGATTGTCAGATGGCAATGTTCGACGCAATGCAGCTAAATGGGGACCAACACCCTGACCATTTTTGGTGTTTCTGATGAGGTTTTTGTGTTCCATAAATGCCACATGGAATTGGAAGAGAAGTTCGTCACCTAATTTAATGGTGTTATCTGGGCAAACATATGATGCTAAGGCACCTCCTAACTTCCGAGAATGCATGGTGAGCGAGTATGTGGGATCACATCGACCATGTTCATAGTGCCGCATATGGGACGGGGTGACAAGTATGTGGTTGTCAGCAGAGTCCCCAAGAGTCTGCCTCAGGGAGAGTTGGAGAGAAAAGTTGATCCAAGCGTCGTACAAGCCTCTTTGACCTCTGAGACAAGAAAACACATCTGGATAGGAAGGCACGTCAAAAGTGAGAACTGGGTGTGTTGCCTTTAAATTAGGGCTTAGATTGGGTATATTTATGCTTTGGAAGGGGAATGTTAAGGGTGTTGGACAAAGAGAGGTGACGTTGTTCACATTTTCTGTTTCTGTTTTGACTTTGTCTAGGTCGGCAGTTTCTGACAAATTGTACACATGTGTGGTCACAAGCCCAGCCACCATCCCGTCCACAGCACTGTGTTCAAACAGCATCCCAGCTGTGCTGTCCTTGAACACTACCAGGTTCAACATCTGTCAATAAAGAAAACATATAGAGTTAATTTTTTTGTTCATGACCTCAAATAGTTGTAACAGCATGTGTTCATAGCGTGCAATCATTTTATATATTTAACCGGGCCTACGGTGTCATGCCCCTAGTATCGGAAATATACAATCAACCCTTCCCCAAATCAATCCAGTTCTTCCTCGCAAGAAGGTCTATGGGGTTATAGGATTTTAAACGGATCTATGACAGGGTTTTTGAGTTATCACACTTAAACAAATATCCCCAACTTTTCAGGGGAATCATAACACCTTATTTATTTAAGTTGCCCAAATCTACTTCTGGGGCTGGAAAACCTGATAGATAGATATACCGACCCTTATTATATCATTAATTCATTATCAACCCCTTATCCTGTTCAGGGTCGAGGGGGGCCGGAGCCTATCCCAGCTGAAGACGTATGAGTGAAATAATTTGATACATAATATAGAGTGTGAACCCTGGTTATGTGATATTTTGTATCTATTGTATGATTTGAATAAGAATCAGCCCTGATTACAAGATGCACATGAGGAATCTGAACTGGGCTTGGTTCTAATACCTTATCCAGACTCTAATACCTTGTCATAGTATCTGAGAAAAGGGCTGTCTCCTCCTCCTCCAAGCCTAATGGCATTAAGGACATCGCCCAATTCAGGGGGGGCGTTGCACTCCTCCAAACAGAGTGTCACCACAGCACTTTCCATCAGTCCCAGTGATTCTGCTGCATCTCCTCCTTGTCCAAGGATCTCTTCCCTAGTGGCAGCCCAGGCTTTCCGCCCCAGAGCGGAAAGGCTGCAAATGGCAGTCGGATCGTTCTTTTTTTCTGCTCTGGGTTGATCCATCAGCGGAACCAGCTGCTTATAGATGTCAGCGAATGATCGAGCAGAAGCTGGCCCACCGGTGCTGGGACGCCACAATATGTCCACAGGGAACACACCTCCAACGCAAGTAATAATGGCATGGAGGCTATCGGGGTAGATCTGAAAATGAAAGGACAGATCAGAAGTTGCTCAGAAAAACATTAAGAGTTAAACTAGTTAAAACTAGGCTAATGGCTGCGTTTGTATGCCCTATGTGATTGAGAGTTTTCGTTCACCTGTAACCTCCGCAACTAAAGCTTACAACCTTTTTACTAGACTTGCACGGTGCCGAGAGGCTTCGTTCAATGTGATCAGTGATCCATCAAGCAGCCTCCCAGATGCTGTTTCTGTGCGCCGTACAAGCACACCAACCATTAGCTGCCATGGCTACAAACATCGTACTAGCTTGGAAATCTTTCACAGTGAATGAGGAAAACAAAAAGCTTGTAATTTGTGACACCAGTAAGGAAAAAAATAAGCTGCGAAGGAAGAAACCTCGAAATGTTCGGGACAACGAACTTAAGAAGTTTCAAGAAGCTAATGTTGGCAGAGCGGCTCAAACTAGCGGGAGTGCAAAGCTAGCTACGAGCCCGCTGTGTGTTTGTATGTACTCTGTCAATTATGTATGGAGCCCCTGAAGTCATTGAGCAAAGCCAATATATAAAATATAATGGACTGACCAAGTCCTCTAATTTTCGTTCAAGCTAGGAGATTTGTGATTCATTAGGATATTGAAAGTCGCTAACTTTCCTTGGTTTTGCTTGACCGGTCCAGCCAATTGTGTGCAATCAGTTATCTCACCTCGATCTCATCTCGGAGTCTGCCAGGAATTCGACTGGCAGCAAATACCTCAGATTGCTGCGTGCATTCCATCGGCTCATTGCCTGTAAGTATTAAAGGCTCACTGTGCAGCTTTGCTGCCGCCCAGAGCAGAGCGGCCGCCCTCGCCACCTGAGGAGATCGCTTTGCTTGAGGAGGAAGAACAACCGGGAGGGCTGTGGAGGTGGGCAGGGGGTCAGCACAAGACAGCAGACCCTTCTTGAACTGCTCCGTCACCCAATTGTCCCGGCCTGCAGCAATGGCAGCAAATTTTTGGTGGGTCTCTTGGAGAATCTCCTTCTGCTGCTCTAGGGCACTTTTGAACTCAGAGTAGAGGTCAGGACTCAAAGTGAGCTGCAGGACGCGGCTCACTTCTTGCAAGGTAACGTCCAAGTCCGGAACAGGATAGTTGAGAAGGGCCATCCTGTTTGAATGGGGGAGAGAAAAAGGGTATTGAAAGAATGAAGATGACAGAGAACTTATTTGCAGTGCATAGATGAGCGTTATCGTACATGGACGTATCAGAAAAAGAAAAAGGCAACGTTGGCACGGTTGGAGATCTATGTGGGTTCTATCTGGGTTCTCGGGCTTCAACCCACTGTCCAAAAATATTCTTTAATTAAAGGTAAGTTGAAGTGAGGGTCATGTGGGGTAGGCCGTCTGTGTGGCTCACATGGTATCTCTGCCATCGACCCCACCACGAGTTGTAGCGTGAGGAAAGTTCGATACTTTTAAATATAAAACCGACTGAATCTTAAAATCAAATTAAAGAGACATTTATGGCCTCAAGGAAATAATTTTGTTCTGGGGTATTTTTTGACTTCAATAAATCAGAGAGGCCAGCAAACCAAATTTGTGGCAAGGCTTAGCGGCGCCATCCCATCCAGGACCGAATGAGACTTTCATTCTGAACAAGATTGCGTGATAATATGCTAAAATAAGCAAGATGAAGAAGATGGTGGACATTACTTGATAAACATCATCATGTGAATATTGTGGCTGCATATTAGCATGACGCTAATGTCGCTTTGCTTACATGCAACTCTTCATAGACATTAGTCGTGGCATGCTAAAATATTTAATGCTAAAATCCCAAAGGACAACATAACATATGGGTGTTTGCATTAAATGTTAGCATACATGTTAGCATACAGTGTTAGCATTGTGGTTAAAGTATTACCACAATGCAGATTCCTGGAACTAGTATGTTATCACTGGTATAACTAGATAACCTGTGGTGTCAGGCTTAACACACACACACACACACACACACACACACGCACACACACACACACACACCACACACCACACACACACACACACACACACACACACACACACACACACGCACACACACACCACACACCACACACACACACACACACACACTCCCTGGCATGATGGTCCACATACACACCATGTGTTCCTTTACTGCACATTTCTTTCTCATGATGGCCAACCTTTCCCGCAGACATGAAACCAATTCATCTATGATCCTATTTATGCTGGAGGTACCACTCACACAGGTCTCTTTGTATATCCACGGGAATGCAATGGATTGGACTCAGGTTCTACGTCCACGTGAGACAATACGCCCCGGCGATACTACCCAGTAATGAGTCGTAACTATGCCGATGTGCTCGCACGTGAAAGCAGTTACTCCCCCGTCACAATCCCTCCACACAAAACTTGACATTTTTTGGTCACTGGTTGTCAAGGAAATGCAAACCCGAGCTGGATGACAGCGGGAAAATTAGATTTCTCCTGATTCGTCTCATCAATCCAGTGGTCCACACAATGCTGTCTGTCTGGGGATGATCTCAGGTTCTACAAGGTTACCAGTCTTGTGATTCTAATGGCTAAATTGCTGGCCACAAGCAGTACTACCAGGACCACTAATGTGCTACATTATTATTGGATGTATTTGAATGTGTTGACAAAAATGTTGTTATATTCCACAGGATTCCACGCATCAGGTTTTATAGACATTTACATGGAGTTAAGCTTCATTTCATTGCTGAAGCAAGAAGTAAATGAGTTTAAATAAACCGCAGACACTAGTTTACGTTACAACAAACTTTCTGCCAAAAAAATGTCCTTCTTTTTCCAAAGAGGGCTCATTGTTACGCGACCTGTCTCAGCTGACTTTGGATGACAGGAGGGGTCATCAAAAGTCTCTCTCTCTCCAGCCCCATGTCTGGACGTGAACCCAGAACCACCTGAGGTGACTGTGCTGACCGCTGGGTCACAACTCTCCTCCACAGGAATAGAATAAGATAAAATATAGAATAAGATTCTCTAAAAGAAAAAAAAAAACGGTGTCTGTGAAAAACTGTGTGGTCAGCGGATCAGCATGACTGTAACACGCTTATTAATTGGCTGTTAAAAATATCACGATAAAATAATGCCATCTGATTTAATCATGCTATTTAATTTGATATTCAACGTTAACTCCAACTTCAACGTTAAAGTGAAAAGTTTTCTTTGGACTAATTCAATTTCTCGGAGACCATTTCTTTCCGATAAAATAGCATCACTGTTTCATCACGATGTTGAAGGCAGCGATTGGTGTGCAGGACTCCTCTTCATCCATCCCTAAACCATTTCACAGAGAAGAAATCACCACAAATCTGACAAAAAAAAGCAACCAAAGTGTTTGTTTGTTTGTTGTTGTTTGTTTGTTTGTTTGTTTGTTTGTTTGTTTGTTTGTTTGTTTGTTTGTTTGTGGTCCATCGTCACATTTTGTAACACATATTTTATGTCAAATTTTGAAAGTGCAGTAGATACAGCAGGAATGTTTATGGTTGGGTTTCCCTTCAGCGCTCATACATACATCATTAAGAATCTGTCCGTTATTCTATGCAGTAATAATACAATAATAATCGATACATACATGTAAAAAAGGAAATATGATGGAAAGTCTTACCTCGATATGGCGATTTCTCACAGATCTGACCAGTTGGTAGGATAGAAGAACGGGGAGTGGGAGGAAAGCTTGGTTGCAATACAAACACAATTGTCCATAATATAGAGGCAGTGACTCCAATTAAGCTCTCTCTCTCTCTCTCTCTCTCTCTCTCTCTCTCTCTCTCTCTCTCTCTCTCTCTCTCTTTCCAAAACGCACAATCTCTCTCTCTGTCTACCTGTTTTGGTCTGTCTCCTCCATGTTGGCTCACGTCTTTCATAAACCCTTACATGGTTGGGGCGCAAAGTTCTGATGTATGGTAGTAAGTACGAATAGCAGGAGTCCAGTTCAAAGGAAGCCGCCGGCGCCTTTTCAAGTTGACTAATCCTTGCTAGACCACTGGCAAGGATTCTGTTGCATCCTGATGTTTAGTCGAGTGAATGAAGCCATTTCATCAGAACAACACGGTTTTTTGAACAACAAGTTGGTCAGAAATCATTGAACCGGGTCTGCTGTAGTGTTAAAGTGTGTTTGGCATCAGTACTTTAGTCCAGAGGTATTAGTGGACCCAGTGATCTAGACATCTTCAAAACCCGCCCACAATCGGGCTTTTACCCAGTTCTGTGCACAATGAAAGATTTGATTAAAAACGTTGGTTTATGTCACAGCCGAAGGTTCTAGGATGAGGTTCTAGCGCTCCCTGGTGGTCAGAGGGGGGGTTTTACAGCCCAAATCCATCTCTGGGGACAAAATCCCTTGTTTTGGGTCCATTGGGTGTCCTCCTGGTCCTACCCCACAAAAACTGTAGAATAACATGAACTTCCTAGTATTTCTGTCAGATTTGATGCATCAAGGAGCTTCTGAACAAATTCAATAACTGTTTTGTTTCGAGGTGTTTCTGTAATAGAATGATGTCAGAGCCTCTTTATCGAAGAAAAAAAAGATCACCTGAAGATAGAAATATTGGGATATTTTTTTGGGTTTAATCACGGATTACTCACACATAGTACCAGAATCAATATTACTGACACCGAAAATAGTTAATCCGACTCTTCAACTCGGAAAAATCTACTCCAAAGTTTTAATCGGATTCCAATGAAACTTTTGGCGAAGTCCAGCTCTGGCGAGGGGAACAGATCTTGATGTTTATCCGGAGTGACAGCGTGTTAACATCTAATTTTGTCCTTAACGAGGAAGTTGGTCTGACTCCATCATCCGTGGTCCAAACCGCCCCAAACGTCATAAATTGGAAAAGTATTCTTACTGGGAAACAAATACATGTTAAAATTCATCTGCAGTCATACCGCCAATTAGTGGAAACCGGAAACGACATTCCACAATGACAAATGGCGCCTCTACCTGGGAACCCATTGACCATATTCACCTGGAATTGGGCCAGAAAAACTTAAAACGTTCCTTTATAACATAAGCTATAACTTTGAATTACCATTTCTGCTTTTGGTCATATTTTTTATATTAGAATTATCATATTTTTTTATTAATGCCTTTATCTGCTTTTACCTTCTAGAATTTTGAGATTTGATCCAAAAGTGAAGTGCGTTATAAATAAAATGTATTATTAGTATTATTATTATTATTATTATTATAAAAGCCTGAACACCTTGATCAGAATATTTGAGTGAGTTTTCCATCAGTAGTGTGACAAATGTCAATACTTCACCAAGATACAAGTTGTCTCAAAGGTCCACACCGTCTCCATTGTCTTGTTTTTTAGCAGCGGCACCTAAGCCAAGTGATGGGGTTGGAAAATAAGTATGAATGGCACCAAAATGTTTAGGAAAAGAAAAGTTGATACAGAGGGAGGAAGGTTAATGAGAGAAGGGAAAGTAAAAGCACGTTTATGAACACAACCACTTATCCTGTTTAAAATCACTTGGGGGCTGGAGCCTCTCATGGATGTACAACATTTAATCGTGAAATAGTTTCATAATTCTGAATAATTTTTTTTGCTGTTGAAAAACATAAAAAAAACATTTTATGGTAAGTTTGAAGAGTGTCTAAATGACCAAATTAGTAATTGCGCCAAATAAATCAAATGTGCGAAGAATGTAAGGGGTTATGCTTGCGCAGGTTAGCTAACTTTAGCTATTCTTTAAAAATGGTGTGAAATACTATATGATATGAAAAAACGTAAGCTGGTCAGGCAATGATAGTGTACCAATATTATTTTAGGCAGACATTCTATTAGTTAGCTAGCTTGCTCCCTATCTTATTTGTGTTGCAACCTAGCTAGCTACCTAGAGACATTAAAAATTTATGGAATAAAATGTGTAAGCATTGGCCATTTCATTCTAATAACACATTTGCGTTTCTATTTAAATCAATAACATGGTGATTTTAACCCATTTTTTGGTAGGAAACATGCTAACATGCTGGTCAAACCCATATCCCAACCATCCCATGCTAACATGACCCGTGTCGGGGCCCGTCGCTGTTAGACCCAGCACTGGGTTGCCAGAAGAACCCAGTTTGGGTTTTTTTTCTGCCCAGCAGTTATTACAATGATCCATGTGATAAAAGTTAACAAACTCGTGTCTTTGTTGTTCATGACTTCTTAACTTTGTAGCTGAGGTGGGAAATCATCATCATCATGTGCTCCTACCCTTAACGGAGATCAGTTGACCCACTTACCAAACCATTCTCTGTGATCCAACCCACAATCTGAAAAACAGTAGGATCACTAAAGGATTTTGAGAAAGAAACAGTGACAAAATGACGTGGGGAAAAAGATCATCAAAAAACTTAAAGTATAACGAGACGGCGTCCAGGGAGTGAAAACATCATCCTAAAACGAGGAATCACATTTAACATGACGGGCGGTTTTATCCATGATCCACTAGCAAAATGTGAGAATCTGACTTCTTTTCCCGCCAAACCAGTTTCATGGTAATCGATCAACTAAGATTTTACAAAGATTCCAATCTTACAAAGTTCAGAAACGAGATTAAAATTCCTTTCGTGACGCCTCAAAAAGTGTCTTTGTGTGAAATCCTGCAACACACAAACAGACAAATGTCAGAGAAATCAAAATCGCCTTGAAAAAGCTTACGATCAAAACTGACATGAAGAAAGAACAAAAAGGTTCTTTAGAGAAAAGTTAGTTTTGCCGGGCCGCTGGAAGGCGGTCAGGTTCCTGCACACGTCAGCCATTAGCTGGAAACTCGGAATAGCTTAAAATTATAATGGTGTTATAATCGTTATGCATCCTAATTCCATTTATTCCATACTTATATCTCTAAGTAACCTGTTAGGTGATTTATTATTTCCCAGCATAAAGTGGACAGATGGATATTTGCTGCTATAATGACAATAATAATAATAATAATAAGAATAATAATAACAAAAATAGTAATGACAATAATAATAATACATTTGATTGTAGAGTGCTTTTCAAAATACTCAAAGACATTTAACAGGTACAGATTCTAAGGAAAACAACATGTTATAACTAAATAAAAGCACCCAGAGAGTGCAAACCTCCACCAAAGAAGAACAGAATCCAACGTTTAGGAAACATTCGTGCAGATTCCTCCATTAATGTTTGAGTTACTGCCAACCTCTTATTCTACTGACAACGCCAACAAACTCTCTGAGTATTACTCACATACTCTGTAGCCGCTCGTCTCCTGCGCCTTCCACTTCAGCATCTCTGTTCAGCCCACTGAGCCCCGGCCTCCACCCAAAAGGAACATTAAATATAAATAATGGAACTCCTGAAACTGAGCCACTCGGAAAGTGAGTCTTGAGAAATGAAGAGAACGACGAAGGGTCTGAATATGGATGTAGGTACAAAACTTGCATTTTGTGTTTATTGATGGTGTCTTTGTTTGATGTTAGATTTTCCTCAAAGATCAATACCGTCCAATTTAGAAACCAGGAGGGTTTCCATTCTGTTTGGCGGCGCTGTCCAATCACATGAGGCGCACACACAGTCAGTAAAAGGAATGTGCCAGAAACCGATATTGGAGTCACCGCCTCCATATTATTGAAAACTCTTCTTTTTTACACTAATAGAATAAAATGACCTGAAGGGGATAAAATTGCAATATATTAAATTACCATTATTCAAAGTATCAATGCCTTTGAGTAACGGTTTAGCGTGTAGATTGTAGATAGTGGAAGACGTTTGAAATCGATGGGGTGTTCCCCTTATATATTTATATCGGCATTTAAAAAATAAAATAAGGTTATTCATTTGGGAATATCTCACTGAATAGAGCGATATTTATGAATAATAGAACTCATAACGAGGGGAAGTACTAACCATAAACACGTCACTCAAGAATTCAGAGTATTCAATCATTTCAAACACTTGAGATTCATTTAAAAATCCATCGTTTGCTTATTTAGAAAATCCTTCTTGAGGAAGGAAGGCATCATAAGTAGGCTGGGACAGCTGTGGAGAATATTCCTCCTAGACATTATTTGTTTCCTCCTCCCTGACACTTCCACAGAGTTTCCTGGAAATCCAATCGGTAGTTTTTGTGTGTTGTTATGAGGGTTATGTCAGGTTACCAACGACCGTCATGGCCGCCATTATATAATGAGGAATACTATATCCATATTCCTGAGTAGTAAAAAAGCACTGTTGCATTTTGGGTAATGTGGGTTTGAGGTGCTGGTTGGTAAACCCAGCATGGTGTGGTCCATCTTGCGCTAAAGGATGCTTGAATGGAACGTTTGGCGGGACCAGGTGATAGATGCCGCCGTACCAGGACCCGATTGGGTTTATATGCTGCCCGGTTTCTGTGATTTACGGTTGTTTGGATTGGCGTGCAGATTGTTACAACGTTGTGGTGATGATGAGCGAGGAACAATGGGTGCATTCATTTCAGCAGCGTCCTCCCCCGTAGGGGCGGTCATCGGTAATGGGTCACACCAGGACACTCTGACATTCTGGCTTTGGCTGCGGAACACCAGCTGAAGCCGGAACCATTTGCAATCCAGCCGGTTGGACTTTCACCGCTGCTCTTCCTCCAGGAGGTGCTGCTGTTGGCCTGAACCACCGAGGACTTGTGGAGGACGTGTGGAGGACATGTGGAGGACGTGTGGAGGACATGTGGAGTTAGCTGGCAGATCCGGAGGTGGGTTGGGTCTTTGTCCTGACTACTCTGCTTCTTTCAGTTCCTCCCAACAGAGTTCTGGCTTTTTTTTTTCCCGCCTGAAGGAACAGAACTTCCAGCTCTTTGCATCTTTGAAATGCATTTGCTTCTTCTTAAAGATATATTTAATCTCAGTCTCTGTCTGTTTTGTGTCTTTCTTCCCTTTCTGGTAAAAACTCTACTGTATATTTTTGAAGTACTCGGCCATTCACCCTGAGTTTTTCTTATTCTACTGGGACATCAGTCCACGTACGACACTCTAGTCCTCTCTAGTATCACAGCCTGTGTTTGTCTCATGATGCTCCTGTCGTCGGTTATCGACACCTGCTTTCCATGTGTCTCAGCGCCACCTGCTGTGTCCAACGATAGAAACGGATGTGACAGTTTTGAATTGGATTAGCTTGAGATGACATAAGTGTCACTGTATGCACAGTCCACTAGTGGCGTCTGAATGGCGACATGTACCTTTAAAGCTGGAGAACCAGTAAAACACAAGGAAAAGGGGCTGGAACTTGTAACAGGTGACATCGACAACACACTGGTACATGAGGACAGGGATGAGATAACGAGACACGAGACACAACAGGAGGGAGAGGACAGGTGAACATGCTGGACAATCACACAGGAGGAGAGGAGGAGGACAGGAAAAGACAGACACAGAGAAGGAGGTCAGGAGCACAAACACAAGGACAAGGTACAAACAGGAGGGATAATAAATATTACAAAAGCAAAAATAAACAAAGGGAATTAAAGGCTAAAACAGGAAACACAGAAAACCAATACAGTAAGTATGAAAGCTAAATAAACAACATGGATAACCCTTTCAAAATAAAACATGAAACACAGAAAAACAATACAGGAAGTGTGAAGCTAACTAAAAAACATGGATAAAACTGTCAAAATAAAACAGGAAACAGAAAAACATTTAAGGGAGAGTGAAGCTAACTAAAGAACATGGATAAAACTGTCAAAATAAAACAGGAAACAGGAAAAATAATACAGGAAGTGTTACGCTAACTAAACAACATGGTTAAAACTGTCAAAATAAAACAGGAAACAGAAAAACATTTAAGGGAGCGTGACGCTAACTAAACAACATGGATAAAACTGTCAAAATGAATCGGGACATGGAGAAAAACAATACAGGAAGTGCGAAGCTAACTAAACATCGTGGATAACACTGTCAAAATAAAACAGGAAACAAAGAAAAACAATACAGGAAGTGTGAAGCTAAGTAAACAACATGGATAACCCTTTAAAAATAAATCAGGAAACACAGAAAACAAATACAGGAAGTGTGAAACTAAGTAAACAACACGGATAACCCTTTCAAAATAAAACAGGAAACAGGCAAAAACAATACAGGAAGTTTGAAGCTAACTAAACAACATGGATAAAATTGTCAAAATAAATGAGGACCTGCAGAAAAACAATACAGGAAGTGTGAAGCTAAGTAAACAACACGGATAACCCTTTCAAAATAAAACAGGAAACAGTGCAGAATGTAGGAAATAATACTGTCAAAATAAAACCAGAGAACCAAAATATATAAAACCAAGAAAAACTCAAAGAAATAAAATGACAGCACAGAATCATGACATAGGCTCAACTCCAAATCCTGGGAATTGTGCAAAGTTCTGGCTGATCTGTGCAGCAACCATGAGGATCCAGGGGGCAACATCGACTATTTATTGATTGAGTAAGTCCGACTTGTTGCACAAACATGCAACAACAAAAGACACTTGGATTCTGATTCTTGAACATTTTGGTAGGCTTTTACACGTGCTGTATAAAACGAGGTAGTAAAGAGAGGTAGGGGAGGTCTGCTGCGAACAAGAACACCATCAGACTTATCTACTGCACATTTCAGCATGTCCACAAGACGGACAGCTTGATAAAAAATACTGTTGAGAATGACAGCGGCCCAGCCCAGCCTCGGTTCAGAGACGACATCCAGACTGATTAAGAATGTGTGTGTTTGCTCTGTGTGATGAGATACGCTATCAGAACTCTGTGGCCTCAGTTGCCCCTTGTTGAAACCTGATCCCTCAGACGTGAACACATGAAAGTAAGCTGGAGTTTGGCCAAGCCCAACAGAATTGAGAGCAAATAAAGCAGTAGCATCTTCTGGGTTCTGTAAGTGAGTTCTGTGAGTCCAGTTGTAGATGTCGGTGTGTGTAATACCTTCTTTAATCAGGTCATGTTTTAAAGGAATAGTCTGCGTTCACACTAAAGAGAAGATGTTTCCCACGTCTGAGGCTTTGATCACATTTTCAAACTATGTCAGTGGATTGTGACATAGATATTGAAGAGTGACGTCAGCTTAGATCTAATATTTGACATTTTTACTATCATAATATTTATAATAGACTTTTTCTTGATGGCTCAAGTTTAATTTCATAATTATATTTTGCTTATTAGCAACAGTTGTTTGATTCGTGAGATCCAAACATCAGTGAATGTAAATAAAACACTTAATTAACCACGAATGGAACAGCCGGACATAAAACAAAAGTTAAATAAAAGAAGAAGAAGTTAAATCTATTGGAGATTACATTTAAACACATAAACTAGGCATAAAACCATTCAAAAATAAAAACAGCAAACAATATGTAATTAAAACCACAGATCCTCCGTGGTCAACAAACGCAGAGTTTAACACTTATCACCTTTTTCGTTTAATACCTCAAATTAAGTCTAATAAAGACGTGTAAGAATTTCATGAGGCTTTAATTAAAACTACTCTCCTCACAGGGGATCTCAGGAAAGGAAAAAAAAATGTGTTTCTTATTGTTACTCTAATTCAAACAATTGAAAAGTCAACAAATTAATCTTTTCAAATGACTAATCACCATATTTGTGATCTTGTATCAAAGTGTTGGAGGAAAACTGTTGTTTAAGTATCTAAGTTATCATTATAAGTGATATTTTTACTGATATTTCTGACATTTTAAATTTAACCTGTGTGTTTGAACTTATTTAAACTTTTATAATCTCCTAACCTTGAGTTCGTAATGTGCTTTGAAGTGTTGAACAATAACGATAAAACTCTTTTTAAAGATATAAGTGGGTCCGATCGAAGGATAATGGTGGCAGACGTACAGTATGACAGATGTACAAAGAGCTCGTTGTGTTTAACATCATTCATGATCTTGACAAGCATAAAGTCTAAATGAAATGGGTTTAATCAGGAATCCTTTGATGTATGAATGTCGTAATAAAGATCGAAGCAGATGATATGTAAAGATTGTTTAATTAGTATCTGATCAAAGGGAAATTGATCGGCATGAAGGCCATGAAGGTGAATTATTAAGCGAGTGCGACGCCGTTGGAAGTTGATCAAAAGAAAGTATCAAGAGGCGGAGTACGTGTCAGTATTGGTTCTGATGGACTTTAAGAAGAAGGCGGTGTTAGCCTCAGGATGGAGCGATGAACAACGTACAAAGACGATGTAAGTCCGTTCTCTCCAGACAGAAACGGACCCACTTGGTGTTTGGACACCTCTCACTCCCTCACAACATCTGTCCGTTTCTATGCATTCATTTTCAGGCAGCTTCACAAATGTCTGTTCTTTAACTGTCTGTCTGTCTCTGAGATGATTCAGGAAGTTGTTTGTTACACATTCCCACAACTAGGGTTGGACCAGACGGCTGTTTCTTGTCCCCGAGTCTGCCAGCTATAAACTGTTCAGTCCAAGGTACCAGAATATGATATTTGAATATCCATTTTCCTCCACGGGTCGCGGCGGCAGCAGGCTAAGAAGGGACTTCCAGATGTCCCTCTCCACAGCAACAGTCTCCAGCTCATCATGGGGGATCCTGAGGCGTTCCCAGGCCAAATGAGAAATATTGTCCTTCCAGCGAGTTCTGGGTCTGCCTCGGGTTCTCGGGTTGGTCCTGCCTGAACTACCACCAAAGTGAGGCGTCCTGCAGGCGTCCTAGCTAGACGCCCGAAGTACCTCAACTGGCTCCTTTTGATGCTCCTTCCGGATGTCTGAGCTCCTCACCCAATCTCTGAGTCTGAGCCCAGCCCCCCCTACGAAGGAAGCCCTTATCAGCCGCTTGTACCCTTGACCTCATTCTTTCGGTCACTACCCAGAGCTCACGACCTTTAGTGAGGGATGGAACACAGATCAACCCGCTAAATTCAGAAGGTTTGCCTATATATCTGAATCTGAACAATTATGAATAAACTCAATCTAATTGCATTATTATATGTAATGATATCTGATTCTCAGACCTTTGTCCAGATCTACCGCCTGAGCGGGTCTGCAGCCCTGGTCCCAAACGCTGGAAACTTTCCAGTTCTGTTGGGGATAGCGGTATAAAAACGCTCTTGTTATGGAAACACTGTTGTTGTCTGTGATGTCTCTGTTTATGTACCTACAATGGCTGTAATCCTACAAATGTGTCCCTCTCTGCAGCCAGAAGCCTGTCTGCTCACGGGGGCGCCAACGCCGACCAAATTCACTGACCCATACGCTGAATTTATGATTGGCACGACGGGCAGCACCGGCGCCAGTGAACTGATCAGTATCTGCAGAATCCCTGCAGTAAAGAATGCTTCATTTAAATGTTGTTGGGGACGCTGTGAAGCTAATCTGCTACATCCGGTCCTTAAACCCATGTCAGATTGTACTTTGAACGGCAGCAGTATTTCAAACTCGCTGCTCAAAACTACTAAGTAGCTTTCACGCCGCCACTAGCCGATGAAAGACGCCTCACACGCAGTTGAATATCTTTAACACAATGAATGAATTAAAAAACTGCACCTCATAGTTGGACAAACATGCGACCCGATTTGACCTCAGACTGAGAGGAACAGAAAAGTACGGCGAAGGACGCAAAGTGTATCTGATAAACACTCCATGCACTTCCTCACATTCCTGGGACTCCTGGAACAGCCCCTCCCTCCCATGTTTCCCCTAACCCTAAAATGAACCCAATTGCACCAGAAACAGAACTTTGCTTCGGTCCTGCTTCTCCGCTGAATCGTCTGAAGTCCACAGGACGATGTGGATTCCACCGCCACCACATAAGTCTTTGTAGGCCCGTCACAAAAGTGGCTGATCTCACAGACGAGCTGCTGTTACAAATTAAGTTTCCATTTCACTTAAATCTCACCTGTGTGTTTTAGTTTTAACCTGAACCTCCATTGTAATGGAGCAGAGGTTGGCTGATTTCCTACTGATGAACACCGCAGTCAGAGGAGACCGGATGTCGCCTGATGACCTGGAGTGGCTTTGTGTTGGCCGCTTGTTCCACAGATACTCAGAAATACTTTGCGGAGAAAAAGCGTGAACCTGCACAACCGGACATCCGACCAAAGAATGAGGATTAAGGTTGATAACATCAACCAACTGCCATATGAGTTTTTCTAAAGGGACAATGTTCTCCAACCTCAATCTTTTTAATATTTCATTATTACAACGAAATGTTGTTTTTTTGCCAAATATGCATTAATGTAGTTCTTTCAACATAAAAAAGTTGAATACATACACATATATATGTATATATATGCCTAGGAAAATTCTTGGTTCTGATACTTACTAGGATTACACCACGTTTGTTCTTTTTAGTTGTAGCTGCTGCTAACTTACAATAAAGTTCAATTTAGAGAAGCTTGCAGAAAATAAGGTTAATAGTGCACACAGATGACAAAAATGATAATAATAATAATAGTAACTTGTAAAGCTAAAAATAATTGAAGAATATTCCGTTTAAGATTTAGGAGCTCCTTGGTTTTGTACATGCAAACTAAAAAAAAATCAAATTATAAAAAACAAACAAACAACAACAAAGTTGGCGTCCTTCACGTTGGCATGGAAACCACCACCAGAGGGTGAAGACCAGACATTTAGAGAACTACAAACATGGAGACTTAAGAGGATTGTGTGATCATGAACGCAGGAAATAATAAGCGACAAAAACGTACACAATAATGCACCCGATGTACGTTGGGTCATTAAATGTATATACCGAGAGTTTTTCTTCAGTTTTAATCTTCCTCTGCTTCAGTTTTCCACTCAAGCTTCTTAATAGCTTCTTCTTCTTCCTAGTAGCGTGTCGTGTTTTCTTAAAGTATGGCGCCACCGCCACCTACAGGAGGTCGGCGGTACTGCTCCGTGTTTTAATCTACCCTCCCTGCGGCCAGCATGGAGCCCAGTCTGCGCTTCAATCATGGGGCTGCAAACTCAAGCCTTCGTCTCCGCCAAATGGCTCGCAAACATGGTCAATCGCAATCTCGCAGGACCGCGTCTGCGAATCCTGGACTCGTCCTGGTACCTGCCCGTGATGCAGAGAGACGGGAAGAAGGAGTTTGCGCAGACCCACATTCCAGGAGCTTCGTTTTTCGATATTGACGATTGCGCCGACAGGAGCTCTAAGTTCGATCACACCCTCCCGACCGAGAAGTTCTTCGCTGATTACGTGGGAGACCTTGGCATCAGCAATGACAGTCACGTGGTTGTTTATGATGCCAGTGATTTTGGGGCATTTACCTGCACCAGAGTTTGGTGGATGTTCCGCTTTTTTGGCCACCCTAAGGTGTCGGTGCTTAACGGAGGGTTTAGGAACTGGGTCAAAGAAGGTCATCCAGTCTCGGGTTCCTACACCAAGCCTGACCCAGTGCGCTTCACCGCCACTCGGGACCACTTCCACTGGGTCAAGACTTTTGAGGACGTCACGACCAACATTGCAGCGCAGGAGTACCAGGTGGTGGACGTGAGACCTTATGAGAGGTTCTGCGGGAAAGAACCAGAACCAAGAGAAGGTGAGTCGTAGTAGATGTGCACTCAAAGGGTTCAAACTTCCAAATCCACATGACTGTTGTTGTTTCTTCTTGCTTGCTTTGATGGGAGAGCTGGGGTGAGAAGCTTCTGGACCTGCAGGGTTGAAAATTCCTCAAACCTCTTGAAGAAGCCAGAGTTCTTCTGAGCCAACCTTCTAATATTTGCAATTAATTTTCAAGTGAAACTATATGTAAAAGTTAATTTGGATGTTTTACATGGCAGCCATGTCCTGTTGATTGTTAATTATAAATGCCATCACAGGTTCTGCAGGGCTGGATCGAGGATTCTTCTAAACCAGGGCCAATAAAGGTGTTTTTTCCGGTTTATCTTGTTGTCCTGTGAACTGGTGATGGACTCACATGCTCGTCGGGCGTGGTTTTGTCTTTCCAGAACCCAGGAAATTGCCAACCCCCCTGCTCTATCAGTTGTTTACGTTCATGCGGCCCTAACCCAGTTGGCGCCTCAGGCAACATTTTAGGTGGGGCCCCCCATGAATGGCAGTAAAAACCACTGCGTATTTCCATACACTCACACGAGAGACGGAATACCTGTGTCTTCCACACTTTCTTTTTATTTTAAGAAAACAAGTCGCCCTCTCAAAACGAAAACCAAATAAATAAATACTAAACATGTTTTAAATACAATATAAAAACCTAGACAAAATATAAGATTCAACAAGCCACTAAATAAACGACATCAAATAAATTATAAAAATGTAAATAAGGCACTGCACAAATATAAGATATTAAAGAAACCAGTATTGACACGACCGATTATAAGAAGGATTTAAGGAACTGCACCAGTTTGTCTTGAGTATAATTACAAACAATAACTATATTAAAAAAGAAAATGGATTTTTTTTGGACACTTCTAGCGGTGCTTTTTTTAATACTGCAATAACTACAATGCTTACAAACTACACCACCCCCCTCCTCCACCTTATTCTCTCCTAGTCTGTCTTGCAGCAAAGACATCCACCACATCATCTTATGACCACGGATTTGAGACCATGTGATTCATGAAAAGTCCACTGAGACGTTCTTACGTCAGAGTAGGTCTCATGTACGCCTCAAAGACTTTGAGGTTAGAGAAGATACTGTAACCGGAGGAGTGGCAGAGATTCTCAGAGCATCCCACATGCTGGGGTAGATTTCTGTCAGCTCCTCCTCAAAAAAAGATGGATTTCCATTGCAGGTTCTGTGCCATCAATGTCTGACTGGCTGTCATGGGTCAGAGCAGAACTCAGGGTTCGACAGTCTGCAGCAGCTCTTCTTTTTGTATGTTGAGGAGCTGAAGAGCATTCCAAACTTGTCATTCACCTCTCCAAGGTTCTGAAATCTGTCTGTGGACCCGTTTAAAAACATGTTCTCTCTCCGCTCAGGACTGAATTATTTCCACCACTCCATAAAGAAGGTCACGACACCTTTCTTCTCTCAGCCTCAGCGAGCGCCATCTCTCGTTTCTCTATTGCGAGCTCTTTCGCCAAACGGACCTCCAAGTCCTTCCATGTGGCCCTGTGAGCTTTATCCTCCTGCCTATCCTGGTGGACCTTGAGCAAGTGTCTTGGGTTCTTCCGGTCCTTTAGTCCTCCCCCATTCACTTTGTAATCTCTCTGGGAAAACGTTTTTCAGCAGAAGCTGTGTGAGCTATCATCATTTTTAAACTACATGAGCCAGTTTCTTCAGGCCTAAGGCAGACTTGCATACTACTGAAACCAGCAGAGAAGTCGGGAATTTGCTGGATCGTGGAAAGATGAAGCCCCGCCCACCGAACATCTGGGTCACCAGTTAACAGGAAAACAAGTTAATCCGAAACAGGGGCCAACATTTCACCAGTCAGTCTGGTGCAACCATTCGTAAAAACTCTTATGGTGGAGCCACCGTAGTCGAGACTCCAGCTCCTTTAAACTTCTTCATCAGGGACGGAGAAATCAGGCGTTTCCTCAAATGAGCTCTCTCATCGTGTTTGATTGACTTCAGTGTCACACAACAGAGAGACAGACTGACGTTTTTCTTTCCCTGGTGTCGCTTCACTGGGTGTTCAGTGACATGGCGATGGAAGGGGCGGAGCAACTTTCAATTCTGGAAAAAACAACTTTAAAGTTCCACAAAGTCTCTTTGAGGGAGTTTTTTTGGAGACGTCTTGATTTCACGTGTTTAATTGCTCGTGCTTTGAGGGGATTTTTGATGGTGAACACAAACACGGCATCAAAACATCAATGAATTCTGCTGCAGTTGCGTTCAAGGACCTAAACCAATTTGTCGTTGTTCCACAGGTATCCTACCGGGTCACATCCCTGGGTCCAAATCCATGCCTTTTGACAGGTTTGTGGACGGAGACGGCATGTTCCTGTCCCCGGAGCGGCTGAAGAGGTTCTTTGAGGAGTCAAAAGTGGACCTGAATAAGCCCCTCTGTGGTACCTGTGGCTCCGGAGTGACCGGATGTCACGTGGCGATGGCGGCCTATTTGTGCGGTCGCCCCCCGGCGTATCTGTATGACGGATCTTGGTACGAGTGGTTCAGCAAGGCTCCTCCGGAGCACGTCGTCTCCAAGGACTGAAGCGAGTCGTGAGGAAAAGAGTAAGAAGGTGTCGCTTCATGGAACCGATGGATCCACCGGATCCGTTTGTCCTCAGAACCGAGACGTAAACCTTTAAAGCTGCTCTGTGTGAACAGAAGCGCCGATTAAAAGACCTGTTTGTAGATTTAACAGGTGTGGGGAAATACTGATATACTGTGGAATGATGACCTGTTAGCAGCATGGGAGGGCTAAAACTTTGGATTTTTGTTGCATTCAAATCATTTCCTCGTGAGTTGAAACACGTTTAATCAGTAAAGGTCTCGCGTATGAATCAATTACAACAGACCTCAATTATTGTGAAACCTGTCTGGAAGTGTTTCAGCTCCTGTGAAAATTAAAATCCCCGGTTCATCTGGGGTATTAAATCTTACTCTGCCCCCTGCTGGTGCTTTGGTGGATGTGCAGTTTATGAGAAGGGACAATTTTCTGATCGTCTGTTTTTATAATCTTTACCCTTTTTAAAAAAAATTAAAACATGTCTGAAGTTCACATCAATAAAATAAACCATAAAAATAAATGACCGCCTTTAGCTTTAAAAAAAAACTAAAATAAAAATCTGTTCACAAAGGCTTCTTATTAAAATACATTATTTACATTTATGTAGCACTGTACAAAATAAAGTTCTAAAGCACTTCAGCTCAAAGAAAGTAATACAAAAGTTTAATGTGAAAATCTTAACAAAACGCTTTTTTTTCATTCAGAATAAAACACTGTAATGTCTTCAATACAACTAATACAAACGGACCCCTCCCCACTTAAACTAACCCACCTCCATGAAAAGGCTTGACTAGTCCAAAGCAGGAGGAGGGATGATCCACCAGACGCGCTAATAAATAAT
This sequence comes from Lophius americanus, assembly GCA_037951165.1. NCBI lineage: Eukaryota > Metazoa > Chordata > Actinopteri > Lophiiformes > Lophiidae > Lophius > Lophius americanus. The sequence continues at coordinate 1,981,767 of JBBDHG010000138.1, forward strand.
AATCTGAACCATGATGGACTCCAGAACAGATCATCTGTGACAGTTGTGGATCGGCCGGCAATGGGCCCTGATCTAAAACCTACTGAAGACCTTCGTGGGGGGACCGGCCCAAAGCCCATGCAGCTTCTAGGAGGACCCCTATATCCGATCATTTGAACTATCCCAAACAAAGGCTTGATTATTTTGATATATAGTGTTTGGAGAACATTAGCTGTGATCCATGTATTACACCAGTTTCTGATATGTCCCATTTTGAAAAACGCACCCTAAGCTTAGCCGGAGAAACTGATGTAAGACCCTATCTGACTTCTACAAACCTAAATACTCCAACAGTCGCTGACCGACGGCCGGTACTGTGGAGAACATGTTTAATATTAGCGGTTACACTGTCTAATTCCTTTAAAGTTAGTTCTATCAGTTACTGACCTTTTCATGTCCTCACCAAGAAAAACAACAACTATGGAATATATTTTCTTTGCATATTTTATTTCTATGGGGCATTTATTACTTTAATATCCTAAATAATCTATTTTTCATGTGGGTAAGCATGTTTTTAAAAGGTAAAAAGGAAAGTCTGCTTGTAAAATTTTAAACTTCACGATAAATAGTCCGTTTTAATTGGATTAGCTCAAACTTCAAAAGCATGTTTTAAGAAAACTATTTGACCCATTTTGGTTTGATAAAGTTACATTATTGTGTTTATTGTGTCCTCACATGCTTTAATAAGCCAAAAAACCTTCCTACATATCAAATTTTCAACGGTCATGCTTAATGCCTCCTCATTTGTGGCCCCTTAAACCCACGGTGTCCCCCAGGGCTCCATCCTTGGCCCCTTACTCTTCATCATATACATGCTGCCACTGAGTCTTACTATAAACAGGTTCACTCACATTTTTCAGTAAGAAACAGAGAGTCAAAATGTGCTCAACCAAACCGCTGAGCCCGTCGTTAAAAGCCATTTTATCATGAATACCGGGATGTGAAGAACCAAGTTTCTGTCTTCAATGTAAGCGCAATATCCCCAATAATATATACCCTTATAACCGGTCTGCATTTAAACACATTCCGTGTTTTATATAGTGTTATAGTGGCCGAGGTTTCTTTATAAGAAAACGGAGAGAACTCACTGGACATTACAGGAGGTTGGGCCAAACCACGAGGGGGGGTCGTCTCTGTAATCAATGCTAATGGGGAATATTTTACTTTCTAATTGTGTTAAATGTTGGTAACACCGGAGAAATACACTGCGCTTATGTTTTAAGTTCACATGACCCACACCAGCTGCTCCTGGGGAAAAAAAAGGAATAGAAGGAGGGTAAACCACATGCTGAATATGAAGTACTTCCTGTTTACTTTAGGAGTAATCATACCTTGAACTGATCAAAATGCATTTTTGCGTTTGGGTGGAATGAAACATTTGTTAAGACGGTTCAGTACTTGTTATACTGCTAACACAATTACTATGAAGTACTTTTAAGTAGTGTACTATCACTGTGTGCTTCCTGGGCCACAGGTAAAGTGGGATTACTGTCAGTTATGCTGCCACTCCCTACTTTAGATGGCTCCTCTTTTTCAAAAAAATCATTTGCTGGATGAAGGTCTCGCAAAGAAATATGAATAATATAATGTAATATAATATAAATGAATATAATATAAATTAAATTATACATTTTTGTACGTTTTTGAGACTTATCCCTGTCATACACAGCTGGCAAAAAAAAAACATTTGGCACATTAAGTATCAAAATAATGCATTTTTTTCCATTCATGAAACTTATATTACTTCTTGAATTACCAGCACAATTAGCATGAAGTACTTTCACGGTGTACTTTATGAGTAACCCTATCTTAAAATACCTGTCATTATCAGATTGGTAGAGTGCTTTTTATCTCTCCCGTGCTTATATTGATTTGCCACGAGTCGAGGCGTGTTTGTTTACATAGGTCACGTGTTCGTCCTCCAGTCAGCCCCTCGCGCTCGGTTGAGGTAGTTTCCGGCGGAGCCTCGTCATGGCGGAGCAGACCCGTGCCGTGGTGTCAGGACTCTGGCTGGCCAATGCCGTCCGTAAAAACCTCCTGGGGCCCAAGCTCCGTGTTCTGGACACGTCCTGGTACCTCCCGAAAACCAAGCGGGACCCGAAAGCTGAATTTGCGCACAGACACATTCCGGGGTCGTCCTTCTTCGACATTGATGAGTGCAGCGATAAGACGTCAGCGTTTGACCACATGTTGCCAACTTCCGGTCAGTTCTCCAAGTACGTAGGAGACCTGGGCATCGGGAACGACACCCACGTGGTCGTTTACGACACCAGCGACTTCGGCTCGTACAGCGCGCCACGGGTGTGGTGGATGTTCCAGCTGTTCGGTCATCGGTCCGTGTCGGTTCTGGACGGTGGCTTTAAGAACTGGCTCGCTGACGGACATCCGGTCACCTCCGACTACACCAAACCGGACAGGAGGGAGTTCCGGGCGTCTGCAAACCAGGAGTGGGTGAAGAGCTATGAGGACGTGCTGGAGAACATCAGAACTGCACAGGTCCAGACTGTAGATGCAAGGTCTGCAGGGAGGTTCAGGGGCACTGAGCCCGAGCCCAGAGATGGTGAGCAGGACCAAACTATGTATCTATAACCCCCTAATGTCCTCGAGTCAGTATTTCTTGTTGAAAAAAGTGTCTGAACCTGAATATAATCGGACCCAGTAGCATGTATGTGCTAAAGCGTAAGGGGCCAAAGATGGAGCCCTGAGGCACACCACAGGTCAAAGGGGCCCCAGAGGAGGAGGCGTTAGACATGGCTATTCAGGGGTTAAATGTGAAGTTTTTTTTACATTAGTAGGATTTGTTCGGCATATTAAGTCATGCGAGGACGTACTACACAGAATTATGTGACTTGACACCAAAAAAAAAAGTCCAAAAGGGCTCAAATAGTTCTTTAAAAACAAAGTTTAACGAAAGGTTGAGCAAATCAAAACAAAATGAAATAGTTTTATAAATCGGTCACAGCTGACCAAAGGATTTTTGCATAGCTTTGGTTTCTTGTTGAGGACATTCATTAATCTCAAAAGATTTTTTTCGGTCAAGTCCAAGTCTCCACTTTTCCATAATCATCTATGGAAGAAAATTCCCTCAAGTACTACTAGGAGGTTCTTAACTTGAGTTTTTACATTAACTTCTTATTTATACTTCTACTCTACTACATCAGGGATCACAAAAAAATAAACATTCTGCCATGTTCATACCAGTCACCTGACCCGAACCCAACAGAACATCTGTTAAATGCAGGGTGTGCCAATAATTGTGGCTCGAAGAATATAGAAGATATATTATGTTTTAAGATTTTGATGCTTGACTTAAAGATTCAATGTTTTTTGTGTGGATAATTTGAATTAACGATCTTGAGTACAGACAATTAAAACATTCATCACAGGGTATAAACTCATCAACCCCAGCTGAGACAAGAATAGAAAGAACTGATGAGGCACAGGAAACTCTCCGTAGAACAGTTCATCTCATGTGACGGCGCCGCCTCCATTCGCCACAGCTTCATCGACGTTAACGAAGGTCCAGGTTCTTCTCACGTGACCCGAACTAACCCGGCAGATTTTACCGCGTCAAACCAGCCGCTCCTGAAAAAAAAGGTCTGTCGTATTCTGAAGTTTATGGCAAAAGCACTGAACATGGGTGTACGTCCGTTTTTCAAAATAAAGGTTATAAAGGTTATAAAGGATTAAGCCACATGCTGAATATGAAGTACTTCCTGTTTACTCTAGGAGTAATCATACCGTGAAATTCCTACAACAGATCAAAATGCATTTTTGCGTTGTTGTGGAATGAAACAAAAGGATAAACTTTTGGTGATAGTACTTGTAATACTGCTAGCAAAATTACTATGAAGTACTTTTACTGTGTACTTCTGGAGTAATCCTACCTTGAAATGCCCGCTAACTACCAAAACAATGTATTTATCCATCCTTAATGTGGATTAAAACCTTTATTTTCAAACATGTGTTCATGAAACTTACATTTTTGGTGATAATACTTATTATACTTCGAGCATAATTACTATGAAGTACTTTTACTGCGTACTTCTGGAGTAATCCTACCTTTAAATGCCCGGGAAACTATCAAAATAATGTGTATTAAAACCTTTATTTTCAATCATGTGTTCATGAAACTTACATTTTCCTGTAGAAACCTAAGATCCGTGAGTTTCTTTTAGTCCTAAGATGATGTCATGACGGCCCAGAGTTTACCTCCCTCCTCTGCTTCACCCTCGCAGACACGCTGCCAGGCCATTTCCCCGGCGCCATCAACATGCCCTTCACGTCTTTCATGGACGCCTCTGGAAAACATCTGGGAGCCGAAGACCTGACCCGGCTGTTCAGAGAGGCGGCGGTGGACCTGGAGAAACCTCTCTGGGCCACCTGTGGGTCCGGTGTCACTGCCTGCCAAGTGGTTCTGGCTGCTCACGTGCTCAGGCACCCTGGGGTGTGTGTTTATGACGGATCCTGGTCCGAATGGTTTAAAAGGGCCTCCCCGGATCTGATCCTCTCCGAGGGAGAGGGGAAGAAGGTGTAAACAACAGAGGAGCGCTGGTAAACAAGTGAAACACGGTTACTCACATCAAAGTTACACACTTCAGCACAAACCTTTCATGAAAATCTCCAAAATGCATCCTGTCTAATATCAGGATTAAAACATTAAACTAACTTGTTATAGAATTCGAAATAAATCTTTCAGTTTGTTTGAAAAAAGTATGATTTCTAACTCATATCGGGGGGGGGGGGGGTTGATTCCTTGATGAAGTGCACTTTCTTGACGGTTGAAGGTCATGTGATATCTTGATAGATTCTTGTATGAATGTTTCAATAAAACGCTGATGTCATTGTTTCTCTCGGCTGCATAGACACAGGCTCTGGTTTCTTTTCCTTTGATGTGTGTGCAGTAAATCTCCACGCCGGCACCAGAAATGTAAATATTCTGCTTTGTTCGGGCAGAACAAGTGAAATAAATCAGGCGGCGGAAGTATTTAATTCTCCTCTGGGATCCGTGGGATTATAGCAAACTATTTTTTTTTTTTTTCATTTTCTTCCCGCGTGTTCAGCTTTTCGAATTTTGAATTATTTAATTATTTGTTGAAAGGATGACACTTCAAAGAAGAAAAGCAGACTTGCTGTAACAAAATGAAGCACAAAAGACTGCAGTCTTTGCCAAAACAACAGCAAATGGGGGGAATAAAAGGGATGCTGACTCAGATAAATCAACACCAGTTCAGACCGGATCCTGTGCCAGTTTTTGGGTGTCTGGAAAGATGCCTGATTTTTTTTTTCAAACTGCAAAAGTTTATTTATTTTAGCATTTATTACTAAGTCACCCTGAATACAGCTGTGCAACAAAGGCAGTATTAACTTCCTATAGGACAGGAAATATGAAGTATTATGTGAAAATATTTATAGATTGGCTAAACTTCCTTTTCAGAACGAGTCAGAAGATGGTAGTGAAATCTCCACTTATTCCAGCCAGCATTGTTTTCTTTTGTTTACAGAAATATGATGCTGCCGTCTCTGAACTGTTAGAACTCAAACCTGCTGTTTATGATGTCATCTGTTATGTTAAACTGAAGAAAAAATAAAAGCTGTAAAAAAGCGGAGAAAAAGGAGTGAAATTGAATCTCCCACTGCGCCTGAAGGCACCACTACATGACCTCACCAACTGACTAGTCATCCTCACATTTGCTAAACTTTAATAGTCTCAACTGTCATTAATCAACGTCAGCACCACATGAAAGAGAGTTAAATGTTTTTCAACCAACTTTACAACCCTGTACTGAACTTAATTCAAAAGTACTGAATACTCAGACGGTGTGCAGACACAAGTAGTTCGGCAAATGCACTGCAATGTTAATATTTTATGCTTAGTGTTTTTCATTCTATTGTAGGTCAAACCACTGAAGCCACTTCTGCATCCTGTGATAGTACGGCAGCTTTATGAAGCAATGTGATGTAGAAGAGAACGCGTTCATTCCTGGTCCCAGTTCACGCAAGAGATGGGTGCCGTCTAAATGGCTTCCCTCAAAGGTCTGTAAAAGTAACTGAGGGAAACAAATCCATCTATTTCCTCTGTATAAACTCGAAATCCATTGGTTCTGGAGTGTTTCATTGATTTAAAGAAAACCAAAAACCTCTTATCCTCTTTGTTGTCGGGTGTCAGGAAGATATTTTATAACTCAAACATGACTTCAGGTTTCCCTGAGTTAACGCTTATTTTAACTTCCTCATCAGCCGTAACATTAAAACCACCAGCCTAATCGAATATGTCTCTTTTTTGCCTCCTCTGCAATCCATCGTGTGTTCCGACACCTTTCTTTCAGAACCGGCATCAACGTAATCAGCGTTCTGTGCTACAGTGGCTCCTCTCTTGGACCAGACAACACAGGCACATATTATAATTAATTGTTATTATAATTATAATTAATTATAGTTCTTTGGACCACTTTGGCAGGAGCTAACCGCTGCAAACAGGGAACACCCATCAAGTTCTGGCAGAGATGCTCTGATCAGTCGTCTGGCCATGACAGTTTAGTCTTTGTTAAAGTAACTCTGATCTTAAAACTTGCCTGTTTTTCCAGCTTCCAAATACATGAACTTCAGGACTAAATGTTTACTTGCTGCCTACAAGAAAGGTGCCCTTGTAATAACAGAATCAATTTAATTCTACATTCTCACATGTCAGTGGTTGTAATGTTATGGCTGATTGGTTTTAAATATAATTGGACAGAGTTTCATCGGTTTACTGCACGCCACCCATATACTTTTATTAATTGACAGGTGGAACTTAAAGGTTTATCTATTAAAAGTAAAAGCGCCTCAATGGGGGCAAATAAAGATGTAATTCTCACGATAAGGAATGTAATAATACATTAACTAGTTCTTGATATCTAGGGTGTTTCTAATCGAGGCTCACAGGACCCAGAGGTCATGACCTCATATATTGTGGTAAAAAGCATATTCTTAATTCATTAATGTATTTTTTTCCACCAAAGTTAAAGAAACGTTTAAGGATTTTTTTCCAACAGCTGTGTTTCAAAAGAAAAGGTTTCAATTGGAGGTGGAGAAAATGAAGAAAGCTTAGCCCAAATGTTGTTGTTTTTATGCCCTGCAAATAAATAAACAAATCTAACATTCTTTTTATATGGATAAGTTGAATTCTCCTCTTTCTGACATAATCAAACCAATCTTACATGACTAAGGGTTTTATCCTTGAGGAATGGAAAGCCTTCCTTTAAAAGGTTCATCAATGAATACAAGCTTTTTTTCTCATCACTGAAAAAAAGATTAACTCTAATAGAACTGCAAGAAAGACAAAGTGTCTTTGTGCTTATTGTTTTGAAATATGGTCTTTTAAAAAAATATAAATTGGTTGTTTTTGTCCAGCATGTCGAATTTTGTACGCCTGATGTTCTAATATATTAACTTACTTTTTATAATTCTTACATATTTACATATTAAGCTTACTCTATTTTAATTCTTTTTTTTTCTCCTATTCTTAATAAAGGTTAAATGTTATATAATTTGTATTTTATATTGAGCTCACATCCCCTAAGAGGTGATGTTGTATGTTTAAGCTTTTGCATGTTCTTCAAATGTTCAGTAGAAAATGTTCAGAACAAAAGAAAAAGAAAAAGATGTATCTATTTAAAGGCTTCTTTAAATGAAGATAAATAATCGTGCACTGCCTAGTATGAATGCCACAAGAAAGTGGGCTGTAGGCGACGACTCCTTTAAATAAGTATTAGTGCACTGCGTAGTATGAATACCACAACAAAGATGGCGGCCTATCCGTGACGTGTCTGAGCTGTCCCTGAGACTGCCTGAAGGTCTTCACGAAATAAACAAATTGGGGTCCTCTCTCGCTAGCTACCGTTCCGGTGATACGAGTCACATTGTTGTACACAACTGTGGTAAATTGTCTAAAAATAAAACCGGTATGTGTCCATGAGAGTTTTAGGGAGACGCTTATAAAATTGGCGGTGCTTACGGTTTAGGGATTTATGCGCTAACTATCTCGGTGGTTTGGGTTTTGAAGGTTGAAAGGGTGTGTTGTTTCTGTCGCCGTCAGCACATCAAAACATCAGACAAGCTATCAGCTAACGTTAGCCTTCTAACGTGACGTATTAAACAAATAAACTGAGAGGTAAGTGCAGTAAAAAGAAAATAATGGCATTTTTTACTCCTTAGTGCGTTTGTGTGTTTTGTTTCTAAGAAGCTAAATTGACGTTTTAATGCCTAGCGGTTGCACAAACTATCAACGCAGAATGATACATGTAGGTGTTGTCTGCCTTTTTAAATGGGTAACATGCGATGCAGTATTCCGTACAAATCGTTTCTACGTTACCAGCGTTGAATAATTGAAAATGTTTGGGTCGTTTTTCCAGAAGGAGGCGTTGATGAGCAGCAATGTCTGGCATCGCTCTGAGCAGACTGTCCCAGGAGCGCAAAGCCTGGAGAAAAGACCACCCATTCGTGAGCTTCATTATGCTTCATCTCTGTTGATATCAACTTTTAATCATAATTGCTCAACTATATCACAACGTAGCAAACGAGGACTCAGGGGCACCAGTGATGTGTTGTTTTGTCCGCACAGGGTTTTGTTGCTGTGCCTACGAAGAATCCTGATGGAACCATGAATCTGATGAACTGGGAGTGTGCCATTCCAGGGAAGAAAGGAGTAAGTTGTGTTCCGGAAAAGTCCTTTAAAGAGTGGCCTGTCAAAGTGGACGCCACTTGTCTGCAGTGTGAGCAGCAACTGGTCATTTCAAGACATACAGAATTTAGACGACCTAAGCTGGTCGTTTTGACCAAAACCAAAAATCCTCCATCTATCTGCAAACCCTTTTTCTTAATCAACCACACCACCCAAACCCTGAACGCCACTTTTTGCATTTTTAGTTATTGTGGTTCCTGTTTTTGTTAATGTTTTAATTTTATAGATATCAACAAGGCATAACTACGTCCCGTCGTCGTCATCTACGTCATCACATACTTCATGATTGACGGGCTTGTAGAGCGGTGCGTGTCTGTCATCGGTCAATTGTCAATTCGGCAGATAGCCTTCTTATTTGGTAGAGAAAGAAAAATTAACAGAGTCATATCCCCATATTCTATTATTTTAGTATCAAATGTTGTATCTGCATTCAGCACTAACTTTGAGTGGAATACTTAAACGTCCGTGTCTGGTGGGTTTTCTGTGGCACCGGGCGCAGCTGATGTTGATGCCGGGGAATTCTTTTACAGAAAGTGGGTGAGAGCCTGGGATGCTACCCACGTCATTATAAGAAGGGAAATCATTATTTTCATTTTTAAAATGCTCATAATGTGATTGCACCCCTTTTTCTAATAGCATCTCACACCTTTATAAACGGCTGCCACAGGGTTTCTTTTTTTTTTTTTTTGAACATTCAGACGGCATTTCTCTCACAACGTCTGATGTCCTCTCTTTCTCCGTGCTGTTGATGAAACAGAATAAAAGTATAAGCGTTTATGGGTTTTTATGGGGTTTTTTCTTTCAGCTGACCTTTGATTTCTTTGTCAGACCATATCATTATTCATATTGAACGTCTTCCTTCTGTTTTTCTTCTTTTATTTCCACCAGTAGCCTTATGTTACTGCCTTTTATTTGTTCTGAATGTCCGAGCCGTCCAAAAAAAGATGTCACACTTCAAAAGAACCAAACAGTGGTTCAGTTTGATGTGGACAGACACAAACTCTCTTTGTTTATCCATTCTTTTCACATCTGCAATTTTGATCAGGATGAAACTGAAAACGCCCAAAGTTCAGCCCTCAAGTCTCATTGTATTCTTTCTCACTTACTTCATTGTTTTTTTCTTACTCAATCTTTTCCTGCATATACTTTCCACATTCCACCACCACCGAGTCTCCTTATCTTCTCTCCTCTGTCCAGAGGACACACCAACACACCAAGCACCTTACTTCCTTTCTCCCTTTTCCCATTTGCTGTAGTATCCCAGTCACCCTGTAGTTCCTCTCTACCACCCATGGCCCATTTTAACTCCTCCTTCAAGTTCACATAGCAGCACTCATTCAGCTTCCTCCATTTGATCCTCTACTCCAGCTATCCTGTTTTCCTTTTTGTACCACCAGAGTCATCCTACATACCACTATTCTACGCTGTCTGGCTATGTTCTACCCTGTCACCGCTTTGTAGTCTCCAATCTCTTTCAGATTACATCTTTTACGTAAGATGTGAAATGAAAAAGGTGTCCCTTCACCAACATGGCCGTTACGCCACCACTCTCTCAACCCTGGGAAAAATTCAATCATTTCATCCAACTCCCTCCATAAAATACCTTTCTCTTCCAGCTGACAAAGTTCATCTTACTATTAATTTCAATCTTCATAACCATCACTCTGTCAGAAAGTCTCTTCACCTCCAGAACACTCTTCACATTCTCCACCTTCAGAATCAACCCTCCCCGGTTTATCCTCCAATCCACACCATGATTGAACAGTCTCTACACTCCTCTAATGCTTTTAGCCTTGCTGCCTTTCCACCTGGTCTCTTGGACACACCGCATATCTACCTTTATTCTCCATATCATATCAGCTAGCTCTACCATTTCCTGTCATTGTGCCAACATTTATAGTTCCTCTCACCCCCACACTCCTTCCTTTCCTCAACTCTCTCCCTATGTTGATACGTCTCCCCCCTCTCAATCTTATTTTTCCTCGAAGAACAGTAGCATAGTTTCTGCTGGCAATCTGCTGTTACTGCTGTTAATGCCGGTGATGGTTGAAAAATACTGTTGTATCGATTCATTGGACCATTGAACCTCTAGCTGGTGAGCACATTAAAAGACAAGGAGACAAGAGCTGTTAAATCATTTATTGTGTAGGTTGAAATAATGAAGGACAAAGGATGGATGGATGGATGGATGGATGGATGGATGGTTGAAGAAAGATTTTTTTCAGTACAATATAAACATAAATCTGGAAACATCAGATAGCAAACATTTACTATATTGATCTAAACTAAACACATGCCCTTTTATGGATTTAAACAAAGGCACAGGAAAATATGAGAAGCTTCAACACAATGCATATAAACATCAGTGAAGGTATACGGACATAGGTGGCTGAAAAACCAATGAAAGGTGTTGCAGCAAGGTCCCGCAAAGGGAACACACCCCCAGCCAGTCATAAACGCTTCTTCCGTAGCTCCTCCCCTTCACCTGTTTGTAACTGGGTTTAAATGCAAAATTTTTCTCCTTTCAGAATGAAATAATTCCAAAAGAATATTCCTGTTTGACTGTTTACATGAGCAGTGATTAATCAGAAGTGGCGTCTACATGCTCCGATACATCAATCAGAACGGCTGTCAGCAGCTGAGTGACGAGCCCAAAGGCAACCGATATATGAGTTTCATCAGACGCTGGGCGTCTATCGTGTGAGCAGAGCAGGAAGGAGGGAGGGAGGGAGGGAGAAAAGTGCCTCAGAATGGTTTTACTCTGACTAATGTCAGAGTAACATCAACATCATCTAAAGTAATGTTAAAGCAGAAACTCCTCATCCGGCGCTTCTATTATGAAAGATCCATATGCACCGATGGTCAGAGACCTTCACAGAGGTCTACCTCCTCTTTAATTACTTCATTTATTCAGTGGATCACTGAAGAATTCAGTTTACAGAAAACAAGAATAAAAGTTTGGCAGCAGAAAAGTTAGTAACATCATCCGTGGCTGGGTCAATATTGAAGCGACGCACCCAGGATAAATAGTGTTGGTCATCATGGAGAGAAAGGCTAAAAACAAGTCAACATTTCTGTTTGGAAGAGTGTAAAGACTTTATTTAAAAATGGCCCTTTGCTCTTGTTTAATATCCTGTTCTGTGTTCTCGGTGAGTTTGCTACAGCAGTCATTACATCTTTGCTCCTCCATTAGACCCTGTGGGAGGGAGGACTCTACAAACTCAGAATGCTCTTCAAAGATGACTACCCTTCCTCACCACCCAAATGTGAGCACCTCTACACACTCGGCACATAGTTTCATTCTTTGTTTGCATGCAGCCTTCTCAGAAAAAGCTGAGGAAAGAGTTTTAGCTACAAAGTCAGGGTACTAGCCTCAGTTAGCAGCCTGTCCGGTATAAACAATGAAGCCAGAAAATGTATAGCAATAGCTTGTTAAATATATATAAATATGTTGGGTTTTTTTTCAAACATCCAAAAAAGCCATTCTTTGATTTCTGGCTATATTACTCTGTGAGAGTGAAACCTTCAGTTTGCCATTTAATTCTGAACATTGAGACACTTTCTTTTTCCTTCCAGGCAAGTTTGAGCCACCAATATTCCACCCAAATGTTTACCCATCTGGTACAGTGTGTCTGTCCATCCTGGAGGAGGACAAAGATTGGAGGCCTGCCATCACCATCAAACAGGTGAGAAATCTCCCCCTCCCACTGCCTCTCTCTCTTGAACTGAACGGAAGCAGCCGTTTATCCCTAGTCTGCCATTAGTTGATACGAAATAATGTCCTGATTATAACGTCCTCATCAAACGTCGTGGAGTTTAACCCTCAGCAAATAGGACTTTCTAAACAGCCATGGTTAATTTAGCACTTTGAGATTTGATCCAAATGTAAAGTGAGTTATAAGTTAAATGTATTATTATTATTATTATTATTAGGAGTGGTGCCAACTTTGACATGTGGTGTCGCCCAGGGCTCTGTCCTTGGTGCCTTAAGTTTGGCATGTATTTGCTGCTACTGGGTCGGATTGTAAACAACCAAAGAGTTGAGCAGGACATGAAAGGGTTAAATGGACCAGTGTCACCGTCATACTGTCTGAGATCTGACCTGGAAGATTGTTGACTGTTTGCAGATTCTGTTGGGCATCCAGGAGCTGCTGAATGAACCCAACATTCAGGACCCGGCGCAAGCAGAGGCTTACACAATTTACTGGTGAGTGACTTCTTGTCGGCCGGATTCCATTTTGTTCAAAGCTCTTTAGTTTTCATGACAGAACTGTTCTTCTAATTAAAGTCATGTCCCAGACAAAGTGTAAGTCCAACAGATGATCCTTGTTCCTCCACTTTATACACGGATGTAACGTCAAAATGATGTCCAACCAGCTTCATGAAACGTCTCTTTGTGTTCCAGTCAGAACAGGATGGACTATGAGAAGCGGGTAAGGGCACAGGCCAAGAAGTTTGCCCCCACATAGAGAGGAGAGCTGGCTTCTATCCCACCTGAGCCGCCTGGGCTGATGGAGGTTACAAATTCAAGGCAGGCAGAACCTGAAGGACCACTCCAACAAAAATCCAATTTTGAGTATTATCATGCCACTACGCCATCGACAGGTTAGCCTGTTTTTCCTCTTTCATAAACGACAAAAGTTCACTAAATCATAATTTCTTCAAGAAACATGTATGCATTTCTGCATAGCTGGCGATCCTGGAGCTCTGCCGTCATCACGACCTTTGCTCAGTGTAACTCTGGCGTGATCCTGAGCTCACGGCCGCCTCCACTCATAGTGTCAGTCATTCTGATGTTTAATCAGAGCTGCAGCATAAGATCTCATGTCCAAACCCCTCCCTACGTCATGTTCCCTCAGTGATGGAAGGGATTCTCTTCTTCAACACCCTCCAGTTTCAATCAAGAGCTGGTGCTTCATGGAACTGGTCATGACCCGGGAAGAAGCTTTCAGGCACATAATGGAAGCCAATCCTGCCATTGTGCTCCTGATCGCTTCTTTGGTTCCTCTCACATTCTGTGACATCTGATTTTCCACTAAAGCACCAAAAGAATACAGTTAATTCTTCAAATACAAGTTAACGACCTTGTTAATAAATTGCTAAAATTGTGGCCGTTACGTAAGAAGCGGCGTTCTGTCCGCCACAGAGGAGGAAGCGTTCAGCACACATGGGCTTTGAATCGCCCTTTATTGCAGCGGAGCTGAGATGAGCTCGCTTATTTTGAGTCTGATGGGGAGTGAAAATAGTCCTCGGTGACGGCGATGAGTTTCATGCCCGCTCAACACCAGCCTGTCACCCATTTCATGGTACGAGATGGAGTTTCAAAGTAGAAGTAACGAGAAGTGTTGCCGTGTGTTCGTTTTGGCTAGCGATCACTAAGAAATCCTCATAAAACAAAAGCAAACCTGTGTAAATGTAAACGCTGTCGGATCCTGAAAGATCCTCATTGGACGGGCCAGCGAGGACGGCAGACAGGAAAGAGACGGCCTGAGACGTTTTTTTTTTGCCTCTGAATATATGAGTGCATGTACATAATATAAATATGGAATACTGTGGAAGTTATGTTTTATATTGTTTTAGCCAGCGGACATTTGTGTGTGGTATTATAACAAAAACACAATAAATGGCATAAACTTGTGAAATAAAGTTGAATAAAAGAACCAAGAAGTTGTTGTTTTTCCTTTCCTCTTAGCTGGACTTTGTGTCATCATAATATGGTAGACCGGTTTAGCCACGCCTCCCAAAGAGACCCAACCCCAGCCTGTAGGCAGTAATAATAATAATAATAATACATTTAATTTATAATGCACTTTACAGTACATCATGTCAGGGTGGTTTATATTTTAAATAGACAAATGTTTGTCGTATTCTATGAAGGTTCTTCACATTTATCTCACATTCTCATCGCAGACATTGTTTTTATTAGTCCATTATGACATCAAAGAAGAGAATGGTGTCGTGTGTCTTTATGGAAATTACTCAGAATTATTGCATTGATTTATATTAATACTATATTGGTTTATCTTCATATTGTAGACTGGAGCTGGCGTATCTGTTCTGTGCTGCAGAGTGTGAGAAGCATCAGAAACAGGATTAACAGAACAGGATTAAAGAATTCCATCCTGCTCCTCAGAATGTTTTTGATGCTCTCAGTCGTCAGTGAAACCGTTTTCTGTGAGGCGTTTGGTAGAAAATCTTTATCTCTTTAGAAGTCGCCCCAGCAGATCACCTGTTTCCATCATCTGTCCTCTGCACCTCCGTCATTCACGCCAACCAACTGCATGTCCTCTCTCACCACATCCAGAAAGCTCCTCATTGGTCCTCCTGTCTGACAGCTCCATCTCCAGCATCCTTCTACGAGTAGATCCACTATCTCTCCTTATGGGTCAGAACCATCTCAGTCTGTCCTCTCTGACTTCGTCTCCAGGACATCTAACCTGAACTGTCCCTCTGATGTCCTCCTTTCTAATCCTGTCCCTCCTCCTCACTCCCAGAGAACATCTGAACATCTTCAGTTCTGCCTCCCGTCCTCTGGTCAGAACCTCCGTCTCTAAACCATCCAGCAGAGCTGCTCTCACCTCCATCTTGGAAACCTTTCCCTTCACTCCTGCTGCTGCTCTTCTGTCACAGATAACTCCTCAAACTCTTCTCCACCCTGCCCGCACTCACTTCTTCACCTCTTCTCAACACTCCCTGTTGACCCAAAGTACTTGAACTCTTGCACCTTCTCTACTCCTTCATCCTTACCGTTCCTCATGCCTCCCTTTCATTCACACACATGAATTGTGTCTCGCTGCGAATGACCTTCATTCCTCTTCTCTCCAGCTCATACCTCCGCCTCTCCAGGATTTCCTCCACCTGTTCCCTGATCTCATTACAGATCACAATGTCCTCCACCAACATTATAGTCCATGGAGACTCCTGCCTGACCATCGCCATAGCAAACAAGAAGGGGCTCAGAGAAATCCTTGGTGCAGTCCCACCTGTGCCTTGAACCCATCAATCACTCCTACTGCACACCTCAGCGCAGTCAATCCTGTATCACTCCAACATGCCTGTAACATACTGTCGTTCACTTTCTCTAAATCCACGACGACAGTGGAACTCCTCTACTCCTCAAAGCAAACATCACTTCTGTAGTGATCTCTCTTCTTCTTCTTCTTCTTTTTTTTCGTTATGAAACCTTCCTGCTGCTCATTGAAATATTATTGTTAAAAGTTTGCATGAATGTTTTCACACCTGTCTCTTTGTCTAATCATTTGTCGTAGAATGTGAAAGGTTTTTCTCCTCTCTTGTCCAGAGGTGAGATGTGATGTAATGTGCTGCTGCGTCTTCTGCATGATCTTCTGAGGATAAAAGTCACACCTTTTCTTTACGGCCCGTTATCTTGGCGTGAGCTCGAAAGGCCACAAATTCAGTGAGTGAAAAAACACCCAGGTGAGAAACCCACATTGTTTTCTACTTTATTTTTTGCAGTGAGGTGCTAACGCCACGTTATTGTTGTTGCAATGATTTCCTGAGTGTCTGCGCTGCTGATCCTGGATCAGCCCTTTCCTATCCACACAGCTCGGCCCGCTGTCTTTGTCCCAACCCACCTGTATTTCAAGACCCGCAGCATCAATGTTCCCATACACTCATCAGCCATAACACTATAACCACTGAACATAATACTTCCCCTGAATGCATCTGTCTGTAGGTTGAAGCAGCAAGTAAACATTTCTTGTTTTGAAGCAGGAAAAATGAGTAAGTGTACAAATCTCTCCAATTCTGACTAGAACCAAACTTTGATGTTTGGGTGTCTGTGTCCAAGCAGGATGTCACATCCTCTGAATCCCCACACTTCTGATGTTACTAGAGCGGTATGAAATCTACCATGGACTGAAAATAACCCGATGTCCGCTGCAATGCCATTGAAAAAACAAAATCCGGAGATCAAAATGCCCATTTAGCCCCAGGAGGTACCAAGTCTTGTGACCTATTTAAAATTTACCTTTTATGTTAAGTAATTTTTAGGCCATGACCAGAAGTCGGCCATTTTGGAATTTTAAGGATTTTTTTGGTTTGCTGTTGTTGCAATTTCTCAGTGAAGTACTTGAAGCAGCTCATCCCAGCGATTCGACCCGATGAACATGAACTTTGTTGAAGAACATTTGACATATCAAGATCGATCTTTTATTTACATAACTTCTAAAGCAGCTTGAATCGGACCATTTATTTGTCTCAAATCGCCATTTTCCACTTTACAATCTGCCCCAAACTTCTCAATTTTGATAAGATTCCCACTCTGAAGACACCCATGTGACGATATTCCCTTACAGTCACAGCATCACCTACTGGCAACAGGAAGTAAACCTCAAGTGACAAATATCCCTTGAATAATGTGAAAATTATCCCGTGGTGTCCTTTTTCAGGAAGTGAGATTTACAGGAGGTCAACGGGTCGCGTTAACATAGTTGGGATCGGGAACCCGGTGACGGCTAAACATGAAATTCCAACTTCTACTCCTTTTCTGTCCCCCTCCCCCCGATTGTTCTGGTCTGTTTGTTCCAATGTGGTTTGAGAAACAATTAATCAGTAGCTCAACGAGAAACTGACAGAAAATGATTAAAAAGGTGCTCAGCACAATGACTTCCTGCTACCTACCTTGAGACCGCAAGATGCAGGACGCCAGTGTGATTCACACCTTTGGTTAGTGTGAAAACGCTCCAGTTAGTGTGATGCTGTTGATTAACAATAACCATCCAAGATTAGGGTCGGACATAAAATATCACTAAAAAGATTACTGGTTAGATAAAAGATATCGGTGATTTCGCTTTGGTTTATTTGGTAGTAAGTGAACCGATAGCAGCAATATGGAGTGCACATCAACAGGAATACTCTTGAATTATTTGACTCATTCATCTGGATGCTTTCTGGTCTCATTGAGTATTGTCTATAAAAAAGTTGCAGACAATCCCCACTGCAGCGAAAATCAAAGGAACTAAAAAAAAAACCCCGGTAGCAGCCGTAGAAAGGTTGAGGTGTGAAGATGAGTAAAGACAGCACAATGGAGTGGTTTCCACTGAAACCTCTGAAACATGCTGTTTGTCACTAACTGCTGCCGCTTTAAAACCAGAGGGAGTATCTGCAGAAAGGCTCCGTTTGTGTTTTTACGACACAGTGGAAGGAGGTTCAGGGGACTGGTTTCATGCGGGGTCCCGACAACTCACCATAAATACAAACGCCAGCTAAGATGCTCCGTCACACTTCTTGTTTAAGCTCATCTATTTGAGGTGTTTGAATCTGAAGCTGATATCATCTCTTATCGTTTTAAGAGAATGATCAAATTATGTGTAACAACAATCAACATTCTAAGAGCAGCTTGGCAGCAGTGAGATGTGTAGTAGTGCACTGGGACTTAAGGACTTAACACTTTCCTTTTTAGCAGAACCTATAACTTTAATGAACTTTGCTGCTTTTTGATGTTTTTATATAGTTATTTTATTTTTTATTGATGCTTTTATCTGTTTTTACTTTGTAGCACTTTGAGATTTGATCCAAATGTAAAGTGCGTTATAAATGAAATGTTTTATTATTAGTGGCGACGGATGGGTTTAGAGTAGAGGAGGGACTGCATCAGGGGTCGCCTCTAAGCCCCTTCTTGTTTGCTGTGGTGATGGACAGGCTCACAGATGATGTCAGACAGGAGTGTCCATGGACTATGATGTTGATGGACGGCCTTGTGATCTGTAGTGAGTGCAGGGAGCAGGTGGAGGAGAACCTGGAGAGGTGGAGGTATGTGCTGAAGAGAAGAGGAATGAAGGTCAGTGGCAGCGAGACAGAATACATGTGTGTGAATGAAAGGGAGGCAGGAGGAGGTGAGGACGGAGGAGTAGAGGAGAAGGTGCAGGAGTTTAAGGAGTTGGGGTCAACTGTTCACAAAAACGGTTGTGTGGACAGGAGGTGAAGAAGCGAGTGTATACAGGGCGGAGTGGGTGGTGAAGAGTGTGAGGAGTTATCTGTGACAGAAGAGGAGCAGCAGGAGTGAAGGGAAAGGTTTCCAAGATGGAGGTGAGAGCAGCTGTGCTGGATGGTTTAGAGACGGAGGTTCTGACCAGAAGACAGGAGGCAGAGCTGAAGATGTTCAGATGTTCTCTGGGAGTGAGGAGGAGGGACAGGATTAGAAAGGAGGACATCAGAGGGACAGTCCAGGTTAGATGTCCTGGAGACAAAGTCAGAGAGGACAGACTGAGACACAGCACAGCACAGGTTCTGACCCGTGAAGAGGAGGGATAGCTTCATGTCTTTTAGTTCTTTGGTTAGTTTATTAAATCTACATTGTCTGATTTATTCAAGCCTTTAACTAGCCTCAGGTTAGCGGAGGAAACCAATAGTCATGGCAAATATAATGTGCATATTTTTAGTGACATTAAAAAGTTAAACTTCTTCATTATATCCCCCTGAAGTCTGAGCAAGATGGAATCGTCATCGCCGCCGCCGATTCTTCGTGTTAAAGCATAACTCAAAAACTATTTCATGGATCGTTTTCGGATTGCATAGACACATAGACTTTAGTGTGAGGAAGAACTGGAGTGACTCTGGGAAAATATCCAAACGTTTTCAGCCATCATTAGTCAGATTTTGGTCCGAATTTGGTATATTTGAATCGACTGGAGGAGATCTACATTGTATTTATCATTTTACCGTTTACCATTTAATTCCCTTGGCCGTAGGCCTGATTTTACAGCCACAACATCCCCATCAACCCAAACTGTCACTGAGTTTCATGTTTGTGACATGAAACTCATGCTAACATGCTGAACTAAATCGGTCATCATGCTAAATGTTAGCATTCTGTCAGCCTTGTTGTTGTGTGCATTGTTATCAACAATGAGATTTTATCGCCTCACAGCGACGCTTCATGGGTGGATGATTCTAACGGCTGAACCTGCTGCACCACAGGATATCGAGAGTCGTCAGGTCCCACCCTTACCTACAGGAATCACACACATTTAAGCTTTCAGCTCCTCCTTCAGATGAGTCAACTAACACAAAGAGAGAGAACTTCTCAGAGTCTCTCAAAGGTGTCTTTTTAATCCGTGCCTGAGGCAGCTATGGTGCCTTACTAAAACTTTACGTTATGTTTTTCTTTCTTCATGCAGAATAAGTTTTACCGCATGTTTGCCCTTTCTTGTTACTCCTGTCAGCCCTTCATCACCTTCAAACCCCCTTTTGTCTTCTGGGTCATACGACATAGACGAGTACTCCTCTCTGGTCTTTTCAACAGTTTCCTGCCTCAGGCACGGCGGACTTTGACCTTTCGGTTGAAACCGTAAACTCGTCTTCCTCCTGCACCACCTCCTGCACGCTTCACCCCACCCTGCCCTTGTCTCCGCTGCTGCCACTGCTGGCTGCTGCTGACACCCGAGTAACTGCAGGAACCGGTGGGTGTGCGTCAGATCATCCTCTGGCCTATTGCAGGCCTGAACCCACTCAGGCACCTAAACCTGCTGAGTTCCAGCCGACTGTGTTGCAACAGTTGCTGTTTGTGTGAATGCTTTGTGGTTTGTAGGTCTGTGCACAGCGGGGATGAGTGTTGCACAATGGCCCCTCATTGAACTGAGACGAGCCTGAGGTTGAACAAACTGATCCGACTCGCTCAGTTTGCTGCAGCATAGTTACTGCTCACAGATTCTGATGGCTGACTAACCCCGGTTCGGTGAATATAAACTCTGTTTTGCTGTGCACATGTGCAGAAAAGCTTTCTTACATGTTTCACTATGTTGTCCAGGACGAGGGACTGTGCACAAATAATCTAGATTTGGAGGCTTTTTCAGGACTCAGCATCGTCTTCAGGGTTAATCATCTCCTGCCATGAACAAAGTGAAGAGCAGAATATAGAAAAGACTTCCATCAATCCATCCATCCATCCATCCATCCATCCATCCATCCATCCATCCATCCATCCATCCATCCATCTATGACCACAGACTATTTCTCCCTCCCTGTCCTTCCTGACTGATTTTTCTCTAGCAGGCAGCAGCAGGTCAGCAGCTGTCAGAACCAGACTCCATGAAGGCCTAACGTCTTCTAGCCGGTCCTGTGGTCTGAGTCCAGCACCACGCAGCTGGACTGATATTCACCGGAGAACCCCACTATATAAATGTATATATAGTATGTATCTAAATTAATCATATGTATATATATATACATGTATACACACACACACACATACTCATTTACACACACAAACATAATGTATGTAAATATATACAGTATGTGTCTGTGGTTGTGGTCGTTTGTTTGTTTGTAACGTGTGTGTGTGTGTGTGTGTGTGTGTGTGTGTGTGTGTGTGTTTTGCATCATAAATATCCCCATAGTTCTAAATTAGGTAACTTAAAACCTCTTCATTTTAAAATCTCCTTTTTAAGTTTCATTTGTACAAACCACTTCATAGGACGAGATGCAAGATTCTCTCGATACAACCCACTTCATGTTGTTATTGAAAGCGGATGTGGCGTGCTTTGTAGTTCTTCTGTTCTGTGCGTATACCTTTAAAAGCTGCGCTGAGGTCCAGGTAGCTCCTGCGGGCCCCCCATCAACCCCCCCGACCCGTCTCACCTGGCCTCGTCCTCTTTCTGACTATCACACGGCCTCAGGAGGCTTCCTGTAAGCCCCAGACACAGCTGTGGTCACCAGTGGAAAATGTCACTGAGCACTTCAAAGACGAGAGAGTGTGGCGAGAGTGAAGAGACGAAGGGATGAGTATAGAGAGAGAGGGGGGGGATGAGTAGAGAGAGAGGAGGTGAGAGAGAGACGGGGATGAGTACAGAGAGAGAGGTGGGGGGGTGAGAGAGAGAGGGTGTGAGAGAAAGACTGGGATGAGTACAGAGAGAGAGAGAGATGGGGGGATAAGAGTGTAGAGACAGGGATGAGTAGAGAGAGAGGGGGTGAGAGAGAGAGAGGGATGAGTAGAGAGAGAGAGAGAGAGATGGGGAATGAGGGTGTAGAGAGAGAGTGATGAGTAGAGAGAGAGAGAGACAGAGTGATGAGTAAAGAGAGGGTAGAGAGAGAGAGGTGAGTTGACAGAGAGAGAGAGATGGGGAATGAAGGTTTAGAGAGAGAGTGATGAGTAGAGAGAGAGAGTGATGAGTAGAGAGAGAGAGTGATGAGTAGAGAGAGAGAGTGATGAGTAGAGAGAGAGAGTGATGAGTAGAGAGAGAGAGAGAGAGAGAGAGAGAGACACGGTGATGAGTAAAGAGAGGGTGTAGAGAGAGAGTGATGAGTAGAGAGAGAGAGTGATGAGTAGAGAGAGAGAGAGAGAGAGAGAGAGAGACACGGTGATGAATAAAGAGAGGGTAGAGAGAGAGAGATGGGGAATGAGGGTGTAGAGAGAGAGTGATGAGTAGAGAGAGAGAGTGAGAGAGAGACACGGTGATGAGTAAAGAGGGTGTAGAGAGAGAGTGATGAGTAGAGAGAGAGAGTGATGAGTAGAGAGAGAGAGAGAGAGAGAGACAGGGTGATGAGTAAAGAGAGGGTAGAGAGAGAGAGGTGAGCAGACAGAGAGGGTGACACGATGATGCAGAAGGAGAGGAAACCTTCTAAAGGTGTCCGTCCAGCAGAGAGGATGTGTTTCCTCTCAGGTTCTTCCTGCTGCCTCGACTGACCGAGGCGCTTCAGGTAATCCATCGGCCCTTTACTGATCCTTTATCAAAGGTCGAATCTTTTTTTTTACAGATTGGCTCTTGTGTCTGTTTCACCGCGGACGACATCGTGTACCTTCACCTGACCGTTAGTTATAATCATTATGGCGTGTGACTCAGAGGACAAACTTCAGGCGGTGATTTCATCCACTCCAGTATGAATCAACAAACTCATTTTGTTTTCGTGCCTCAGCACCAGCCGCTCGTGCTCTCAGTCACGCTTCACTTGTTTCCGCCGTCAGGTCATGTTTATTTGACTCATTATGGAACTCTGAGCCCGACTGATGCCGTTACACGCAGACTTCAGAGATGAGAAGAGAAAAGAAACGCTTCTGATCAGAGGAAGAAAGATCATCCTTATCATCACTGTAACTCAGTTGGAGGAGCAGTAAATGTTTGGGGCTTTTTTTTTTGGCTTTGCCATTTTCATTTGTATTTCCCCTTTTCATAGCTTTACATTGAATATGTTAATATATATAACGCTAATGCTTCATTCTAATGTTTAAGTCCCTTTTAACAGCATCAATGTTACCAAACGGAAAGAGCGGGTTTGGACCTGCTCTTTCCAAAAGCAGCAGGTCCAAACCTCATAGACAGAGACTCAGGCACCTGTTGACATCAGTGAGAAAAGAAGCTGTTTTTCATGTAGTTTGTTTACATCCTCTGTGTCTGCAGCTAGATGGTCCTGGCCATGGAGTCCCTGTGGTTCTTGAAGTTCCTCCTGGTTCTGGTTTCCGCGGATGCGGCCCGCTCTAACCGAGACTTACAAGGTACGTTTAAGTGGGTCCCTAACCTCAACAGCCTCGGTGTCGCGATCCACTGAGCTCAAACGATTAAAAGTCAGATTCAATCTTTCATTTTAACTTTCATTATCAAATGCCTGAAAAGTTCAGATTGCTATGGACTAGTCATCGGCGCCACAGATCCTTCGTGTTAACGCGATTACTCAAGAACTATTCCATGTATCAATTACAAATTCTACAACCCCACAGACCTTAGCGTGAGGAAGAACTGGAATGATTTTGGGAAAGATAAGTTGTATACTTTCACCTTTATCTTGAAATGTTTTCAAGCCACATTTTCTCAACTGTGGGTCCGATTTAGTCCCGATTTGGTGCAAATAAATCGACTGAAGGATATCTAACGTGTATATATCACATTTAATTTGAGAAGTTCAATCAGGGGGGGAAATGCAGGGGATTAGGGCCTTTTCAGGGATATACCCATTCTGTTAGTTGTTTCAAAGAGTTCTTCTTCTTTTCCTTTTCTTTCCTGGTGAGTTGTCAGTCTGCGTCTTGCTGTGATAGACTTCTTATTTCAGTCGTATCCTATATGTATGGATGAACATTCAACAAATAAACATTATAAGCAAAAATAAAAATCCATCGGTGCCTCAAAGCTCGCTGTTTCACCTCGGGACTACCGCTCAGGTGTATCGGCTGATAAACATGGCCTCCATCTTGAATATCCCCCTTTCTGTCTTTCCCCCGCAGGTATCTCCTGTGTGAACGACTTTGTCAGGAACGTCAGCTGTTCCTGGAGCGGCCCCCCGCCGGCTACTGGTGTCGACTGCTGGGTCTCCGGTGTGAAGGAGAACTCCATCCGTAGGAACTACAAGAGAGTTGTGAAGTATATGATGTAAGACGGGATTCATTTCATTCTCACTTCTTCTTCATGTGTTTGGATGGAGAAAAATAAAAGATTATTATTATTATTATTGGTTTATTTTTGCCCTGTTTTTACTCAGACGATCCTGCAAACTGGAACAACGAGGAGATTCTCCTCCAGGCTGCAGTTTTGTCTTTGAGAATAAAGTGAGCTACTAACACGCAGATTTTATGTTTTTTAAGAACATTTGCATGTTTCCTGGATTTCTCCGTCTTATATCTGTTGCATTATTCAATCCTTAGATCAGCGTGAAATAAAGAAAAATAATTGATGTTGTTTGGTCAAACAGATCTCCCTAGTGAGTAAAATATGAGCTAGTACAGTAAAATATTATATATACAAGACAGATTGTACAACAATTAGGACCTTATTGGCCAAAAGCTTCTGGAGATAAAGCTACCCCTAGAGTTTGGAAGAAACCACTGAGCTTTCACAAAATAGATCAAGTTCTTCTTCACACTGAAGTCTATGTGGACGTCAATTTTGAAAATGATCCATAAAACAGTTTTTGAGTTATGGCGTTAACACGAAGGTCGGAGAAACAGTGGACACGGCGATGACGCCACGGATCATTTTTGACTTGCACTGTTTGATTCCTTACTTTATGGATCCTGCCAGGAATTCAATCGTTTCAAAAACCTGCCCTATATCAGCCTGGACTGTAACGGCACTTTGGTGGAAAACATCACAAACTACAATCTCTCCAATCACAGTGAGTGACCTCCTCATTCAACTGTCACTATACAACATCAGAACCGACGGAACTCAATGCTTTACTTTATCTGTGTCAACGTCCTTTGTGTGTTTCTACAGTCAAAATGAATCCTCCAGGTGTTCCTCAGGTCAACGCCACCGTCAACCACACCCTCGTGTCATGGAGTGCCGGCGCTCCTATCTCCATCTTCATTACCTCCTTTGACTTCCACGTTCAGATCAAACAGAAAAAACAGACGTGGGGGGTGAGTTCACACATGCATGAGTGGAACATTTCATTTGGAGCCAAATGATGAAAGTAGAGGCTCATATATGAAACAGCTAACATGCTGACTCAGCAGATACAACGATCCCCATCTTAGCTCGGTGTTATCATGCTAAGATAAGCACTTATCAGTTTTAATGCTAAGATAAGCACTAATCAGTGCTAATGCTAAGATAAGCACTAATCAGTGCTAATGCTAAGATAAGCACTAATCCATTATCATTCCAAGATAAGGGATCCAGAGGGTCAGGCCGGTTGATATATATAGCCTCCCAGAGAGTTCTGGTTCTACATCGGAGTCTCCTCCCAGTTGGACATGCCTAGAAAAAACATCCAGACGGAGGCGTCCTGATCAGATGCCTGAACCACCTCAACTGGTTTCTTTTAGTGTGAAGGAGCGGCGCCGCTGCTCTACTCAGCTCTCTATGGATGTCTGAGCTCCTCACCTCACCCCTGGGGTCGAGCCCAATCACCTCTAGGAAGGAAGATCATTTCAGTTGCTTGAATCCTTGAGGTCATTCTTTCGGTCACCACCTAGAGCTCATGGCTACAGGTGAGGGTTGGTGCGTAAATGGACCCGTAAATGGAGAGTTTTGCCTTACGACTCTGCTCAATTCAAGTGTGGTGATGTTACGTCACGGCCTCAGGACGTGATGTCATAACCTTTTCTTCACCATTGTGAGATACGACACCTTTAGAGATGTTTGAAAATAACTCGTAACTGATTGGACAGTTCTGCAAGAAACTTTACGCCGCGGTTACTGCTGCCATGTTTGTACAGTAGACTGGGTGGAAAAAGCAGACCCTGGCTCTGGAGAGGGAGTTTTCCTTCTTTTGACAAATGGTAGATACATTCTTGTTATTATTCATTAGATCCAGCAGAACTTCACTGTCAAAGCAGGTTTGAAGACTCAGGAATCGTTCAGAGGTAACTGTAGGTTCTGGCGGGCCGCTCATGGTATTCAATTTGAATCGGCCTCCTTCGGAGCTTCAGAGCACTCCATCCCTCTCACTCCAGAACCGGACACCGTCTGTGGCCCGCCTAGTAGAGTCCAGCAGGTGAGGTGGACTGAAATCCCCAGAACGAGGGCTTGTTCCCCGCCGCTCACATTTCTTCCACGCGGGGTGTCAGCATTAAGTTTGGTTTAGGTTTGGTTAGATGCTTTTGTCATTAAATAAACCGGCGTAGGTTCTCTCACATGACAAAAACATCAGAATACTTTTCCAACTCTGGTTGTATATCTGCTCATTTTAATATTCTTGCAAAATGTCATTGTTGTTTTTCAGGAGGCCGACAGTCTGTTCACACGAGAATTAAAGCAGCGCATATCTTCCTGGAAACTGAAGGGGAACTGTCAGGTCAGGGTGAGGGTCTACCCGACTAACTGGCCACACAGCCAGTGGAGCGACTGGAGTCCAACCACATCCTGGTTAGAACCTACAGACACGCTGGAGGACTCAAACGGTCCAGGTGAGAGCTAAAACCACACTCAAGCACTTTCTATCAATCTCACCGCAATGGAAACAAATGCGTTCTGAGAATTATCCAAGTCCACACGGCAGACTCTGGTGGCTTCTGGTGAAAAAGCTGTGGGTCAGTGACATTAAAGCAAATGAAAGGTCATCAACACCGGACCAGGGAGAACATAAAAAAACATTTGGGGATCATTTTATTTTTGTGTGTACGTCCCTTCTTTCAGAATGGCTCTTGGATCAGACATCCCTGTTCATTGGGGTGGTGATGCTCAGCTTTGGTGTTCTGGTCATTATGATGCTGGTTCTTTACAGCAGACGCATCAGCAAGGAGTGAGTGCCAACAAAAGTCTTTAATCCACATAGTGATGTCATTTCTGTGTGTGTGTGTGTGCGTGTGTGTTCTTGTACGTATTACATGGTGAGTACCAACAAAAGTCTTTAATCAACATAGTGATGTCATTTCTGTGTGTGTGTGTGTGCGTGTGTGTTCTTGTACGTATTACATAGTGAGTACCAACAAAAGTCTTTAATCAACATAGTGATGTCATTTCTGTGTGTGTGTGTGTGTTCTTGTACGTATTACATAGTGAGTGCCAACAAAAGTCTTTAATACACATAGTGATGTCATTTCTGTGTGTGTGTGTGTGTGTGTGTGTGTTCTTGTACGTATTACATAGTGAGTACCAACAAAAGTGTTTAATCAACATTGTGAGGTCATTTTGGGAAATGAGGACATTTCTGTGTGTGTGTGTGTGTGTGTGCTTATTTGTGATTTCTAATAATTCCCTTTGGTT
Source organism: Lophius americanus (assembly GCA_037951165.1). Taxonomy (NCBI): domain Eukaryota; kingdom Metazoa; phylum Chordata; class Actinopteri; order Lophiiformes; family Lophiidae; genus Lophius; species Lophius americanus. The sequence continues at coordinate 2,009,127 of JBBDHG010000138.1, forward strand.
TGTTTTTCAGAGCACACAAAGAGAAGTCAGTACCGAACCCTTCAAAGTATTTCCACACTCTCCACTCGGTCCACGGAGGCAATCTAAAAGTAAAAATAGTTCTTACACATGCATCCCACTACATAGAACATTTTAACATGTGCTGCACCATGCCACTAAAAACTATTTATATATATATACTGTATATTTAACATATATCCATTTAGAATAATTTAATGTGAATGCATTTGGAACATCTGTGTACGGCGGTAACAGAAGCCGTGATGTCATATCCATGACCCCCTAGAACTAGACCTACGCTGTAGTCCCGACATCCACGGTATATCCCTGAAAGGCCCCCAATCCCCTGCTGTGTTCGAGCAATCCCCCTGATTGAACTCCTTAAATTAAATGTGAAGTTAGGAATGAAAAACTAAAAAAAAAGCTGAAGTAAAATACAGACTAGTAGAGTAAAATACAATTTAAACAAGGTAGATCTGCTTGAATTGATTCATATGCACCGAATTTGGAGGGAAGAGTCAGCTGACAGTCTTCTGTAGACTGTGAAGATCTATATTGTCCTAGGGGGTTTGGAGATTATCTCCGAGGTCTCCAGTAGAGACCCCATGTTAGAAGCAGCAGGTGTGTCATTTGTCAATAAGCCTTCAAAGAATCAACATGGCTGCAGACTGAAGGCGCTGGAGTTCAGGTCATTCAGGTAATTTATAGTTCAGGTCCAGATTAATCACGCCATCCTCACCGCTAATTACTACGGTGGCACACGGAGGCTAACGTGTCACAACGAGTAGACAAGGATTTAACAAGGCGTGCAGCGATCGGGAACTTTGCTTCAAAAGCCTCAACACAACAGAAATGTTTCCAGGGGACACTTAGACGTGATGCACCTCTTGACGCACATTTTTCACTGTTGTGTTGCAGCATTTTTGCCGTGTTTTTTAAATTCTGTTGATGAAGGTTTCTTCTGAATATTTCTTCTGTTTTGTGTATTTTCATGTCTTTTCTTAAGATGTAGCACCTTTTGCCTGTCACTCACCCTGAATAACCACTAAAACCACAGAAAGCTGATAAATGAACTCTTAGTACTCACATAACCAGAGACAAACCCTCTCTCTCTCTCTCTCTCTCTCTCTCTCACACACACACTAACGGTCAGGACATTTATGAACAACACATATGTATCACACGAGTCGTGTCTCTCTTCCTCCTAGATGTGGCTGAATCCCCTGTCAGACCCTGAAACCTTCTTCACCGTCCAACCTTCGGACCACTTCTCTCTGGTTGAGTTGTGTGAAAGAGCCGATGTGGCGTCACCGACATCATCTTCCTCCAACTCAACCACTGCGCTGACTCACTTCAAGACCCGCCCCTCAGGAAGCTCCGGCACCAGCGGCTTCGTCGACCACTGCTCTTCCTCATCCTTTTTTTCCAACATGGGCTACTTCTTGTCCAGCTCCTCCGGGAGCTCGGCTCAAACCAACCCCAGTCACACCTTTTTCACCGATCAAGAAGAGTTCCACCATCAGCTCAACAGTCCCAACCTTCATCTCTCCCTCTGGCCCTCCATCTCGTTCGCTCCAACCTATGAGAGCTTGAAGAAGGAGCCACAGAGTCCAGACTCTGGGTTCGGTATCGGACAGGAGGATGAACAGGACAAGAAAGCTGAAATATTTCCAGTGAGAGAAAGGGAAGCGCTTTCAGAAAAGCAGGAAACATCTCCTCTTCTTATTCTCCCTCATCATCCTCCTTTCCAGATGAGCTCCACTTCCTCTCCTCCGGCTCCCACTCCGACCCAGGAATCCTCAGGCAGTCAGCGGGACGACGATCCTATGGAAGCTGCTGGCAGCTACACGGCCTGGCCTTTGACCGGCGCCATGAGCCGACCCGTCTCCATGCCTGTGCCGGCCGGTAAAACAGGATACCTGACCCTGAAGGAGTTACATACCACATTCAGGAATAAGTCCATCTGAACGGACATATCATGTACCGAGAAGAGCAGCCTGACGGTTGTTCCTCCCACTCTGATCCTTTAAGTCATGCTGTTGGCTTTGAAATGTAGTTCAGTCATTTTCATCCATATTTTTAAAATGTATTTTCTGCCTATCAGCCCGAGAGAATGGAAGATATTTAAGGCCACATACGGCTACGTGGATTTTTTTGGAATTCTAACTTTATTCCCAGAATTCTGCCTTTATTCCCAGAATTCTGCCTTTAGTCTCAGAATTCTGACTTTATTCTCGCGGGGGGGGGGGGGGGGGGGGGGGGGGGGGATTACAACAAATTTTTGTTGTAATCATCATCACGATCATCTTGTAATCAGTAGACATCAAGTAGGTCCACAGCAGCAGAACCCGCCAGCAACCATGTGACCTTGCAGGGTGAGAAAACATAAAGACTCCAGGGAAGAAGTTAAATTAGTAACATTTATTAATCCAGTAACATGTATTAAAGATAGTGGGGTTTATAAAGAGGGACAGTGACAGAGGAAGAGAGAAAAGCTCAGTGCATCATGGGAGATATGATGGGATATGGGATATCCCATCTGATGGATATATATATATATATATATATATATATATATATATATATATATATATTGGGGGTATATTTCACGTCTCTCAGATAAACCAACTTATTTTTATTTTTTTAAACCTTATTGAATCAGATTGGAATAAAATACTTATTCTGTTAAACTTTCAGTAATATAAAAATATTTTATCTATGTTTTGGGCACAATTCCTGTGAGTTTAAAGCGTCCCACCTCACACGTCTTTGGCTTTCTGCTGCTCCTTATTCACACTTTCAACCTGGATTCACATGAAACCATTCAGTCTAGTTTACATTTTTTCTGCTTACTCTATTAATATTTCCATATAATATACATTTTCTGTATGTAATATATGTAAAACAGATATTTTCCGGTTAACTCTGTTAGAAAACGACCTAAATTTGCTAAATCCTCTCAGATGAATCATGTGACCTTTTACCAGTGATGTCACTTCCTGTGGGGGGGACCATCTGAGAGTCACTGAGGTATATCATGCTCTCATTTTTTGTAGAAAATGTTGAGGATGCACCAACATACATTCATTATTTGTCAGCTAAGTGATCCTGATACCGCAGTGAATCATTTATTGAATCTCTAAAAACAATAATCTGACATAAATCCATGAAATTGGGTTTTTTCCGACACAACATGTGGTTTCTGGTTTGAGGTTAGCTCACAGAGTTGTAGCACATAATGCTGGAAAATGTCAACTCTGCTACGGGTTTATGAAGTTTAGTAAAAGCAGAGTTGGCGATGAGTAACGAGTCAAATGTTCCAGTTATTATTTATCTTTGATCATTTTAATGTAAACTCTACATTTGTGGCAGCAGTCTATGAGGATGAGGAAGATGAATAATATATGAAGAATCCGAGAGTGAGCCTTAACTGCTGATTTTAAGAAAGTTGTAAAAGACTTCATGTAAATCAATTTGTTGTGTTGAATGTTGTTGAATAATAAAGAGAAAAAAAAGGCTTTAAAGGTTTTTGGGCTCCTGCAGTAAATGTTGGTTTTGTTTTGAAAAATAAAGATTAATAGAATTTATTTTATTGTTAGTATATTGATCAGAAGGTTTTACAAATAAGATTCTTTCTTCATTCATTTAAAAAAGCGTTTCATTTATTCATGAAGCTATTTTTCGGAGAAAATCTTCATTTTTACAACTTTTAGGTCAAATGTGTTTATATTCTCATTTGTTTTTATGATAACATTGTTTTTCATGAGAAATATTTTAGACCTTAGACGTAAACATTTTCTGTTCTTACATGTGTAAAACAGGTACAGGTGCAGAAAATGAAGAAAATGCTTCATTTAAAGTGTTTTCTATCAGATTAAAGATTGTTTAATGGTTTAAAAAAAAAAAGTTTTTTCTTGTTTTCATTTCTTCTTTCAAAATGAAATCATCTTTTTTTCTACTTCCAAAAGCAGATTTCCCTACAGGATTAGTGATTCTACGATTTATATTAAAAATTAGATTTGTGCTAATAAAGTTTTTTTCAAACATATTATAAGGACATTATAATTATTAAATGGATTGAATCTAAAAAATGAGCCGTAAGGAGAATTTAAACAGTTTGTGACACGCCGGCTCCTTATAGGAGACTTTAAAATAACAGGCTACATATTAATCGTTAGGTTTTAGTCATTAATAACACTATCTTTTCAAATCAATAAAAATAATTAAGGATTTAAGTGTTTTTGTTTTGAGTTCTTCTGTCAGAAATCAGCTGATTAGCTGGTTGATAATCTTGTTACTCAAATCCCTGTGGAGGAATTTTGACCCACTCTTCTTTGCAGAACTCTTTTAATGCGGCCTCATTGGAGCCTTTTGAGCAGAATCTGATCTTGTATGGACCCGCCACAGAATCTCAACGGGGTCCAGGTCCAGTTGTTAACCAGGCCGCCAAAGAACTTTTATTCCTTTGGATCCATTCAGAGGTGGACCCACTCTTCTGCATGGGATCATGGACTTTCTGCTGGAGCGTCAACCCACAGACTGATGATCTGACATTCTTCTGCAGGTGGGGGCTTTCATCAATCGGAGAGGAGACCCGAAGAATCCAAAGTCAGAACCACAGCTAACAAAAGAAATCAGGAAACAATGTCCACAAAATCCTTCAAAATAAAGTCAAACGTCAACTAAATGCCAGAACCGTGACACTAATGTTCTATTCTGGAGAAACAGAACATCAGTTTCTTTTGACTCATCGGTCCAGAGAAGATTCCCCCAGAGGCTCTGAAGGTCATAAATCAAAGAAAGTCATAAAGTTCTTCTGGGTCAGCAGTGGCTTTTCTCTGAACCACTTTCCCGTGATGTCATTCCTGAACACTGACTTTTATTCAAGGAGGAGGAGCCTGCAGTTCCTCCGATGTTTCTTTTGGATCCGTTTTGACCTTCTGAAGGAGCATTTTGGAAGGTGATCAGTTCTGGGTGGATCCAGTCCAGCTGGACCCAGTTATTAACGCGGTCCGATGGTTCTTCCGGATCTAGTTTCTGAGGGGGGGCAAATACTTCTGGTATCAGATCATTCTTTTTACTCAGGTTGTTAAATTGAGTTTACATGAACATATGAAAACAGAAGAAACCAGAAAGTGGGTCCAGTACTTTGTCCCGGCGCTGACTGCATCCGATGAACGTAACAATCGTAAACAGCTGTTTTTTTTACAGACACGGCTGTCAATGATTGAGGTCAGTTTGTTGTAGATTTCCACTGCACATCTGTCAGCAGACCCAACAGACAGAATCAAACCTCTGGTAGAACTGGGTCACCCTGAGACTTCCTGTGCTGGTGTGGAGGGAGGCTGAGGGGTGGGCATGCGGGCCTGAGGTGAGGCTTTGCGTGTTGAAGTGGTGGTCCTGGCAGGGCGTGCTCGTAGAGTGAAGGTGTGTATTAGAGTGTGTGGTTTGACATTTAACGCTAACATCCGTTCGCCTCACACACATTTGACATTATTTAGCCATGAGAAAAGCAGACAAGTGGCTTTTCATCCATTCCTACATTTCGCAACAGTCAATTCTGTTCTATGTTTCCGAACCCAAATGTCACCAGAGCATTTTACCGAATCACACAGAAGGAGAGATATTGTAAGGAGATATCACTCAGTCCTGGCCTCCGCCAAAGCTGAAAACGTTTCCCACATTCAGCTGTTGCACCTGAACACAACAGTCCCACGTTAGATTGACCCCCACTGTGCAACGGTTCGACCACGAAGCTCTGGATCTAGCGGCATTCTAACCCTCGTGTCTGGTCAGGAGGTCCGAGTAGAGTGACAGAATGAGGTCAAGGGTACAAACATCCTTGACAGAAGCCCGTTGAGGTGGTTCAGGCTTCTGCTCCTCCTCTGGAGGTTCTTCAGACACGAACATCTGGGATGAGAGAAAAATATCTCAAGTTTCAGGACGACATGAGTGAGAGTCGCATCAGACCTGCAGTTGGATCCAAACGTGGAGTTAAAAACTGAAGACTGCCTCTCCCTGTTCAGTTCTGAGCCTGTGGACAGGAAGTGGACCTGCCCCAGACCCGCTGTCAGAAATAAAGAGAGATTAAATAGACTCGAGCCAACTGTTTCTCAGATAGTTAATATAAACATTATTGTAATAGAAACCTTCATTGATTCATGAAGCATAAATACTTATTTATTATTCTAATACCAAATACTTGTGATACAAAAAAATAATGCCAACATTTTTTCTTTTAGTTTCCTCCAGTGATTTAATTTGCTACTAGTTATTTTATTTACCGTCAGTTCTGAGAACCTAGACCCATTTAGTAAAAGTAAAAATATCAGGTTATAGGCATCAGGTATAATAATACATTTAATTTATAAATAGATCAAATGAAGCACACGAGTTCATTTCTGACACTAATATTTCAGTTTTGTCCGTACAATCAGAAAGCCGTAACGTTCTAGTTTTAAGACTTTTATGCAGATTTTTGCGTCACTTGAAAAGGAATCCCCCCCACAGTTTACTCTAAAAAGAAAATCGCTTGATGAACTCAAAAGTTTACTTCCACTGGAAACACCCAGTTGAAAAAAGTATTTACAACTTGCATTAATAAGTTCAACTGAAAACTACTTAATTTAACGTTGGATTACTAGTTGTAGTCATTTTGTTAAGTTACCCCGACATAAAAGAAGAAAGTGAATTTGATAATTCTTCAGATTTCTTTCAAAAATCTTTTTTGTCATGTTTTACCCATAAAAAAAACTTAATTATAAAACAGTAAATTAATTATTGTTAACTATTGATGGACGGTTCAGACATTTTATTCCTGCAGCATTTTAAGACAAATACTACTAAAAAAAAAAAAAAGGTGAGACAAATTTAGTATTTTCAACTGAAATTTTAGACTAAATAATTCTTAATTTACTCTTGTGTCATAAATAATTTTCTTTTTTTTTTTTTAAATTTAGGAACAGGAAATTCCCTTTTGTTGTGAGAACAGGTCAAATTCAGTACAGGGGATGTTACTGAAGCATTAGAAATGTTAAATGCATTGAAACTTGAAAAGATGAAAATCATTATGAGTCAACATGTAAACCTTTGATGTAGTTCCTGTTTGGAACCACTGGAGGGCAGTAAACAACTATTTACTGGGATCAAAAGGGAGTTTTCAATTTTAAATTATTTTTAAATTCTTACAAAAAACTTTATTGTACTGTTTGGTATGGTTTTACTAATTATTTTTATTAAAAATACTGACTTATGTTTTGGCCATAAATTCGACGTAGTTCGGCAGAGTCGCCACTGGGAGGCAGTGTTCTCTAAATGTTTTCACATCCCACTTCAGATAAACAACCAAAAATACAATAAGCAAAACATTCAGCTGTTTCTGTTGATCATGATGGGTGGGTGTGGTGGAACAGTGGTTGGTGCTTTGATCTCACGACAGGAAGGCATTCGGGTCTGAACTCTGTGCCCTTCTGAGTTGCAGGAACTGGTTTCCTCCCTCAGTCGTCAAACGTGTCATCAAATGTGCAGGTGGTGGCGCTGAGTTGACCGTAGATGAGGTTTGTTTATTTCGAAACGTTCAAAAATCGTCTCAGACTGGACCCCATGACAGCTGGGATGGGCTTCAGAAACCTTAAACATTTATTAAGAGCATTTCTTAAAATCTACACAAAACAAATGTTGTGAAAAACAGATTTCAGGGGTTAAAATAAATTCAGAATTTATTGAATTTTACTGTGATTTTATGAAATGATACCAAAACAATGTTTACAGTAGATCTGTTTCTGTCATTGTCTTTAACCCTTTTGTCTCATACATTTTTTATTTATTTATTTTTAAATGGTGAAAATCTGGCAACCAAAGCCGCCGGTACTGCTTTTTTTTTTTTTTTTTTTAATAACGTAGGTGTCACACAATACCAGGATGAATTCTTTCACCATCTGCTAAAATGGCGGGTCAATACTAAAATAAATGAAATACTATCCAAAATGAATATAATGGTGTTCCATTACACTCAAACAGAGACCAGTCAATTTCCCATCATGCCTCACAACCTTTATTTCTCTTATAAAAAGACCAAACGATGCACAACACTGATCAAACTGAGGGTTTTGCATTTCCCCCCATGTATGAGAGAAGGTGCGAGACCGCCACCTCTCCGTGACCCGATATTTAACAAAAACATGAACCACAAAAAAACATTTAGCTTCTTTTGGCTGTGAAAAATGTTCTGAAATGGCATCAAACCAAAATGTAAGAGTTTTGGCAACAGCAGCTTCAAGACGCACAAATGCTACTCAAGTGTCAGATCACACGAGATAAAAGAAACAAAACACAAAACTAATCAAAATCTAACATTCAGAGGGCGAGAGAGAGATAGTCCTCCTTTCTGAAAGAACACCGCCACACACGAGAGTACGGCATCATGGGTAACATCAGGAAACAAGAAGAAACGTGGAGATGAAAATGAAAGCGTTCAGAAGGAGGGAGTGTTTGATTTAACATTAAAACTGCTCCTCTCTAAGGACCTGTAGGTCACATGGGGAAAGAAACAGAGCAGGAGATGATGATGATGATGATGATGATGATGATGAAAAACAAACCAGGCATGCTAAATAATTCCAGCAGATCCAAGAGAGCACGCGGAAAACCCGTCAAATGTGATTTAGAATTCAAACAAGTGAAGCGGCGCTGAGCGAGTGAGCGTGCAGAATAAAACGACACGAGTGACATCCCGCTCAGAACCACCAGCAGATCCTGATCAATGATCCACAGCCTCAGGACCCGGAGAGTCCAAACGCTGTCCTCTCCTCTTCTTTCCAGAAACAATAATCACACATGACACGGACGAGGCCCAGAATATCAAATATAACTCGCTGTAGCGTTTCATCTCATCGGTAAAAATAAGTCCTTCTACAAAAATACTTTTTTTATGCAGTGTAAACTCACAACCAAAGGCACTGTCTCATCTTCATGCTCCTCTTCTGGACGCACGGAGGTCACTCCACCTTCACCTCCACCTCCACCTCAAGGTCTGACCAGCGTCCAGAGACTTGACTGAAAACTCAGAAATACTTTGGACCGGCTGACACGGGACATCAAAGCAACGTCAGGAGGAGCTGAAGTTAAAGTTAGACGACAACGAAAACATCAAAGTCTGTTTCCTCCAACAACCACTGGCAGAGGGGTGGGCTGGTGGGCTGGACCCTGGACGGGTCAGCACCATCATCCACCCCGACAGAAACCAAACAGAGCATCTTCTAACACTTAGAATGTGACAGCTGCTACTGGTTCTGTTGGAATGTGGACCTTCTGTCGTACCGCTGACATGGTGAAAGAAGTTTCTGGCTTTGAAAACCCAAGAGGACGTGGAGAATGTGTGTGTGTGTGTGTGTGTGTGTGTGTGTTGGTGACTCCACGATGATTAACATCAGCTGTAACCCTGATGGATCGGTGTCTGCAGAATGGCTGGACTTGGTGGGACTCATGGGCTGTCTGTCTGTGTGTCTGTCTGTCTGTCTGTGTATCTGTCTGTCTGTGTGTGTGTGTGTGTATCGGTGTGTGTATCTGTCTGTATGTGTGTGTGAGTCTCCGTCTGTTTGTCTGTGTGAGTCTCCGTCTGTCCGAGTCTCCGTCTGTCCGAGTCTCCGTCTGTCCGAGTCTCCGTCTGTCCGAGTCTCCGTCTGTCCGAGTCTCCGTCTGTCCGAGTCTCCGTCTGTCCGAGTCTCCGTCTGTCCGAGTCTCCGTCTGTCCGAGTCTCCGTCTGTCCGAGTCTCTGTCTGTTTGTCCGTGTCTGTCTCTCTGTCTATCACTGATTTCAAACCCAGCCACAAACGGGTCACGGGTCATTGTACTTGTGGCGCCGGTCCAAATCCCGGGTAAATGGGGAAGGTAACATCTGTCAGAAAACCTACGTTAAATCGATATACGGAACAAGCGAGTCCAAACCAGATCAACGGAATCCAAACTGCATGGGTTGAGGCTCGGGTTAAAAATACTGTCGCTGGTACCGTTAGCCAGCAGGGCACCGGCCGATGGATGTAAACGGGGTGATTCACTTTGGTGAACCCGACAGGGAAGAAGAAGAAGAAACACAAGAAGTTGTGATTTAACAAACACAGTTTTTATATCCGCTGCCCTGTGTCAGCTGGGCGTGGCCTCATCTCCCACCGCCGTTACAGCAGCACTCACGATGATTGCACGCCTGGACTGATCCGGCAGAACTGCACATTCTGGAAAACATGCTCATCTACCCGCTACAAAACACAGTCGCCCGTCAAATGTTTGTACGGGGGTCCAGTAACCTGAAGCGGTTTGTGTAATCAAGCATAAATAAGATCCAAGTAGAACTGACAACCAGGAAAACAGAAAAACCTTTAAGGCCGTTTGAAGACGCAGCCGCTCACTGGTGTGAATCCAGCTGGAACAAAAGAAGAATGCAGACACTCTGGTTTGATGCGTCAAAGACAAGCTGAGACAAATCCGGCTTCTGCCGCTCACCGGAGCTTCTGGGCTACAGCGTGACACAGAAGGTTTCACGCTCTGACACTGACGATACAATAACAGACGCCGTCCCTCTTGACGTGATTCAATGGATGTACTGAAGTCAAACCGATTGAAGCAGAGAAGAAGAGTTGGTTGTTGAACCGATCCACTGGGCGTCACATGACTTCCTTATTAATTTGCATATTGATGATGTTGAAAACTTGTGAAAATCCCTTTTATTCTTAGCAGAAACCCTTTTGTGAAACAAAATCAATGACGGCTAAGACTTTGGTCCAACTACACCCAAAACTCTCCAACAACACCTTTAACTGATCAGACACATTTCCTGCCCACCGCAAACCTTCTTATGACATCACACATGGAGTGGGGCTCTGTGACATCACTTCAACAAGGTCTCAAAAATCCCCCTCCAAAGCCTGTGTGATCCTCACAGCTGATCCCGACACCACCTGGGGGTCCATGATCCGGTCTACACTGAATGAGCAAAGTCTCAAGGACACTAGTGGTTTGCTGTGTCTCACCTGTCGGACTCTGTGTGCTTCTTTTCATCTGTACGGGTTAAAAAGGAGAAGAATTCATGGGGGTTCTGGTCATGGGTGTGCTTCCTTCGGGCTGTGAGTGTCCTTACACAGTCAGAATGGAGCGAGACGGGACTGAAAGACACGTGTGCAAAGACCAGAACCAAAGGGAGGTGGTGCTGTTGTTGTGTGGGTTGTATTTCGTGACATGAGGACTCTGGCTCACGTTGTGGAGACGTGGGTCACTCGTTGATGACAGAGTCCGGTTTGCGGTATCCAAAGAGCCGGAAGTCGGGCTCGTACAGCTTGTAGAGTTCTCTCCGGGCCTCTACTGGCACTGTACTGAACCAATCGGCCTCCCAGGTACTGGCTGTGATGTTCCTTCTGGAGGTGGGGAACTCCACCACGTTGTCCACGCGCAGCTGGCGCAGCAGATGCTGGGCGTCGTCCTCTGCCGTCTCCAGGTGACCCACAAAGTCATACTGAATCTGGCACGGATGGCACAGCCGGTACACCTGCCGCCAGTGCTCATTAAAGGGCATCTCCTTCTCCGTCTGGGGGTCCAGCAGGTACTGGATGAAGTGGGAGAAGGAGGGATGGATGCCCTCGCTGAAGGCCTCGTCCGCAGAGGCGGGAGGCGTGGGCTGGTTGGCATAGCGACGGAGCATGACCTGTGCAAAGTGCCGATAGAACTCCTCGTTAGGCAGCTCAAATTTGTTCCGGTAGGCAGAGATGAGACGCACGAATGGGTCCCGCACGAAGATAAACTTGGTGTACTTCTTCAGCTTCACCTTCAAAAACAAATGAAGTATTATTGTCACACAGAGAGGAAGGGAAACATAAATATGGCAAAAAGAAGGAGACAGCCGTAAATCTTTGCACAATAGCAAAATATCAAATTCACCAACAACTTATGGAGCTGCACCATCATCACCACCATCATCATCACCATATTGTGCATAATAAAAGAGTTGGAACAGACCTTCATGAGATGCTTTGCAAACTTTCCATAACGTTTCCAGAACTTGTGGAAGGTGAAGTGCATGCTGTTGTTGTGGACCAGGCCTCTGGGGATGGCCAGCGGGTCTCGTTCAGGAACACCTTCCCTCAGCAGGCTTTCACTCAGGACTATCATGATACGCTTCCAGTTGCTGCAGGCGACCTGAGAGGATGGAGCAGGAGGCTCATGTAGGAACTCTTGGTTAAATATTAACGTGAATGCAAAGTCATGAAAGACAAACCGGTGTAGGTCTTCAGAGGACAGATCTTAGAGAACCTCCGACGTTTACATCATAAATGATGAATTAAATAGGAGCCAAGCACAGAAGCGTGTGGCTAATCTGCATACCTTGGGAACGTAGCAGTAGATGATTCCATGTCTGTCATCCACGATGAGGTGATCCAGCTCCTTATTGGGAATGTCGTCAAACGAACGGTTTTTGCCAGGAAACGCCACGCTGTCGTTGGCGCACATGTCGCGGAGCAACCGCCGCCGCCGCTCCTGGTTACACAGATTCAGAGACAAATTCACCGTCGGCAACAGAAGCAGAGCCGTCAGCGTGTTTGTATGTTTGTACAGAGCTGAAAGAAAGGGATGATTCAAGAGTCTTCCCTCTTTACGGTCATGTCAGTCCCCACAGATTCACCGTCCTGCTTAAAACGATTATCAGCCCATTCTAAGGAAGATGGTCCGATCATTATTATTATTAATGAGTAAAAATATTCAACATTTTCTGCTTGCAGCTTCATAAATGTGTTGATTTGCTTCTTTTATTTATCATTCATGGCTGTCAGTGTTCGGGTTTTAAATCACTGTCGGACAAAATAAGTGTTTTGTAAACATTAATTTGGACTCTGTGAAATTGTGATGAGAATTCTCCACATTTTAATTAAAGATCATTGACGAAGATGAATGAATCCATAATGAAAGGAGCTGTTGCTGACAGCCAAATTCTGTTCACAAGAATCCACCGATCCGGATCAGTGCGTAGGATTTAGTGGCATCTAGCCGTGAGGTTACAGCCAATACAACACCCCTCACCTCCTCCCCCTCCCCCTCCCCTTTCAGGCATGCAGGAGAACCAACGATACATGAGGGACACTTTTTACACTCAGTGTTTATCCATTCTAATCAAGAGTAGAAAGATGGCGGTCAACGCGTGAGGCGACCCGCTCCATCTGTAGACAGAAAACACTCTACACTAAGAATTAACCAGTGATTGTGAATATATGCCATTTTGCTGATGCATCCTCCTACATCCTACACACCAGACGATCTAAGGTCCTCCGCGCCCAAACAGTTTCCACTCCGTTTGGGTCATTCTGTCCATGGGTCACAAACCAGCAGCAACGTAGAAGCTGAAAATCCTACGTCACAAACCTACATGTCAACCGCAGCAGATGCTCACCTGTCACAGTAAACAGTAATAATAATAATAATAATAATAATAATAGCATTCAAATGTGATTTTATCTCTTCAATCAGCTCCTCACTGCTGTAGTCAATGTTGGTCTGAAGGCAAATGATTCAGAGGAGCTCAATTACTTGGAGAGAGTGTTTTGTCACATCCGGAGTAAAAAAGGTAGCATTCCAAAATCTGATCCACCACCTCACCAAAACCCCTGAACTCTGACAGACGCTGGTTCCTCCAGGTGATTAAATATGACTGAACCTAAATGTAAACAGGTCAGAGCCAATACATCCCTCCTCTTCTTCACAAGCTCAGATTATTGATCAATTAGAATGATACAATAATGCTGGGTTAAGAGAAGAAGAGGGGCGGACACTAACGACTATTTTGATAGTCGATTAATCGTTTCAATAATAGACCAATTAATGGATTAATCAGATCATATTTTTTCTCCTGGTTAAGTACCGGGTCTCTATATGTGATACCAGTTGGACGTAACCATTCTGCTAAGACAGGTCAAAATGCCTTCAGATATTCACCTGTCTCTCTCGGAGCTCCGCTGCCACCGGCGACAGATGGATCTTCCACTCTTGTCGCGGGATGTACCGCTCCTCTGCTTTCTCCGATTGGTTACTGGTGTCGGCTGGGACAGGGTCCGTGGGCTCACCAGTTCCCGGCTCTAGGAACTGGTTAACGAAGGCATCGATGTCGGAGAGGAAGGAAGGAGTTCGGGAGGTTTGAGGCCGCTGCCGGGCAGGAGGGTGGTGAGGGGTTTTGGGCCCAGGCGATACAGGGGTGTGCAAATACAGGTGGGAGGCACCAACATCATCCCAGTAGATGATGATCAAGAGGATCATGAAAGCCGAACCCAGAACGATGAAGATGCGAAACATCCTGGACGTTCCCATGGTGACTGTTGCTCGCTACAAGGTCACCATGGCAACAGAGTCTTCGTCCAGGAGCTCCCTCTCAGCGTGGCGATAAATAAATGGCAGCCGTAGAAGAGCCTGTGGTGGGAAGGGACTAATCATGATGTTGGTGCGCTGCAGGAGTGTTATCGTCCATCCATGGGTTTCCTCTCACCTCTGCTCCATGCCCACCGCTCCCTGCAGACAGAGAACCGTGGTTATTTATTTCACCTTTCCCAGAGTTCACACGTCTTTATTTCTAGTGTCAGATCGAGTGCCTCGTTGTCAGCTGGCCTTTAAAGCACCGAGGTGCACTTAGAGATAAGATGGAAAAAAGCAGCAGGGAATCAGTGTTGAGAACAAAGGCGCCAACGACACACCAGGTCAAATGTTACAGTAAACAGTACAATAATCCAAACCTCTGTGTTGCCTTTTTCTTCAATGGGTGCGCAATAATTCATTTTGTTAATGCAATTTTGGTTTTGCACTATAAAATGACCAGGATGTAGTAATGGAGGCCCTCAAAATGACCAGGATGTAGTAATGGAGGCCCTCAAAATGACCAGGATGTAGTAATGGAGGCCCTCAAAATGACCAGGATGTAGTAATGGAGGCCCTCAAAATGACCAGGATGTAGTAATGGAGGCCCTCAAAATGATCAGGATGTAGTAATGGAGGTCCTCAAAATGACCAGGATGTAGTAATGGAGGCCCTCAAAATGACCAGGATGTAGTAATGGAGGCCCTCAAAATGCCCTCCATAACCCACTGTGGGACCAATCACAGCTGTCCACTGAGTCCTCTCCTTGTTTAAACACAGCCTGGATGCAGTCCAGATGAGTAACGATAGAAGATTACCACTAATATTCAACAGACGGTAGATGTTGAAGATGAAAAATAAATATGTGGAGGAGCAGAAAGCAAATAGATCATCGCCAAAAGTCAATCATCAAAGAAGGAGATTGGATTCAGGGCAAGTGACGTTAACGAACACATGCTTTGATGTTGTTCCTGCTTCACAGAAGAAAGATGTGAGTGTAATAAAGATGTGAGTGATGAAGACTTCTGCCAAACGGTCAACACACTAAAGGCCGTTATTTTTCTCAACGTGTTGTTACCTGTGCTGCGTGGCAAAAACAGCTGGATATCACATCTGTCAGTTATTCTGCTACGATAACTGACTTCACGCTGGAGCAGAACCACGGAGCCACACATGAGCCTGACACCTCGTTCAGCAAATGAATAATCCTGATAGATAATCCTGATTATCTCATTATGGATCATTTTAATCTGGATTATCATTTGGGCCATATTAGCGCAACCTTAATCCCTTGTGTGTTTCAAATCCTCACAGGGGCCGAGGTCCAGGCGCACACAAGCAGAGAGATTTCAAGTTAAAAAAATTAAAACTGTCTTAAAATCCTTCCACTGATTTCTGCCTCCTGGTAATAATAATAAAAAAAAAAAACTGGAGCAAAGTAGCCAAGTCTGACAGTTTACTGGCTTAACAAATTTGACAAGGCATGAAGTGAATTTCTCCTTTGCCTTTTGGAGCGGTCTTAACTCCCACTCCCTGCAGTAAAATCACAAGTGGTTGTCAAATACCTGCATGTCAGAGGACTCTGCAGACATACACTACCAACTGTTTCATCGCACAAGTAACCTGCTGTACTGCCCACAGCAGGCCTCCTATGGATTGTGGTACGGCGTCGGGGCAGTTTAATATGGAGCTCCTCGTGAGAAATAAAAGCCCCTGTGTGAGCAACCTTTGAAAAAGAACCAACGGCAAATATTTGACACTCCTCACTGAGAAATATTCTGAACGTACAAAAACACACTTCACACAACAGTCCGTTACATGGGGAGATGGAGAAGGAATCTAGAAGATGTGTACACAGTCACTTCTACCTAATCCCCATCCAAATTAACGTCACTTGGTACGTCTTATCTCCAGTCTATCTTCTCCTTCCTAGGGAGTCTGCAGGAATCCAGACACCAACAAACAAATCTAGGAGACGAATGAAATATTCAGGAACTAAAATGAATCAATGTCATAGAACAATGCCAAATGTCTGCCTTACCTTTTCTTTCTGTTCTGTACTTGGGCTGCAATTAACGACTATTAATAGTCGATTAATCCTGTCGATTTCTGAAATGATTACTCACATCTTTTTTCCCCCCTGGTTAAATAGTTGTTAAGTAAAAATAAAAATAAATTCACAATTACTTCAAACTCTTATTTTGCTGTTAGCTTTTGAATTTAGCTGAAGCTTGTTTTAGACACAAGCTAACAATCAAAACAAAGATGAAATCTTCTTTCCAAAATATGTCTTAATAAACTTTACTACTTTTATAACAGACTGTTAAACCAAACGGCTTACTATATCAAGGGCACTTTCGGTGAACTGGAATTTATTCCTTTCATGTTTCATCTATTTGGCAGATTGCTGCTGATACAAAAGGTAAATAAAATGCATAAATAAATAAAATTAAAAAAAATATATATATAAGAAATACAGCAGTTTCTCTGGAATCAAATCAAACATCCATGTAAATTTAGGAAAATAACTGAGTGCTTTGTGCATTCTGTAGTCAACAACTACGTACATTAAGCTAAACCGTTTACAAGTTAGATGCAGCCCACATTGGACAGTAAGCTACATAAATAGTCTTTCACATGGTGCAGCATATAGAAAACACCTGTACTTGTACTGAACTCAGCACTAACAGCTTTCAGCTTCACTGGAGGATTGTGCAACAACACTTTTCCAAAAATAAACAAAAAATAAGATGTACACAGTAAGGTGCAGTATAATTAACTGTATAACACAACCCCAGCTTGTACTGATATTTATTACATGATTTCCAGCAGGTTTTTGATCCCTGCATAGCGAACATCCGAGAACGGTCGCATATCCGCTGTTATTAAAAAAAACAAAGCCGCTTGTTCACGCATTGGCGCCCTCTCAATTATAGCAAACGGCAGCTTAAATGACGTGGGAACTTGAATTACGCTTAACCCGTTTTTTTCATTCTTACACTTATGTTGACGATGCTGCTTCAAATGAGTTAGTATATTCGCCGTGCTACTAGCTGCATACCCGATTGTAGGCGTTCCCACACATTAGACTTAAATGATGAGGGAGGGGCTTCAAACTCTTCTTTGAAGGCAGTCGCATTGACGACGAGCCTGTTGCTCGTCCTGAACCGACAACATCCCACAAATAAGTTCACAAGTACACTGGCTGCATGAGAACCAGAACCCGTACCATAAGTTTTCCGTTCGGGTACATGTACCATAACACCTCTAATTTGTATTTATTGCATATTTGCCACTTCAGTCACCATCTGGAGCGCTGAGTTTAGAAGTCACCGGGCGTCACTTCTCCACTCTGACACTCGTCTAAATCTGGAGCTCTCGTCTGCATATTATTGCTTCTTTCCTGGAGTGAAGAGGAGACCATTGACATGGAAAATCATCGTTCCTCTCTCCAGAGGCTGCAGATTACACTCCTCTTCCACTCCAACAAATCCACTGCTGCCCTGTCACGTCACAGTTCAGTGTTTCCATTCTATCACACTTTAAACTTCTACCCATTCTACTTCTAACGTCCTGCCAAGCAGAGGAACAGACCTCGCTTTACTCCGCCACATTTATTCTCACTACATACTGTACAATTTAATACTTAATAGAAAATAGAGGATAATTTATAAAATGAATGCATTCATGCAACTACATATAAAAAGTCCATTAATTAACTTCTTTAGTCAAGGAGAAATAAAAAATCTGTGTAATGGTACAGAAAATAACAAGATTAACAAAAAACCTTCTAAATCTTTTTAATAACCTCTCATTTAACCGTTTGGTTCCTAAAATATAAAATAATAATATCGTACAGCATTATATGATTTTCTCCTCCTCCTTTGAGATCTAAGAAAAGCTGAAAATGTTAACGTCTACTGCCATTTGTTTGTTCTAATAAAGGACTATTATACCTATAAATGACTTAAATTATAAAGAATTAATCCAGCCATTGCCAATAAATCCCCTGCTGATCCATGATTTGATAAAATAATCACCGAAAATCTGTAATAAAATGCGGAGATTAACCACCAGATTAGAACAACAGACAGGTGAGCAAAGGTCAGCCAATGTAGTACAATCTCCTAGAAGAGCTAATTTAGCACAAATTGATGAAAAGGTTCAAAAGTTAATTACGGATGATTTGGTGGCAAAAAAAGATGATGCACACAATGAAGCGGGCGGTCTTAATGTTATGGCTGATCGGTGTATGATATTATGTATGATGTCGGTTTAGTCAAGATAAATTCAAAAGCACGTTTAAAATGAGGAGGTAACATAAATGATAGTGAGCAGGGAAGAGACATTTTGAGTCCATTTTCATCTTGTGCAATAAACACCAGCAAACTAGTACTTATTTTATTCTCAGTGTATTGTGTTTATTTTCTGTACATTGACACTAAAGGCTATCCGGTTTTCTTCTTGATACGTTTGTTCTAAATTGTTGGTTTGCATGTTTCCTTTGGTTTTTTGTTTAGCATTGCATTCTTTTTGTATTCGATTAGTTTTGCACCGTATTTGTTCAGGGCTCCAGATATCAACTAATTATCTAATATTTACTACCTGTTTATTTTTCTGCCAGACGAAACTATCAACTTGTATACAAATATACAATACATATAAACTAGGAGTGTATCCGAAGTAAAAATATCTTCGGTATGGGCCTTTCAGTTCGGCACACATGTGTCACAAGGCAGACAGAAGGGAAAGAAAAGGTAAGGCAGACATTAAACATTGTAATAATAATAATAATAATAATACATTCTGAATTGGATATATTTCGGCTCCTGAAAATTTCGATTGGCTCCAAAATACTTTAGGTTTAAAAGCCAATGGCTCATAGATATTTATTTTTTGTCTGGAGCCCTGACTAAATTCAGTCTTTTTTTAGTTTTGCACAGTTACTGTTCAGTTTTAAACAGCATCTGTTTAGTTTTACACTGTAACCGTTTAGTTGGAACTGGATTTGTTTAGATTTGCAGTGTATCGGTTTAGTTTTTGGACTGTATTTATTTAGTTTACTCTGTTTGTGTTTAAGAATGCAATCAAGAATGCGGGTTTAACGATGACTGAATTTAAGCCAAAGCTCTGATTTTAATAAGCCTGACATGAGTAACTGAGTATTCCATTCCAGAAGAGCTGATAAGATTTGGTTCAATCAACTCTGAGTTAGTAAACTCTTGAGTTTAACTCGTGCACGAGGACAATCAAAAGCCATCAAAAATATTGCGTAGATACTTATTCACCATGGCGACCGATGAAACGCTACGTTCGCCATACTTATAAGGCGCTCAAGTTAAGTAAAAAAACTGAGTAACACGACTTCGTCAGCGAAGGACGGAAAACTAGCGAGGGAGAAAATCACGTATGTAGTTATTTGGTTTATACCACTTCCTTTGAATAGTATAGGTGGAAAGATGGTGAATGATACTGAATGGAATCCTACTTATGGGCACTAAGTGTACGGGAAAGCTGCTGAAGGTAAAATACAAATACAGAGTTAATTCTGGGTAGACACAGAAATCACTGGAGGAATGAAGTATTTAATGTGGGAACACTCCAGGTACACTGGGATGAGATGAAGAGGCACATATTATGGGACGATGTATCATAAATGTAAGGGAACACTTTATCATCTCAATATAAGTCAGTCAGTCAAACCTCTGGGGTCTGGATCTGTCTGGTTAGCAGGAGAAATGATGTGAATACATTTGGGCTGCATTGGCCAAAATGGAAAATGACACCGGGTGGAAAAGAGAGACAACGGCAGGAACCCCCCCCCCAAAAAAAGGTTCTGGTTCTGCAGATAGTGGCCATGAACCATTTCTCTCTCCTCGTCCTTCCTGACAGATATTTCTCTATTTTTTCATTTTGCTGGTGTCCTTGTCTCTACTGGTGGTTCCTGCAGCCCATTCGGGTCCCACTCTATTTCTCAAAGAGCTGGAGAACTGGACAGTTCTGGAGAACTGGACAGGGCTGGAGAATGAGGACAGCCCTCCTCTTTTGTGTGAGGAGGAACAGGAGGAGAACTGTCAGATCTCTACAGATGGCAGGTTCTGGCGTTTCTGACCAAACTGTCAGAAACAGGCTCCACGAGGGCCCAACATCCTCTAGTGGCCTCTGCTCACAGCACGGCCCGGTGTAGCTGTATGGGTCTTCACCGGAGAACACCAGAATTGTCAGGTTCTCCATTGGTGCCTTGTTCTCCTCAAAGGTGAGAGCAGGATCTCTCTAAGCTCATGAGACAGACTTGAAAGAGTCTGGAGACGCTGTGGTGAAGGTTCTGCTGCCTGCACCATCTCAGCAGGAGCAGGTCCAGATGTTATCAGGAGTGCAGACAAACACATGGACCCACTTGAACCTACTACTGAGACATATTATGAGTTGTTGTGTTAAAACCCACTCCAGTTGGATCAGAAACTGTGAATCTAGTTTTTAACTTGTGATTTGGAATCCAGAACTAATTGGGTATTTTCTGTTTTCCACTGACCGTTCTAACGTCATTTTGTGCTGAACTAACTACACAGCGTATAAAAACAAAGATTTTCAACTTGAATATTTCATTCATGGAGGTCCGGTAGTGGTGGGCGGCTCGATCCCCAAGTATCGATACGAACCAATACTCTTTCCACATTTGTATTCAATCAAGAGTTCTAAATATATTCCGTTGTGCCGTAAGTCTCCTCTTTGCTCCTCCTCCGCTGTACAACCGCCGTCTCGTGTCCACGCCGTGAACGCGCAGCTCGCCCCCGCGCCCCAAGACCGGCGCTCTGAGCGAGAGAGGAGCGTCGCTTGGGGCAATTTCAAGTCGGCAACAACACAAACTTGAAAACCCACGAGGAAGAGAAGGTGGAGCTGCAGCAGAGAAGGGAGGAGGAGGAGGAGGAGGAGGAGGAGGCGGAGGAGCCGGGAAAGGCTTCAGAACCCGGGTTCCCGACGCACAAACAGAGTTAACTGTCAAAGAATATCCACTTAAACCCATTAAAACTAATTATTTTATCAAACATATTGATATTAACTATTTTAATAAAATTGATTGAAGAACTTAAACCTAAAATATGAAATATATGCTGATAAATTGTGAATTTATCAGATTATTATAATAACCTTTTGTATAATTGTGAAATGTATAGGATTCAGATATTTAGGCTATATTTATCTGTCACAAACTATAATTCTAATTAGTTTGGTATTTTAGGGGATTACTGCCTTGCAGAAAGAATTATGAAACAAGATTGAGGAGGAAAGTTTCAGGAAATTTGTGATAATTAGATTGACTAAATAGATTTTGTGTTAACGGATTATTTTTCCTTTGTGGACACAATTTAGTTTGGAAGTTGTTTCAGGGTTCAGAGGTTCAAAACGCACGTTTCCGTGAATACTCTTATGACGCCTCAAAGAAGTATGATGTTGACAGATTTATAAAAAAATTCATTTTTTCTATTACTTTATTCAAAAAGTTTGTAAATGTTTGCTGTTTTTCAAAGAAAGAAAAGAAAAAGGAAAAAAGCTCTCAGATTTCTTTATTCGATGAAATCACTTTTTTTCCGTGCACTTTCGACTCTACAATAAGAAAGTAAATGTTTTTGTTATGAGCATTTCAGAAATGACGTATTGATGTTGATACCGGCGATTCTGGCCCTGGAGAACTTGGTATCGGACCTAAACCAGTTTTCGTGGGATCGCCCACCCCTCAGACCTGTCTGCTATTTAAGGCCCCAGCATTATTTTATATTTATATATGACAGCTGTTTCAAACTCAGAAGGAGGAAGAGGAGGAGGAGGAGTCAGGATCAAACCTGAGTGTTGAAGAAAACCTGCCAGCAGACAGGTTAGGTTCACTGAGTTACCATGGTAACAGACCCTAGAGTTGAACTAACCTCACTTTGTGGAGCAGAAAGTCCAGAGTTTCCCTCATCACGGGGTTAAACTCAGAGTTTCCATAAAACCGGATTCCTCTCGGTATTTGTTCTGCACTCTTGAAATCTCTTGAGTCAACTCTTCGGACAGAACTTGATTCACACTGAAGGGCAGACTCGGCGCGCTGCTGCTCCAGACTAAATCTTCTCGGTGACACGCTTGTGGTTTTGCCGACATGGGTGATAGTTCCCTCATCACGTGTGTAAATCTCAGTTCGTGGCTTCTCCGTGTTTGTTGTGTTCGCCGCCACCTCGGCAGCTGCGTAAACAACAAATAACGCCATGAGAAGAGGGCTCGAGCTCAGCCTCACGGAGATAGATGACCGGCCAGTCCTCACCCTCCACCAGCGGACACAATGTCGCCTTTGACGGGGCGGGAACGGTTTGTTCCTCGCGCCGGGAAGCTTTCGGCACGTGTCACTGGTCATTAAAGTGTCGCGCGGTCGCTAAAATCTACGTGGAGCTGACGCAAAGTCTAGCGATATAAAAGCCACGAGCGTCTTTATCAATTCGCGCCCTCGCCTTGTCTATGTGTCAAAGTAGTGCTCAGTATCGTAGCGTTTAAATTCTACCGAGAGCTGAACAGTTGTGCCGCGTTTCTCGTTACTAGTTAATCATGAATAAAAGAAAACAGGACATTCTCACCTATTTTGGCGCCTGCGAGCTCCCAGCGCCGCGTCAGCTGCCCGTGATGAGAGCCCCGTATTTCTCTCGGATCTTTCGGAGATGGAGCGAGATCACACGAAACAACGCGAGAGTTTGTGTGAGGCTCCAGCAAAGTGAACTTATGAGGGGAAAATTTCACTTTTCTGGGTCAGCCCCAGCATAATCAGTCTCTAGTCTGGGATGATTTATG
Source organism: Lophius americanus (assembly GCA_037951165.1). Taxonomy (NCBI): domain Eukaryota; kingdom Metazoa; phylum Chordata; class Actinopteri; order Lophiiformes; family Lophiidae; genus Lophius; species Lophius americanus. Next base: position 2,032,323 of record JBBDHG010000138.1, read on the forward strand.
AAGTCTGTCTTTATTCCTCCTGCTCCTCTCCCCTTTTCACTCCCACCGGGCCCGCGTGCTTAAAATAACTTGCAAAAACAAATGTCATCTGCACTCAAAAAATTAGTGCCAGAGAATGAGGATGAGGAGCTGTGGGAATGTAACTTTTTCTGTTTCCTCAAGCTTGTGTGGTTAAAATCCTGTTACTTGTGAACTATTCATCCTGTGACATCAAAAAATAGCACACTGCACCAACAGAGTACATGCACACGTCACACACACACACACACACACACACACACACAAGGCTGAATCTCAACACTAATTTGTCATGAATTTTCTTCAAACAACTCCTTGAAAAAGAGCAGAGAAAAATATATATTAAATAAAAAACGAAACGTTATATTTGCTTGCCCTAATAATTATACATCATGCATATAATTAGATTTCTTGTAATCATGTTTATTTTTATAAACATTTTACCACGTAAAACCACTGATAGTAGAAGTGAAAACAGGTTTCTTATATGGCTGAGCTTGACTGTATGCACGTCTCTCCCGGCAGAAGAGGAGATTATTTGGCGACATTATGAAATGAAAGCTAAATCCCCCTCTGACCTCCCCATGTTTGTCAGATTGAACCGTCTGCTGCCATTTGAAAAAAAAACCCACTGTAAACTGTCTAAACACTGATATATATATAAGCTGTAGAGATCATCAGTGACCAGCACACGGACAGGTTTACTGGGTTTTAGATAATATTGGATGCTTTGGACATGTATTAGGGGTTTTAGAAACATCTTGAATGATATATTCCTGACGGCCTGTTGGGAAAAAAGCATGAAATACAGCAATTTTCTTTCTTACATTTTCTTATTCAGGGTCCGGTCGCAGTGGCGGCAGGCTAGGAGGGCTAATCTAGATGTACCATTCCCCAGTAACACTCTCCAGCTCATCCGGGGGGATCCAGAAGCGTTCCCAAGCCAGATGAGACGTGTAGTTCCTCCTGAAAGCTGTGTGGATAGCCGGTCCCCCCCCCCCCTGACCGGCTGACGCTGCTTTACGGACCACCAGAGCAAAGTCTCATACGAGTTGAGCTGATAAGGGTTTTACGCCACTCCACATCTGTCTAGGCTCGGTGCCGACCCCATATGAACACCAGATTGTGCATCCTTACTCTAACCCTGGGAGTGGAGACGCCATGCTGGAGTCCTAATCCTTAGATACTAGACCACTACTCTAACCCCTGAGCTATAGCATCTTCATACTGAGTGACATCATAACCTTACAAACGTCTTGACTCTGCATTAGAATCTTGGAGTTTTTACCAAGTCCGTTGTTTTTTGTTGTGAAATTCTATCACATCACTATCTTTCACAATAGGTAATTTCTGTTTACCTCTTCAAGCCTGCTGAAAATGACTCACATGAAACATTCTGGCATGAGGAAATCACCTTTTGACGAAACTAGTGACCATAAACCAAACTCTTGATGAGCGGCAAAAAGGAGATATTAAGATAGGAGACATTTAACATTGTATTTATGCAAGTATCTCCTGTTCCCTACTGCGTTGCTAATCGTATTCTCAGAAACATGACATGTTCAGTTGTGTTTATTTAAAATCAGATGGGATGATTCTTTTTTTTTATGAAACATTTTAAAGCCAGGCGCTCCATAAAAGTGATTTTTTTTAAAAAAAGTCTATGAAAAGACAAGATATGATTTTAGTCTTTACGGTGTGAAAACCCCACCTTAGCCACTAGAAGACAGTAAAAACAAAGAGAAGGAGCATGACTCAGCACATATGACGCTCTTTGAACTCTTTATTTCTACATATCCATGTGTAAGTGCACATTTACATATATTTTATCATGCATTTATTTAAGGTCTATAAAAGCATAAATATGATACTATGCTTAGGTATGATGTACGATGTATGATGTGTGTTTGTTGAGATACACATGTTCATTCTATGTACAGACCCTTGAGAGTATCTGTGTTTGTGTTCTATAGGAGGTCCTGCTCCACCCAGACCGTCTTCTTCTGCTCCTCCAGAATTCTGTCTTTGATGACCCTGATGAGGTCATCCGTCCCCGCCCAGGTGTCGGGCTCCAGACTGGCGTAGAGGCACGGAATATCCTCTAGTTCCTTCTCCTTTGCCCGACACAACCTCAAAAACTCCTCCTCTGACTCCACACGCAGAGGCAACTTCCTGTGTGGACAGGAAACAGGAAGAAACAATGCCGGGGCGGTGAGCGTGGTCATGTTTAGAACCCAGAATCTAGGCAGTTTGCTACACCGGATTGTTTACTCAGAAAGATGACTTTATTACATTACTCTAACAGTGAGAGGTTTCTGTGTGATTTGTCTCCTTAAAGGCACAGTTCACCACAAAATACATCCAGCGCCACCTTTAGGTGAAGTTCGTCTCAAACAGGAGAAATGATCTCTGCATGAAATGCTGCGAAATGAAGAAATACCAAAGTGTAGTTCAACTAATATAAAAAAAAACAATCAAAAGAAATAAGATGGTTAATAATTATAGAACGACAGAATAGATCAGTATCGTATATGATGAAAAATATAGAACCTCTACATAGACTCCTAACGTGTGTTTGTATATACAGTATAAATATATATGTAAATATAAATATGTGTGTATCTGGATATTCCTTACATAGGTGTATAAGTGTATATATGTGTGTATGTTGGGTTTTTTTTGTGTGGTTTTTGTTTTTTTTGTGTTTGTTTGTATGTTTGTTTTCTATGTTTGCCAATTTCTTGATATGTTTTGACTAATTTTGGACAGTCTTTAATTCTATTAGTTTGAGAGAATATAACAAAATATCACATAAAACAAGTCAAACTTGAATAAACACAAAGTACTAGTCTCAACCCTTTCCACGGCAAGAAAAAAAACAACAACTATTGAAATATTTTGATATTTTATTACTTTTGGGCATTAATAATTTAATATTTTAGACACTCTAACTTTACTCCATGTTTTTGAAAAACTAATAGACTTTTTTTCTGGTTGTTCCAAGTCACATAATTCTGTTTAGTTAGGGCTCATGCGCATTAATAGGCCACAGAAATCCGGCCCTAGTTAATGCCTCCTCCGCGGTGTTCCTCAGGGCTCCATCCTTGGGCCCTTACTCTTCAGCAACTGGGTCATACTGTAAACAGGTTCGGTCGAGTGGCACAACATTTTTGATAAGAAATAGAGACTCAGTATGTGCTCAACTAAACAGCTGAGCAGGACTATAAAGGGTTGAATGAAATTGTATTTATTGAACCATAAAAAAAAAAACAATGGGTCTGTGCTATAAAAAAAAGAAGAAATATTCACATCAGAGAAACTGGATCAAAAAAACAACAACAATTTGCATCAATAACTTGTTTCGGCTGAACTACAGAGACTCAAACCTGATTATTCCCAGCAGTTCATCTCTTAAATATGTTCTGGGTTCCTGCAGCTCCACAGTGAGACACATTATCGACACATGGAGAAGGTTTGGAACAATAGTGAACCTCTAACAGAAGGTTGGCCTTCTGAAACTTCTCCAAGAGCGGAGCCAACGCTCATTAAGGAAATCACAAGAGATCCAAAGCACACAGGCAAGGAAGTTCGGGCCTCCCTCACCTTCTACGGACTGTTTGGAAGAAGTAGGTCCAGTTACATCTGGCTCAAGCCATGAAAACGATTCCTCCAAAAGAATATTATGAACTCGGTCAAGCATGGACGTAACTGTAGAGTTGGGGCGTTTCTTTGCTGCTTCAGATCCAAGTTTCCATAACCGAGGTAAACAGGAGTTCTGCTCTCTACCGGAACATTCTGAAGGAGAATGTCAGCTCATCGGCCTTGGAGTAGAAGGACAACTGGGTCATGAAGCAAGACAACGGTACCAGGAAAAAGAGTAAATCCACATGTGAGCAGCTCAAAACAAATAACTTCAGGAGTGACCCGCTCCACGGCTGGACCAGAACTCCACTGACCGGCTCTGGTGGGCTTAGACGCCCACAAACTCTGCAGTTTGGCTGAGCTAAAGCAGTTCTGCAAAGAAGAGTGGGCTAAAATTCCACCACAGGGATGTCCGAGACGGAGGTCCAGGTATCAGAAGTGTTTGGTTGCGGTTGTTTTTGCTTGAGGTGGAACATCTAGATATTAAACTCGGGGGGGGGCAGAGCGAACCCCAAGCAGAGCGAGCGTCGGGGCGTTGAACCTCAAATACCGCCTCAGTCGGGACTATAACGCAGGGATTGTGTGCGGGGTGGTAGGCCTACCGTAACTTCTTGATATTTTTCTCACAGATCTTGATGTGGATGATGATTGGGTAGATTTCCCTACGCAGAAGATCTTTGACACAGCTCAGCTCCGCCTCCAGCAGGCAGTGTTTGCCCTGTGACGGATGGAAAACAAACAGATATTCATAAACAGACGTAGAGTCCTGCTGTGACACGAGGACATGTTCAGACAGAACCCAGGGCTGAGATGGGCAAACAGCGCTTCACATAGCGCGACGGAAAATGTTACCTACGCCTGTGAGAAGGTATTTGCCTGGAGTTGTGGTTCTCCACATTAAGAATCTCCACTCATCCAGCCGTAGATAGAATCAATACAATAGAGCGCTACGTCAGACAGGGTCCAACTGTCACTTTCAATTCAATTAAACTCTGAACCAGATGTCAACAAGACCTGTGCACCATCCAATGGCTGCCCTCGGTTTTCCAATAAATGGAAAAACTTGAATCCGCCGCTTCGGGCGAGGATGTGTGATGATGCCAGTTTCAGGGTAACATCATCAAGTAATTAACAAGAGAAAAGAAACCTTGATTGAGATCTGTTGACATCAATCCTTGTCAACATATTGTTGATGGAAAAAAGACGAGATTCAAATGTGCTTAAAAAAAGAAGAAAAAAAAGGTGATTTTCTTATTTCTTAACCTGGAAATGTCCTCACCCAGAAAAAAAGAGGAAAATTACTTCGTCACATATTCCATTCTTTTGGGGCCACTTCTTTTTTCTTAGACACGAAAGTTAGCATGAAGTAAATAACTCAAGCAGTTTTTGAAACAAACGTTTTTAGAAATCTATTTGATTCTTATTAAACTTCTTTTGATCGTATCAAGTTACAGTATTCTGTTTAGTTGTCATGATTCTGTAAATTATGTAGAACTTATTGTTCTGTTCCTCACTGATTCTTGTTTCCTGTTTTATTTTGAAGGTTCATCTCTTCCTACTTCCTCCTCTGTTTTCCACCTGTTTCTCTTTGGTCTGTGTGTGTGTGTGTGTGTGTGTGTGTGTGTGTGTGTGTGTGTGTGTGTGTGTGTGTGTGTGTGTGTGTGTGTGTATCTGTGCTGTGGCTCCTTTGACCTGTGGTGTCCCCCAGGGCGCCATCCTTGGCCCCCCTACTCTTTAGCATATACATGCTTCTACTTTGTCATATCACAAACAGGTTCAGTCTAGCGGAACTCATTTGTTTTTGATTTGAAGACTTAAAATGTGTTCAACCAAACATTTGAAGAGGATGTTAAAAGTTTAGGATGTGATGGGAGAGACTCATGTCCTGTAGCAGCAGAGACGTCCTCAGGATCTCTGGCTCTCATAGTCTCTCAGTTTTATCTGGTAAATTCAATTATTAAAGGATTTACGGCTGAAACGACCCTAAACCTGCCGTCAAACTTGAAAGAGCTAAGAATCCCGGCTTAATGGCGTGATTCAACACAAATATGCAAATCACATCATGTTCCACGCCCTTGTCCTTAAAGTGACATCATCATGACGGGGCCTCATTTGGTAGAGTGGTCATCCACTTATCTGGAGGTCGGTGGTTGGATCCCCGGCCACTGCAGTCCACATGTGGAAGTGTCCTTGAGCAAATGACCGTTCCATTGGTGTGTGAGTGTTGAATGTTTGTGTGAATGGGTGAATGATGACTCGTGTCGTAAAAGCGCTTCGAGTGGTCGAGCAGACTAGAGAAGCGGCGTATAAGTTCAGTCCATTTAACATTTACCATCAGAGCGAGAAAAAAAAGGCGAAGGGAAAATAAGGACTGAACACAGGATTAGGACTAAAATGATAGAAAAGTGCAGAAACTGAAGACTAAAGGAGGAACACACTGGTGGATAAAAGCACACCTTGGCAGCGACGGCCTCGATGTTCTCCCGGGTGATGCATTCAAAGGTTGTTGGATTCTCTTTGTACTGGATGAAGGGCTCCACGCTCTGCCTCAGGTGGAAGTCGTACCTGGATAGGGTTTCTGAACGACGGAACACAGAATTAAAACTAGTGACACAGAAATATAAGAGAAGTTTTGTATTTCCACAGCATGAAGGACTACCACAAATGTTCAGCCGTTACGAACAACCTCCATGCCCTGAGAGGAGCTAGTTTGTCGTGGGACTGGAGGTTTGGTTCTCTGTGGATTCGAAAGAACTATTTGTGTCTTTAAAGGGACTTTTGGCTGCACTGTGTAAAATATTATGAAATATTAAGAGACTTGAACTCATTTTCAGTGAGAGCTGGAACTCCGCCAAGGTTGTCCCTTGCGAAAGGATCTCAAGGCGCAGTGGAGGTGAGGTGAGGAGAGGTCCAGTTTTGCTATTTGCAGACGATGTGGATCCGTTGGCTTCATCAGTCCGTGATGTTCGTCAGAACTAGAGCGGTTTGCAGCTGAAGTTGAAGTGGCTGGAATCAGAGTCAGCCGTTCCAGATCTGAGGACATTGTTCTTTCTGGGAAAACTGTGGACAGTCTCCTCCAGGTTGGGGTTGAGTTGCTGCCTCAAGCGAAGGAGTTTAAGAATCCTGATGTCTTGTTATCCAGTGAGGGGGAAATTGAGAATGGTTCGGCGGTTCGACGCGGCGTCAGCAGAAGTGATGGTGTTGTATTGGTCCGTTGTGGCGAAGAAAGAGCTGAGTTCTATGATAGAGCTTCCAATTTACCGGTCCATCCACGTTCAAAACCTCGCCCAAGGTCGTGAGTTCTGGGCTGAGATCAAAGAATGAGGTCCGAGCTGAAATAAACTTCTTTCATAGGGTGGCTTTGCTCGTCCACGCGTTCGTCTCCTCCAGACTGGATTACTGTAACTATAATGATAAAAGTCTTCAAAGACTGCAGTATGTTCAAAACAGTCTGAAGGATCCTGATGAGAGTTCGTAAACACGAACACATCATTCCCGTTCTTCATTCCCTTCATTGGTTTCCCATCTCCACCAGGATTGATTATAAGATCTCTCTCCTCACTCACCAGTGCATCCATGGTAACGCACCCCCCTACCTGAAAGAACTACTCACCCCACTGACCTCGACACGATCCCTCCGTTCTACCCACTCATACCGCCTCCTCCTTCCCCGGACTAAGCTCAGCACCATGGGTGATCGGGCCTTCTGTTCTGCTGCCCCTCGTCTGTGGAATGCACTCCCTGACCATCTGAGGGCTCCACAGACGACTGACACATTTAAAAAAGGACTTAACAGAATTATCGTTGCTGCTTTTTGGTCAGGTTTTTATATAGTTATTATTTTATTTTTTATTGATGCTTTGATCTGCTTTTACTTTGTAGCACTTTGAGATTTGATCCAAACGTAAAGTGCATTATAAATTAAATGTATTATTATTATTATTATTATTATTATTATTATTATTATTATTATTATCTCAGCCCTACAGATAAGCTGAGGAGCTGAGACATCCAGAGAGAGCTTGGGGTGGAGTCACTGCTCCTTCACGTTGAAAGGAGCCAGTTGGGTTGGTGGCGTCTCCAGGACGCCTCGCTTTGGAGGTTTCTGAGGCACGTCCAATTTGGATGATACGAGTTCTTGGAAGACCCAGAACTTGTGGGAGCGACTATACGCCTCCTCATATGGCCTCGGAATGCCTAGGGATCCCCCAAGATGGGCTGGAGAGTGTTGCTGAGGAGAGGGAAATCTGGAATATCTTTCTTTGCCTTCTGCCACCATTAACTGACGCCGGATAACAGGAAGAAAATGGATGGATAAACGCGTCACTGATCATCCTGCCGATCATAAACTAATCATCTCCATCCTTCATCATGGCCGCTTCTCTCTCTATCTCTATCTCCATCTCTCTCTCTCCTTCTTCCACCGCTCGTCTCCACCCTCTCACCTCCTCTATGCTTCACTAAAGGTGAGTATGCTGAAACATTTCTACTCGGTGGACGTTTTCTTTCTCCATACATTCCTTATCATACATCACACACTGACCTGGTTGGCAGATGTTAAAATCCATGGTGCCCCCCATGTTGAGTATTTTCTGGATAACGATTTTAGCTAGAGCAGTGGGAGAGAAAAGGACTAGTCGCCTCCTCGTGGTCGGCTGGGGGGTGACGTGGCTGTAGGGGATCAGGTTCAAACTCCTGCTAAGATCGCTGTCCGGATCAGCTGCATCTATTTACAGGGAAGACGGGAAAACAGGGGGAGTCACACCCTGAGACCACCTCCTGCAGGAAAACAAGCCCACCTAAAGAGGAACTTTTAAGCTTTAGCTGGCCCACTTATGCCGGAACAAAGAATTTGTTTACCATATACATATATATATACATATATATATATATGTATATATATATGTATATATATTTAGGGAATAGTTTGAGTTAACACAATAACTAGAAATGATTTAATGGATCGTTTTCTAACTTCATACCCCCATAGACCTTAGTGAGTGGAAGAACAGGATCGATTTTAGGAAAGGACAGTTGTATAATTCTGACACTAGGGGGAGCTTTGTCTGGAAAAGTTCTTGGGCCGTAATTTGTCGACTATAGGACTGATTAAGTCAAAATTTGGAGCACATTGGAGGAAATCCATCTTGTATACATCATAGTTTATGAACTTTTTTAGAATTATTAGATTATGTATTCCGGACATAACTCAAAAACTATTTCATGGATCATTCTCAAACTTTATATGTAGCCCTAACTTTATATAGCCCAAATTTAGGCGCAAATGAATCGAATCAAGGAAAACTATCTCGTATAATCTCGTATAACATCGTGTTTTACTCCCAACAGCAATATTTTACAAACTAGGGTGAACTTTTGCAAAAAATACTGTTTTCTGGACAATAATCTTTAACAAGTGGTCTGATTTAGTCCAAACATATGTATATATATATATATCATATGTTAATCTAATCGTTCATGTATTACCCACTAGGGGGAGCTTTCTTACGAACTGTATTCCAGACATAACTCAAAAACTATTCCATGGATCGTTCTCAAACTTTATATCTGTATAGACGTTAAGGCGAGGAAGAACCTGATTTATTTTACGAAATGTCAGTATACATTTCCGACACTAGGGGGGGGCGTTACCTCCCAGAGTTTTGGGCCTGACTTTGACCCTGTGTGATTTTCATACGTGTCTCGCGGTTGCTCACTTTTTTTCTGAATGCCCGTCCCCCCGTCACCTTCCGGTCTGAGCGTCTCGGGGCCTTGTCGGGGTAACGTTGTGATGGCGGAGTTGACAATCCTCACGCGCTCGTTGCTGTTGATGCGTTTGTATTTGATCTCGACCCTGCCGACAAACTGCAAATAAGACACAAGAATTACCAGAGGCGTCAGAGCCGTTCGTCTTCGTTCAGTAAAGCCCCTCGTTCCTTTTAGGAAATCCGCTACCAGGTCCGGGGAAAACTGTTGGCGTTGAAACTCTTGGATTACTCATTACTTTGACTTCTGACGTCTTAGTTACTTTTCTGTCCCTCTTCATCATCATCACACCATTATGCTGAGCAGATACAATTAAACTTGAGTCTAGTTGGATGGATGTCCACTGTAAAAAGAGAATTGTTGATGAACTTCCAAGGTTTAAAACTCTGTATTTACAACGTGAATGAATAAATGAAACTTAAAAACCCTTGGTTTAATTTAGTTTTCTGATTGAGGTTATTTCGTTTTATAGATCAAGACGGGGTTTTTTACAGTACGTGATCGGACCCCCATAAAAACAAGAATATCCAGCTTTGAAAATGTTGTTTTAACACAAATATTACACTGTAAAAGAGAACTGTTGGTGATTTTAAAAGAATACTTTCCCCGGGCGACACACTTAAGACATCTTCAGAATGAATTTTAGACGTGATGTCATGTTTTTCATTTGATTGTGTGTTACTAGTAAATGTATTGTTGAGATATGTGTATTTTTGAGATGTGTGTACTGTGGAGATGTGTGTATTGTTGAGATGTGTGTATTGTTGAGATGTGTGTATTGTTGAGATGTGTGTATTGTTGAGATGTGTGTACTGTGGAGATGTGTGTATTGTTGAGATGTGTGTATTGTTGAGATGTGTGTACTGTGGAGATATGTGTATTGCTCAGGTGTGTGGATTGTGGAGATGTGTGTATTGTTGAGATATGTGTATTTTTGAGATGTGTGTACTGTGGAGATGTGTGTATTGTTGAGATGTGTGTATTGTTGAGATGTGTGTACTGTGGAGATGTGTGTACTGTGGAGATGTGTGTATTGCTCAGGTGTGTGGATTGTGGAGATGTGTGTATTGTTGAGATGCGTGTACTGTGGAGATGTGTGTACTGTGGAGATGTGTGTATTGCTCAGGTGTGTGTATTGCTCAGGTGTGTGTATTGCTCAGGTGTGTGTATTGTGGAGATGTGTGTATTGTTGAGATGTGTGTACTGTGGAGTTGTGTGTACTGTGGAGATGTGTGTATCGCTCAGGTGTGTGTATTGCTCAGGTGTGTGTATTGTGGAGATGTGTGTATTGTTTGTCCTTCACCACCTGTAGTATCTGCGTGAGGAAGAGGCTGGCTCGGGACAAGCGTGGGCTGGCTTTAAGGTCAGCTGAAGGACTGACTTCCTCCAGCTGTAGATTCTGCTGCACACAGACGCACAAACATGACTTATACACACAAACACAACAACAACAACAATACACTATACACCTACTGAAAATAAGAAAATCAAAATGAAAAATACACACATTCAATGTAAATACATAATCGCACAAAACTCACAAAGCTTAAATAAGAGTATAGATTTTTGGATTCCCGGTACATTAATACAACTTTACATTCAAATCATGTTTAGGGATGTTTCTGCTGGAAAGAGAGAAAGTACCTGATGTTTACCTTACTGTTACGCCGACTGTCACTCTCTTCTTTTCCACCTCGACACACCAACTTCTGAATCTTCGCAAAAAGTATATGCTGCGCCCTGAGTACACACACACACACACACATAAACACACACACATATAGAAACATACATGCGCATACACACCGACACATACACACACACACACAGACACACTCATATATACACACAAGCACAAACATACACATGCACATACACACACACACGAACGAACACACTCACACATACACACACACAAACCACGCGCGCACACAGACACACATACACACTCACACACACAATCACACAGACGCATACACACACACATACACACAATCACAAATACACAAAACCTTACACACGTACACACACAAACACACACATACACACACACAATCATACACACACATACACACATATACACTAACACATACACACACATACACACACACAAACACAGACACACAAACACTCACATACACATATACACGTACACATGCACACACACACATACACACTTACACAGACACGTACACATATATACATAAACACATACACACACACACAAACACAGACACACATACACACAATCACACATACACAAATTCACACATACATACACAGACAAAGACGCACATACACACACACACTTGTACACACACACACACACACACAGAAGTAACGTGTTAGTGTGTCTTCATACCAGCCTGCTTCCTCTCAGGGACTTTGATGCAGACACAGACTGTGGGCTTGAAGTGTTTAAACCTTCAGACGCCTGAAGTGAGTTTGGTTCCACATTTCTGCTGCGTTGAGGGACTAAACTTCAAACCCCTCCAAACTTCTGCAAACTTTAAACGGTTGCTCAACTCTTACTTTCACATCACACTCAAGTTGTTGCGGTACGGGAAGCATAAGTTGCACAGTACTCTTGACAACATGATTAAACTAGACAAGATTTATTTTCCATTCAGACAAACAGTAAGACTCATTTTTCAGGAACAATGTCTTTAAATATCCCGATGAGTAGGAGATATTCTGGAATCATTATTGCTGCCGCCGCAGATCCTCTGTGTTAACGTAATAAACAAAACTGATTCCTGGATCCTCATCCTCTTTTTTTACCACCTTAGATCTTCATGCGAGGAAGAGCTGGATTGATTTTGGGAAAGGTGAGTTGTGGATTTCAGACACTAGGGGGAACTTTATCTCCAAAGGTTTTCAGGCAATAAGTTCTCAACCGTAGGTCAGATTTGGCGCCGAAATTGGGGCCTATGAATCGCCTGGAGGAGATTTATCCTCCATACATCGTGTTTCACTCTAACTGTTCATATTTCACTCACTAGGGGAGCGTCTGTTTCTGAAAAACTGTTGTTTTCTTTGGACATAACTTCCTAACCGTTAGACTGATTTAGTCCAAATTTGGTGCATATGAATCAAATCTTCTTTTGTCTAGCTCATAGATCATACTTTCATCTCAAAGTTCATATTTTACTCACATTGAGGAGTTTTTTTTATGAAAAACGTAGTTTGTCCGACATGACTTCACTTTCAATTTGAGGATTACAATCAGGGGGGTTGCTTGTGCAACGCAGGGGATTTGGGGGCTTTTCTGTAATACACCTCTACCTAGACCTAGTTTTTAATTAAATCCCTTTTTTTTGATCGTGTGCAGCCATTAAGCGGTTCTTAACCCACATTGGACCTGTGACATGTGCTTTAAACGTGCAGCCTTCATATGTGGAACCGGATTCTGCGATGTACCGTGTGTTGTTGGGTATGGTGCCGCGGTCGGCCAGGTCGGAGCCGGAGTACGGGTCGACCAGAGCGCAGAGCCACTCGCAGCGCCCCTGGTACCGGGTGTCCAGAACGTGAACCACCCCGTCGCAGGGCACATTCAGAGAGCAGCCGTCTAACTGGCTGGAGATGTTGAGGTTGACTCTTATGTAGAAGGAGTCGCCGGACGCCAGCATGCCCTCCGACAATTTCCTCTGAAGACGACGGAAGGCTGTGGCACACACACACACACACATACACACACACACACACACACACACACACACACACACACACACACACACACACACACACACACACACACACACACACACACACACACACATATTTGAATGTACTCAGATAACATATGTTCATTTCAAAATATATAAGACCCAAGGAAAGCAACATTTACATTCAAAGTTGACTTTATAGTGGAGCTTGATTGGTCCAGAACAATTCTGCAGCGTCCAATGGGCTTCTTCCTGAGTGCTGGTATCCAATGGAATGCCTTGGTTCTTCCCACGCACGCATCCTTCCAGCTGGTCAGCCAATTACGGCACATACCGGAATAAACACAGATTAAATAAGGCTTGTTTATGCTGACTCTCACCAAGAAGGTACCGGGTTCGAATCCAACTCTGTTCTGCCCGGGTCTGCGTGGGTTCTCTCCGGGAACTCCGGCTTCCTCCCACAGTCCAAAAACATGAATTGGTGATAATACATTTCCCGTAGGAGTGACTTGGAGCCTGAATAGTTGTATGTTTCTGTGTGTCGGACCTGTGATGAACTGGCGACCCGACCTGGGTGTGTCACTCAAAGTCAGCTGTGTTAGGCTCCAGCCCCCGCGGCCATGAACAGGACCACTAAACTAAACTAAACTTTGTTGATGGTTCCATGGTTCTGATTGGTGGTAATTGGACCAATATCTACCTCACTCATCCTTTAACTGTCTTAAAACCCGTGAGAACCCGGTGCCTCCCAGATTGGACCTACCAACAGGAGATGATGGCCCTCTCGTAGCCCCACTTTCTCGGCAGGAGAGCCCGGCTGGACGGATGAGATGAAGATCCCGCTCTCGTTGCCCCCGACCAGCGTGATGTCCGTCAGCAGGTTGTCGCCCTGCAGCGACAGCTCCTGCACGGGCTTCATGGAGGAGCTGGTCCTTGAGACGGAGGACAGAGACGGACGGAACGGCCTACACACAAACACACACCATCAAACATCTTTGACAGTGAGAGGTGATTCTATGTAAGCCCTTGTCCTAAAGGTTGTACCGTTGGGTACCGGGCTCTGTCCTGTACCTCTCCAGCGAGAGCTTCCTGAAGATATTGTTGACCTGCTCTATATCCCAAGTGTCCATCCCTTCGGACTGATGGGAGGAGGATGATGAGTGGATCGAAGGGGGGCTATGCTGTACTTCATCCTCTGTGGAGAGGACAGACAGAGAGATGATTCAAAATGATCCCCTGGAGGTAAATACAAGAACATTTACGGATCACATTCCTTCACCGTGGCCCAAAACTCCCTCTCTGTTACATTAAACCCTCATCCAAACTCAAAACACACTCCATTTTACCTGGATCATCTCTAAAATGTACCTTCCTCTTCCTCACAACATGTACAACTTCCTACGTATTTTCATCCAAATCTGTTCTGCAGGAACTCCGTAACAATCTAAAGAGACCAAATTAAAATCCAGCATCCGCCTTCTTCTGCTTCTTCTTCTGCTTCTTCTTCTTCTGCTTCTTCTTCTTCTGCTTCTTCTTCTTCTGCTTCTTCTTCTTCTTCTTCTTCTTCGGGCTGTTCCCATCAGGGTTCACCACAGCAACCTGTTTCCATTTCTCCCTGTCCTCTGCATCTACTTCTGCCATACAAACCAACTGCATGTCCTCTCTCACCATTTCCAGAGACCTCCTCTTTGGTCTTCCTCCTCTTCTCCTGCCTGCAGCTCCATCTCCAGCATCCTTCTACCAGTAGATCCACTGTCCCTCCTCTACACGGGTCAGAACCATCTCAATCTGTCCTCTCTGACTTTGTCTCTAAGACATCTAACCTGGACTGTCCCTCTGATGTCCTCCTTTCTAATCCTGTCCTTCCTCCTCACTCCCAGAGAACATCAGAACATCTTCAGCTCTGCCTCCTGTTTTCTGGTCAGAACCTCCGTCTCTAAACCATCCAGCAGAGCTGCTCTCACTCGCTCATACCTCCACCTCTCCAGGGTTCTCCTCCACCTGCTCCCTAATCTCTCTACAGATCACAATGTCCTCCACCAACATCATAGTCCATGGAGACTCCTGCCTGACCTCATCTGTCAGCCTGTCAATCACAAAAGCAAAGAGCCCCAACTGTAGCAAACAAGTTGGGGCTCAGAGGTGATCCTTGGGGTAGTCCCACCTGCACCATTAACCCAAACGTCACTCCTACTGCACACCTCACTGCTCTCAAACATATCCTGTACCCCTCGAACAAACGTCTCTGTCACTCCAGACTTCCTTATGCAATCCCACATATTTCCTCCCTGACTCTGTCATCAATTTCTCTAAACTGACAAAAAAAAAAAATCTGCATCCACACTTTCCACTTCGAATGTTTATGTGTTCCTCCACGTCTTACGACCAACCCTCCCATCTAGTTTCATGAGATGAACCAAATACTTTTTTGCACAGTCCTGCTAAAAGGATTTCGAACAGAGAGGGAAGTATACTTTACCAAACTCCATTTCAATGCTATCGCTGCCAAAGTCTGAGAGGCTGAAAGAGAGAAAACATCGGAATTGTTATGAAACTACCACGGCAGGAAAGTCTACCCAAAGCAGAAACATTTGGTTATTTCATTAAACCATTGATTAGTGAGTTTGTAAACCGTCAGCATGACTAAACGACCTCTGTCAAACAGATCATTCATAATCTGGTTTGTGTCTGGGACTACCTGCGGGGTTGGAAGTCGTGCTCCTTCTCCCTCTCTCTGCGGTAAAGCGAGGCTTTCTCCGGTGGCTCGGGGAGCGTGGACAGGATGCTGTCGTTACGGAAGCGCAGCTGGAGGTTGTAAGTGAACAATCAAGTCCCGATTAGAGTCTCAAGGTCATTAAATCAAAGTTGTGTAAAGAGTCTGGGAATCTGCCGGATTTACTTAAACCAGACTGTCATTTTTTTTTAGCAAACACAGGATAAATCAAGTCAAGCGTTTCACAAGAAAAGACCTCACCATAGTTGGCCTGGTGATCTGCTCCGCTACAGTGTGGAGGGGGGAGGGAGAAAGGGATGAATAGATGGATGAGGGTAAGGGGAAACGTAAAGAAAGTGAGGAAATGGGGGACGCAGGGAAGCTGGGGGACGCAGGAAGGGAGTAACTGCCCTCTCCTCCATTGGCTGACGGAGCTGAAAGTCAGAGACAAACGCGGCTGAACTTGCAGAGGAAATATCACCACATCATCTCTAGGGCATGACCCGGTGAAGGTGTGAGTGTGTGATACCTGCAGGCTGAGAGGCCTCCGAGCCGAAGGAAATGTCTTTAGGTGCACAGACCGGAGATTTGACTCTGTTCTGAAATACACAACATTAAATGTGTTTGAGTTGGGAACACGTTTATGACGATAAACGGCGCCGTGTTACTAGAAGACACCCAAAAGCTGCAGGTCCGTCATAGTTTGACCCTAATAATAGAAACTGGAGTCACACTGATATCACTGCTATCTAATACTACTACTATTAACAGCTATTCAAGAAATATGTCGGTTCTTTTATACTGACAGATTTTGTATAACACTATTACGGCCACACCTGGCCACCAGATGTCAGACTAGAGCGCTAGTCTCCGCCTCCCAGCGCCGAGGAAGGGGACTGGAATCCACATTCTGTACCCGGATCAGTCTGAGATATTAGGAAACAAGTCCTTCTTTTATCAAAATCAGCTCATAACTTATCGGAATCCTGCAAACAGATGAAACATGACCTCCTCATCAGAGGTGAGCAGAGATAGCAGACCTCTCAAAAATGCTGTCGGCACTAAAGCCTGCACAAAAGTAGGAAATATTTTCTTTTCAATCATTTCTGTCAGGATTCGGGTCGCACACAACCGGGGCCGGTGCTGCTGTGATGGCGTTACTTTACTCGGACCTGCCTCACGTTAAATGAAGCGATGCCACCTCGTTCCTTTATCAAGAATGGGGGATGTGGATAATACTTGGTATCTTAGATGAAATCCATTCAATGACTGTAACCACTGCCAGAACGTGGAGTGGGTCATGGCCAAACATTACCAAGAAGTCAAACATGGACCTCCAGCCGCTTTACACTCCATTGGACTGGAACTTGTGACTGTCCTAACCAGAGGGGGGTAACGTACCCAAATGATTCACTCAGAGAGAGATGTTCCAGATGTGCAGGCTCAACACCGCGACACCTGCTGGACCGAATGATGACTTCTACCTTCAGATGTTTTCTATGAGCGAACTTCAAGCTACAAAAACACACATTCTGAATTCTGACCACACCTCCACACCAAGTGGCCCTGGTGACCTCAGGGCAGACCCACTGGACCCAATCACACAGCACTTCCTGTTCATCTATTACCTTCATCCTAGCCTACCTACACTCTGATCAACTCATCCTCACCCTGTGACATCAGGAGCCAACTGTTAAGCACCCAATATAAATTGCTGGAGGCTCAACGAGGTCGTCTCAGAGGTGGAACGGAGTCACTGTCAAACTACGGCGGCTGAAAGGAAGACTCTGATATGTTTAGTGAGATAAAAAACTTAATTTCTGGAGCATTTTTATGAGACACAACATATCTTTATTTTAGTCAAAAAATGGGAT